>CM060195.1:14667500-15203761 GCA_030549335.1 Pontederia crassipes | reverse complement strand
ATCGAGAATGCCTTGAACCAGCCAAAAATTGGTTCAACCAGTAAAAGTTGGTTCAATAGTTGAATAAACAAATTTGGTTCAAGTTTGAAAGTTACAAAAAATTAGAAAATAAAAGGAAATAAAAAGTTATAGAGGAAGGTAAAAAAAGAGTGGAAAAGTTTTTGAGTTAAGAGTAGGTCAAAACTAAAAGAAAATAAATATAAAAAAATTGATTGGGAGAGAGGAATCAATGGAAATAGGGAAAAAAAGAGAAGTATTAAAATGAAAGTAAAGAAAAAAAAGTAGAGTGATATATGGCAAAATAAAATTAATATATTATCATTAAATAGTGTTGAAGAATAAATAAAATAAATTAATATAGTATATCAGTAATAATAACTTAAAGTATTTTTATGAATAATAGCTATTTAATATCTATTCAGTATTTTTTACTATGAATTATAAGTTATGACTAAATTTTTATGCATTATATAACATTTATTATGTTTATATCTTTAAAATTGTTATAAACAATATTCTTTCAATAAAATATAATTGGACCCTGCAATCTTGTTCTGCAATCTTGTTGATCGTTTGATCTGATTGTCAATCCGAGTATTAAAACATTATTTCGGATTCTTTTGCCCCCACACTTGGAAAAAGAAATTTAGAATCAAAGTCCTCCATAACTTTATGATATGGATTAGTAGAAAAGCCCACCTCACAATATGCATCAAGATTGGGATGTCATCATCTATTAATTATGGAGAAGCTTCAAATCTGAATCTAGAAGTAGAAGATCTTGAGCAAATGCTATGGATATTCCTAAGGTTTTAATAACCGGACAGGACAACCAATTGGATTGCGATTGGTCCTGTAACAATCTGAATACCTCTAAAAGTTAATTAAGGGCAGTTAGAAAAATTGTGTCGTCAATCCGTTTAAGAAAAAACATCGTCTGTAATTCAATCGAGTTTTGACCAAATTTAATCGAATGAAATGGATCAATATCAATTTTAAAATAGTGTTCCAGTGTGTGTGTGTGTGTGTGAGAGAGGAGAGAGAGAGAGAGAGAGAGAGAGGAGAGAGAGAGAGAGAGAGAGAGAGAGAGGAGAGAGAGAGAGAGAGAGAGGAGAGAGAGAGAGAGAGAGAGAGAGGAGAGAGAGAGAGAGAGAAGAGAGAGAAGAGAGAGAGAGAGAGAGAGAGAGAGAGAGAGAGAGAGAGAGAGAGAGAGAGAGAGAAGAGAGAGAAGAGAGAGAGAGAGAGAGAGAGAGAGAGAGAGAGAGAGAGAGAGAACGTGTTAAGTTGCAGAGCACGTAATTAATAAGAAACATTAATATGAGAGAACTAAAAAATGTAACAGCGCATTAATTGTTCCTGCTGCGTTTACTTATTACAGAGACAACTTTAGGAACCACGACAGACAGCGGCAAACTCATCTTCTTATTCACGCTCATTAACAGCAGTGCAAAAATAGCATCAAAGTTGCCGGGAAGTATATATATGCTGGAGACGGTGGAGCACCAACGGTTGCAGGTGCAGTGCAGGTGAAATCGAGAGCATAAGTCACGCGTCACTCCTGTGAGGCTTGTGCGATTCTGGTACAACCTGCAAAAGGCAACAATTAATCAACTGGTGTTAGTTAGTTAGTTAGTTATAGGTGTGGAAATGGAAAAATCGACATGGCGAAGCATGCATCAGATAGGGTAGAGAGGTGGTCGCAGCTTGTCGTACAACATCAGCAGTAGATGGAATCCATTCGTTCGTCGCCGGGTTCCCCTTGCAAGACTCGTGGATGGTTAATGGGTCGGAATCTGGTTGATGCCAAAGCCGCTTCCATTCAGCTTCTCCATCTTTATGAACCCCGTTCCAGTCTGCATCAATCGAAGCAGATGAAATCCATTATTTACAGTCAAATCCCTAGATATGTTGTCTATTAACGGAGAATTAAATCTTCATAACCCAAACAACTTGAGAGAGTTTTATTTTTTTGCAAAAATTCAGGAAGAAGTCGATCCATTCCAACAGCTCACAAAAAAAAAAAAAATGGAAGAAGAAGAGGATACTAGATGGACTCAAAAGCATATGCTGATGAAGATTAGGTGCACTAGTCGAAAGAAAGGAGGGGAGGGGATATGTGTATTTGTACCGTGTGATGCTGCTTGCCGATGCTGTTGAGATCCTGGTAGTAATCCGTTTCCACAAATTCTTCAGCCACTTCACTTGCCTCGCGCACAATTTTCTACCCCAAACAAAATTCTAAAAGAATAAACAAAAACAAGAAACTACAATTTGTACAAAAGCTACGGAAAGCAAATACGTGAGCAGGATTAATGAAAAGCCTGGGACGAGGACATCCGAGAGGAGGAGAGGGACGCACCTCAGGATGGTTCTCCAGATCCCGGAACTTTTCGAGCTCAGGAATGGCGGCTTGCTCGCCGGAGGCGGCACCTTGGAGGGCGTCGGAGTAGACGGCGGAGTACTCGCTCCGGGAGGGCTTGGTGTGACGCTTGGGGGCCGCGCCGTCGAAGTACTCCCTCGCCTCCGCCTCCATCTTCGCCTCGTCCTCCGGCGACAGATGGGAGTCGCTTCGATCCGGCCTCGACATGGCTTCTCCCTCCAAGCTCTGGTTCCTCTCGATGAGAGAGAGAGAGAGAGAGAGAGAGAGAGAGAGAGAGAGAGAGAGAGAGAGAGAGAGAGAGAGAGAGAGAGAGAGAGAGAGAGAGAGATGGAGATGAGGAGAGAGAAAGAAGGCGACGAGCAAAATTAAACGCAGCAGACCAGACGAATGGATTCATGCAAAGAAGAGAGGGCGACGAAATGGACCGTTCCAGGTGGGCCCCTTGAGCGGGATGAAATATCTTTGACGAGTAGATGCGGGTCTTGTGTGATTCACAAACTCTGTTAATTTACATCTAATTCGGAGATAATTAGAGAAAAAAACGATAATATTTTGGCAAAACTATCAGCATCATAATAATTAGAGAAAAAAAAGCGATATGCATGGCATCAAAGATGACTTTTCTTATTTTTCACATAATGATTGTTTTTTATATCAAAAAAATATGAAGAAATTTTTTCCTAATCAAAATATCAAGAAAATTATATCCCCTAATTCAGTTTATATTATAAGTTTATATCAACAAAAATTTGTAAATTTATATTACCTAATTATATCAGCATATGCAAATACACAAACATATATATATGGATTATATGTGCCTACGTCGCATGCCCTCGACGCACGGATGCGGAGCGATATGCTCCCTTCATTCATGGATCATCGACGATACAGAATCTCCCCATTGGATCATTGTGCAACGGTCCGGATGCACTTGACAAGTATGGCAGCACCATCACGTCTTCCAGACGCACATTGAAATTTTAATATAGGAAAACCAACCTATTGCAGCGGAATTAATACGGTTCCTTTACGTTATATTTTTGTATTCGAGGACGGACGACGATCACTCCGAAAAGCTGACGCACTATCACAATTCAAAGTACCTACACAGAATTCAAGAGAATTTCGACAAGAATGATACCACAGTACATCACATCTCTCATGCAGGATTCTAACTCTATTTATAGAGTTTAGGATTATGGTTTACGTAACCACATATTGAGGAGTTATGCAACTGCATGTGAAATGGACTTTGGACCAAGCTCCATGGCCCATTATGGGCGTACGTTTAACATTCTCCCACTCGTACATAATGGGTTATATGTCGTATCTTATTTCTGTAAATATCTGTGAATAGTAAATGAATCGTGCGACCCACGAGTACATTCATAACATAATACGGGAGAACTGTGACATGTTAGGGATACACAATTACTCAACCACTAGAGAGTATATACTATGACCTGTTAGGGGTACATAGTGCTCAACTAACTTGAGAGCCAAGACTATAAAAAAGGGTCTCAATCATTATGCGTGCCAGAACTATATTCTCATATAGTCGTTCAAGCAATCATTGTACTCGCTTTGCCTTAGAGACACCTTGCTTGCACAGCTTAGATGACTCACTTCTAACTCCGCGGTTACTCAATTTTATATGTATACTTTATAGTTGGCCAACGACATATAAAATTTATGCAGCACTAGTGAATCTTTCTCTCGCCCTCGTATTTCTCAATTCTAAGTCAGCTGCTTTCCTAGACGTGGCTCGATGGGCCGCATACAATTTTAGCCTTTGAGTACCTCGCTAAAGTAGCAACACTAACATATCACTTTGAAATATAGTCAAGAGTCGAAAGACAATCTCCGAACTTGTTCAGTCCTTAAAGACACACATGTGACGAAGACTCGACTATTCGTCACGTCTTAGGGTCGACTTAGCATACTTGGTAATACACTCAAGTATTACGGTGGAGACTCCCACTGAAGGAGCGTATGTCATTGTTCAATAACACCGCACAGACTTAAGTCCAGTCGCCAATCTATGGCGCCCGACCTGAGTCCTCTCACTAGTCGCCCAAAATTTCGGCGCCTTAAATGAGGTCTCATATCTGGCTCCCCTTGTCAAGTCACACAGAGTTGAATTCAACTCGTGTTCAAGACTTCCCGAACAAATCAGGGCGGTTTTAGACCATGTCATGATTTTAAACCATTTTTTCTCCGCTCGCTATACTCTAAGCGTCGGAGGCGATTATCCGTGTGATTTGATAATCTCGTACCTGACTGACATACTCTACTTGTGTATAACAACTCATAATAACTTAAACAAAGAAAATGAATACTTTCATTAAAAACAAATGTTTAAGTACAATTAGGATTACGTAATCCTATAGATTTTATGTGTCTAATAAATACATCTCTCAGAATATGCTTCGTAAATGGGTCAGCCACATTCTGATGTGTAGACACATTGAATCATGATCCTTTTCTAAACATCTTCATTTCGTACAAATTTATACTTAGTGTCGATATGCTTTCCTTTACAGTAATATTTCTCATCTTTGACATATGCAATGACAGCTTGATTATCACAGTATAGATTAGTCTTTGAAGCATCATCAGCTACTCTCAGATGGCGAAGGAATTTGCCTAACTAAAGGCCTTCTTTTGCAGCTTCGGTATACGCCACGATTCTGCTTCCATTGTTGACAATGCTATGCAATCTTGCTTTTTGCTGCTTGCTGCTCCATGTCACAGCGCCATTGCTAAGCAGGCAGCCCAATCAGCATCCGTATATCCGGCTAACTTTAGGCTTCCTCTTTGATAGCATAGTGCGTAGTCAACGGTTCCCTTCAAGTATCTGAGAATCCTTTTGACAGCCTTCCAATGTTGGTGTCCTGGATTAGACTGATATCGACTGACCAGACCAATGGCATGACATATGTCGGGTCGAGTACATAACATGATGTACATCATACTTCTGACTGCGTTGGCATAAGGAACAGAGGCCATAGCACTCTTTTCTTCTGAAGTCTTCGGACACATGTTAAGACTTAAAGCTTCACCTTTCGCCACAGGAGTATTAATGGGTTTGCAGTTATTCATTCGAAAACGTTCGAGAACCTTTTTGATATAGGTTTCTTGCGAAAGAGCGATGAATCTATTTGAACGATCTCGATGAATTTTTACTCCAAGTATATATGTTGCTTCATCCATGTCCTTCATCTCAAAGATAGAGGACAACCATTACTTAATGGTATTTATATACTCCTTATTATTCCCAGTTAGTAAGATATCATCGACATATAGAGTTAGAAAAGAAAACTTATCTTTGGAGCCACATATATACACACAGTGGTCTTCATCAATCATAGAAAATCCGAAGGAAATTATTGATCGATGAAACTTCAAATACCACTGCCTAGATGATTGTTTTAGTCCGTATATGGACCGTCGCAATTTACATACTTTGCGCTCTTGACCTTTTACAATGAAGCCTTTAGGTTGCTTCATGTAAATTTCTTCATCTAGTTCTTCATTTAGAAAAGCTATCTTTACATCCATTTGATGTAGTTCTAAATCCATATGAGCAACTATAGCTAGGATTAAGCGAATTGAAGAAGATCTTGCAACTGATGCAAAAGTTTTATCATAATCTATACCCTCTTTTTGGGTATATCCTTGTGCAACAAGGCGAGCTTTATATCTTTCTATGGATCCATCCGCACCACGTTTGACCTTGAGAACCCATTTATTCCCTATTGGTCTTCTATCGGGTGAGAGATCAACCAAATTCCAAACTTGATTATCTTTCATTGACTTCATTTCTTCTTCCATTGCTTTCATCCATTCTTCCTTCGCAGGACACGAGAGAGCCTCCTCAATTGTTTTAGGCTCATGTTCATCTTCTGAACCAACTATAAAAGCTTCCCCCTCAATCTCAAAACGACGACGTGTGATACTTTTCCGATTAGTCCGACGTATTGAACATTCCGATATATCTCGTTCTTGAGTTGGCGATGATTCTCTCCCACTCGGATCAGGATTTTGAGGTAAGGAGACATACTCCTCAACAGATTGATCCACTAGATGAGCTAACTCATTATCTTCTTCCTCCTCGAGGTGAAGATTTTTATCAATTTCATCTTGCTTAGGAAAATCATTTTCCAAGAATGTAGCATCTCGACTCTCTATTTCTATTACAGTTCCATCATCCTTTTCGACTGTGAAAATATATCCTTTGGAGGTATCAGAATATCTTATAAAGATACATTTTTTCCCTCGAGGACCCAACTTTTCATACTTATGAGAAGTATGAAGTACATAGGCTGCGCACCCCCAGGGTCACAAATAACTAAGTTCAGGCTTTTGACTTGTCCAAAGTTCGTAAGGAGTGGAATCTACAGATTTTGATAGAACTCGATTCAATATATAGGCTGCAGTCAATAAGGAATCACCCCAGAAAGAAATAGGGAGATTAGCTTGCGCTATCATTGATCGGACCATATCAAGTAGAGTCCGATTTTGTCTCTCTGCAACACCATTTTGTTGCGGAGTTACAGGAATTGTTAGTTGCCTAACAATACCTTTTTCATCACATAATTCTCTAAAGAGATCAGATAAATATTCACACCCACGATCTGTACGCAAGACTTTAACTTTGTGATCCAATTGATTCTCAGCCATATGCGAGAATCGTTTGAAACACTCTAATGCCTCAGATTTATGGGTGATTAAATAGACCACACCATAACGTGAATAATCATCGATAAAAGTGATGAAATAAGAGAAATCATGTCTACCTTTAACATTCATAGGATCACAGATATCAGAATGAATTATTTCTAAAGAAGATTCAGCATGTTTGCCTACTCTAAATGGTTTTCTAGTTGCTTTACCAGCAAGGCAATCTTCACACGTGGGCAAAATGACTTTAGCGAGATTGCCTAAAAGGCCTTCTCTAGCTAGACGATTCATACGATCTTGCCCAATATGCCCAAGTCTGGCATGCCAAATTTTGACATCAACATTTTTATCAGAAAATGATACAAATGAACAACTAGAATTTTGAAAATCTTGAGAGATTTCAATAACATAAAAACCATTACGCTTTTAAGCAGTACAAATACAAATATTATTTAACATCAAATCAACATAACATCAAATATTGGTTATCATATCTTTATTTTTTTTATGTTAGAAGCAATAAATACATATTTTTCTCCAAAATATTATGACAAGATTATATATTTTATAAATAAATATATATTATAATTAGTAGTTAACTATTTAATTTGACTTATTACATATGAAATTAAGGAAATTTAAAGTTGTGTATATATATTATTATATTATACTAAGCATATTATAGTTTGCACCATTCATTCATAACTAATTTATCTAATATGATAATTATTATATTAATATAATAATATATAATTAATTTATATTATAATAAACATTTATGATATTAAAAAATGAATAAGATTATAATCCATAGTTAAAACTCAAAGTTTAATAAGTTCAAGGCTAAATGAAGAGAGAAATAACAAGTGAGTGAGTGTAACAAAATAGTCCCACATTGATAGTAGTAGCGAAGTGAGAGTAAATGGACAAGTATAAATGAAGGAGGAGACTAATGTGTCAATATGTATATTTATGGAGAAAGTCTATCTTTGGATATTTTTCAAATTTATAATAATAATTTTTATCAAATGATCTCTTAGCAAATAAACCAAAAAATTGGTTTTGACCGGTTTTAATCAGTTTTGATTTTAACTAGTTTTGACCGGTTTTTTACTGGTTCGATCTGATTCAATTCAGTTCAAACTAAGGTCCGATTTTTAGACTTCAGTTGGGCCGCAATTGTCATCAGTCAGTGATCAGACATTTTCTTTCGACCTCCGTTTGTGCGTGATCATCAGCCTTTAGTTGTATGCCTATTAACTAAAGCTGCCTTCAATTGTGCATGCCCCTTGACCTTCTTCCTCTGTTATCCACATGTCCTATGTTTTATTATTTGTTGTGTCTATTTTTTCTTTTTTTTTCTTCTTGGTTTGATCATGTTTTCTATTTTTTTTATACTATTAATGTTTGAAGCAAAAAAAATGTATGTCATTGATGACAAAGGAAATCGTGAAAACATCCAAAAGCATACTATACGAAGTTAGTACATGTTAGATGTAGATGTTAACTAACTATTTTTTCCTAATAATCTTTCAAAGATTAACTAACTTTCAAGTAACTTTACATGAAAGAGACTAATGACTTGATCCCATGTGCACTTTACATCACCATGAATTTCACCGTTGCACAGGTCCCCATCCTTACTTCGTAGTTCAACTATTTGTGGGGCTCAAACACAAAGAAATATAGATGGATGTGATTACTTCATAGAGAAAATTTGACTTTAACATTTTCATAGATAAATAATCAGAAGAATCAAATAATAATTTTCTTTACTTAACCTTTTCTTGCTTTCTTTCTTTCTTTCTTTTTTTAAGTTCCTTTCTTGCTTTCATTCATTCATCCTTTAGTGGGTTGCATTGAATCTTTTACTTTGTACACAACTTCCTAGAGGCATCTATATTTGTTGTCCCAGGCGAGCTCTTTAACATTTTATTATGAATTACACCATGGCATGTTCATATATTTTTTTTGTCATGATTGATCAAGCCAATACGAGGGGTGTGTACACCCGCAAATTTTAAAGCATTAAAGGCTCAACTTTGTGTTACATTTTTTATCTTATTACATAGTTAACTATCTTTGAGACTTCAATTTAATCAGATTTATGACAAGGGCAAAAAGGTTATTTAGCAAAAGAGCAAATCATGAATAGTACTCTTTAACAATCATCAAAACTCAATCTGGGTGAGATAAAACCTAGGCCAGGTGACTTTGAAACTTAGTTCGGGTCCAAGTGTGGCTCGATGGATATGACTTGACAACTTTTTAACCTTTTTCCTAACTTGGAAACTCGGGTTGGGTTATAGGAAACATAGGCTCGATCATCGCGGTGAAACGTTGAACGAAACATCCGAACATACTTTTTCCTATTTTATTTTGTACTGGTTTGGGTTTAAGTTTGACGTAGGCCGAGTCGAAACCCGAAACATCCATTCAAACTTTAGAACGAAACCTGGGTCGGGTTACGTGGAAATTGGGTCGAGTTTACATCGAATCATCAAATTGGGCCGGGTTCTGGAAAAGCAGAACTCGGATGATTTTTTGTCAACTTTTGGCCGAGATTTTGAGTACAAAAATGTATGATCTTAAAGAAATATCTTATGGAACTTATTCATGGTTCATAGGAGAACCTAAAATATATTTTAATCCTTCTTTAGATTTATTATTCTATTAAGAAACACATCAAAAAGTGAACTTGAAATTTGTACATACCTATCCAGGCATAATTACCTGGAACTCGAAACTTTAGGAAAGATTTTCGATGACCACACTTATTCTCCACCAATGACTCCGACGTATTTTGACAAAGGGATATGCACGAAGAGATAGCCAAAAGTTTAAGCTACGCATGTGCATCGAGGAGGTAGAAATCATAGGGCAAAGTTGACAAACGTGGAGGGAAAGAAGATGAAAAGAGACATTTGAGATCTTATTTATAGGAAAAAGTGTCACAAGTTATAACATAATTAGGATTCCTGATCACACTTTCTATTCTTAATTTATTTTTTCCACGAATTTTTAGATTTAAATAATTAATACAAATTACTATTTTGATTTTCATATTTAAAATAATAATTTATCATTATTTTATTTCATGAATATTATTATCTTTAAAATTCCTAATTCCAACTTCATTGAGAGTTTTAATTTAATCTTTCAACAAACTTTATACTTAATCCTCTTCTAATTATCTTTTATTTATTCTATCTCTCCTACACATAATTTTTCCTAAACATTCGAAATTAAATAAATTATAATTATTCCTATATTTTTTTTGTTTTTTAATATTATTTTATCTTCTAATTATTTTTTGACATAAAATTTCTATTATAACTCTCATTAGAGTCTTATATATCCTAAACTTCTAATTAGATTCAAATTAAGTTATAAATACCTAATATTATTACACTTTCAACTTCTAATCTAATTATAAATGATCTTTCCTATCCCTTGTTTAATAACTTTCTTATTCAAATTTTTCGTATCTTATCTTTTTGTCTTCTCTTATTATATATCTAACTATATTTAAATTTCTTTTCAAACTTTATCTTTCTTTAATAATTTTAAATTTTAAATTTATTTTAATTAATGAAAACTAATTTTTAATTCGAAAATTTTCGAGATTACAGTACTTCCCTCTTTTAAGACCAAAATACTATGTTACTCATTTATATTTACAAGCTTCAATTGCAACATGTCGTTTCAAATTTTTTTGTTATGCATTTTTATTTTGTGGGCCGAAAAGAAATTCAGAAAAAATCATTTATATTCTAAATAAACAAAGTTATCATCATATGTTGAATACCAAAACAATATAGGGAGACTTCGAGCATATCCTAAAACTTGGCAGATTTTTCAATTGCATCCTTGACCCATAATATTTTTATTTATTTATATCTATATTTGAATACAATATGTAAGTATTATAGATTAATGTCCTTATTGTATAGATAATTCTAATAGCAAATCAAGGTTAAAAGAAAAATGTTGGGCATGAAGGAAGACAAAATGGCTATTGTAATGAACTAATGAATTGTTATTTATTAAAAGCGTGATTTGAATAATTAATGTCCTTTCAATTTCAGTTAGTTAATTAAATGGATCTGAATCATGTCCCAACATCAATCGTGTGAAATCTGACGGTAAATGATGTTAAAGAGTACTTCAGTGAAACCTCCAAACGATTTGTTTTATTTTAAAAAAACCGTTTCCAAAAGTTGTAATTGGACTTTTGAAAAAAAAAAATGTAGCTACGAGTAATATCTTGGTATAGGAAAAAAAACGCCCATGAGGCCCATCGGAATACCACGCGATGCGGTCTGGACTTGTCCAGAAAGCCCAAAATAGTTCGCGAGGTTTCTAGCCCGTTGCGGTTTCTGCTGCTTCTTTGTCCTGGAAAGCCCGCGAACTGTCCAGACACAAATGCCGACCATTCTATAAAATCTCCCCCCGGCGACGCCTTTCGCAGCATCGGACAAGAATAGCAATTGCAGTTCAAAAGTGTCGGTTAATCTTCGCGGCGCTCGCTATTGCAACCATGTCGCTAACTCCCTTTGGATTAGGCTGCTCTCGTCGGAGCAACGTCCACGATCCCTTCTCCGTCGACCTCTGGGAACCCTTCGATGGCTTCCCTCTCCCCTCCTCCCTCTCCCCTTGCTCACTGTTGTCCTTCCCCCGGTCGATGTACTCTGGCGAGAGCTCCGCCTTCGCCGGCGCTCGCGTAGACTGGAGGGAGACCCCCGAGGCGCACGTCTTCACGGCCGACCTTACCGGCGTCAAGAAGGAGGATATCAAAGTGGAGGTGGAGGACGGTCGGGTCCTCCAGATCAGCGGCGAGAGGAGCAGGGAACAGGAGGAGAAGACGGACACCTGGCACTGCGTGGAGCGGAGCAGCGGCAAGTTCATGAGGCGTTTCCGCCTCCCGGAGAACGCCAAGGTGGACCAGGTGAAGGCTGCCATGGAGGACGGCGTGCTCACCGTCACCGTCCCAAAGCAGGAGGCGAAGAAGCCCGAGGTCAAGTCCATCGAGATCTCCTCTTGAAAGAAGAAGAACAAACAAGAATTGGGCATCAACAAACTTTGATTCGTGTGCTAAAGCTAAACCCCTCGTAGATTACTTAGAGGATGAATTGTGTGCTGTGTCGATGTGATGTCCCGGGGCTTTAGTACTTGTCGGTTTCTTGTGAAATCAGCGATGAACATGAACACAAAGTTTGTTTGTAATGTTTGTAAAGTTTTAGAGAAAGATTCGACGATTGGATTAAGTAAATAAATGAAACATGACGCAACCTCATCGTCTTATTATTAATATTTATAAAAGTTTAGATATTTAATGTGACTCATCTCATTTCGATAAATTTAGATACTAAGTAAAAAAAAATTAAATTTGTTTAAACAAATTCAATCAAAAATTACTTTTAACGGTCATAATTAATAAAGAGATGTTAAGGATTAAAAATAAATTGATTCTTAATATTTTTATGATTTATCGTTAAAAGTTAACTATATGAACAAGATTTGATTTGTTATTAAAATATTAAAATTAACGACTACCATGAGTCAAATAAAAAAATCTTAAAATGATATTTAGAAGATATATTTCTTTTCATTTTATTTTCGTCTTTTAATTTTTACATTAAGAATATTATTATTTATTATTTTAAAATTAAAATAAAAAATATTAAATTATACATTATGTTTTAATATTATTATTCAAGTTTTAATATCACTAATAAAGATAAACAAATATCTTCACTTTTAATTTTTAATATTTATTTTCATTAATGGAATTAAGAATGTCATTTACTTATAATAATTAATAATATTATATTATTCATTTTTTATTTTTTTTATGTATGTTTAACTTTTTTCATTTATTTAACTTCGATTACAATTTAATATCTATTTCCTAAAAAATTATGAAAAGATAAATATAAAATATTTATTATTTTAAGATCAAAGCTAAAAAAATACTTTTATCATCATAATTTTGTTAATAACCATTAAAATATAATTTATCATCTAATTCTAACCTATTTTTTTTACTATACCTACGATCATTTTTTATATCTTCTCTCGCACACCGGGTAGGCTCCGACGACCACCTCTGCGCATGAGATGGCCCCAATGGCCACCCAATGACCGTCGGGGCCGCCTCTTTCGCTGCTCATCGGGGCCACCTCTGTGCGTGAGGCGGCCATCGGTCGCCACCTCATGCACCCGACGGCGGCAGTGCCTCACGCTATGGCGGTTGTTAGGGCCGCCTCCACCCTATGAGGCAGTCGCCGGTGTTCTGGGCCAATGCGATAAGGTTGTGCTGCCCCATCATCGTCTCTTTGGCATTGACGTCAAGGATATTTTTCGGCCATCTCTCGTGCAGGGGCGGCTTTGACGGCCGCCTCTCGTGCCCGACGGTCACCCTTGTGCGAGAGGAGGCTGCTGCCCTTGGCGGCAGCGCCTCACGCTGTGGCGACCATCAAGGCTGCCTCCGCCTTATGAGGCGGTCGTCGGTGTTCTGAGCCAATGCGGCAAGGTTGCGCCGTCCCATCATCGTCTCTCTCGGCATTGATGTCAAGGACATATTTTCTCACATTTGTTTCTTTGTTTATATATATTTCTTGACTTGTCCATAGATGGATTGCATGCACTTGTCTCACGTTATGTGATAATTATGTTAATGCATATATATTAAACCTGATTTTTATTTTTTTATTGCTATAGGTGAATATGACTTCTATTGCAAAGTTTGGAAAATGGATGACATCAACGTCAAAAGCGTCGAAGTAAAATTTTATTGCACCAGGTGCTCTTGTAAGAGGGCGGGGAAAAATGTCTTTGTGCTCCTTGGGAGTTTTTGAAGACATTTCACTTGTGATTAATAAAAGAGCAAGTCTTCATATCGATGGAAGTCAAAGGATGCCACATTATTGTAAAAGTTTTAAGGTTTCATCATTTATTAAAATTATTATGTTTATGATTTATATTATGATGTTTATACTATATATAACATTATTGTGCATGTTATATGCTAATATTGGATGCAAGTGAAAGGAATGCAAGAAATGGAGTAAAATTAATTATGCCACACCGCGTTGACAGCAAGCCTTTCAAAGAACTCATCTATCAATAGGTATTAATATTAAAATATTAATTTTCTTTTCTTTTATTTTTTTGCTTGATATCTCATTGTCCTTTATGTAAAGGGTGGTAAAGATGGTAGTCCACCAGATGTTGCAACTATTTTCTTTTTGAGTCACGCAAGAAAAATAACAAGCTTGTCGAAACAAAGGTCATTGAAAGATATGTATTTGTAATAATAGTTTTTCATTTAATCTTCATGAAATGTGTATTAATATGAGTTTATATTTTTGTAAGCTGAAATATAAGAGATTTTACAAGTTGTACCTACACTTCCCGCAAATTTGAATTTTTTTATTGGTGAGTATAATATCTTAATTGCTTCTAAGTAAAGTTACTTTTAGTTATTGTTAATAGTAATTCTCATTTTGATTTTACAGATTTTTTATGAATATTCGATAGATTGGGAAGGAAGACGAATGGAAGAGTTATTTGGAAGTCTTGCTATATTTTTTGAATATGTAAGTGTTATTTGGAATTTTGTAAATATTTGAATTAAAATGTTGGATGCTGCATATGAATATTTGAGTTGAATATTGTATGGCTAATTGATTTGATACTTAATATTTTGTACATGAATTTAGTTTGAATCTTATCAAATATTGAATTTTAAAATCTTAAAAATGTATTGATGATCATATATTTGTCCCATAATAATAATAATAATAATAATAATAATAATAATAATAATAATAATGTTATTCACACTGGACGCTAAAATCTTTTAGTGGCGTGACCTATAGAGAAGAGCCGCGATCAGTTTTTTCTTATCGTTGATGAGTATTAACTTCAAGATAATAACTTATAAGTTATAACGACTACATATCTTTTCGCTAATGACATAATTTCTTGTAGAGTCTATTAGCTCAATGACATCGGCTAATTGAATATTCCCAACTGCATTAATTATATCAATCATCTCGTTCATGTGATCTTCTTGATAGTAATCATCAACGTGCACATCATTGTAAATGGATGATGTTTCACGATCATCTACCATTGTTTCTGTTAAGAATAGTCTACTTCTCACTTTGCATGATGCCCACCATTCATCCTTTGTTCTTTTCTATGAATACTTAGTGTACTACACTTGTTTCACTTGTTCAACCAATACAAATGGATTATATGATTGTAGTTTTGATCGAGGCTTAATATCCACAAATTTAAACTTTTGATCGATTCTAGCTCTCTTTTTTAGATTGAACCAATGACATTTTAGTATGACTTTGTTAATTGTTTTTCAAATATGACAATTCTATGTTTTTTTTCTATAATGTTGTAGTAATCCAACTCATTGTCCCCATACATGCTTCCCATAACTCATATGCCACTATTAATAGTAACAATGTCGACTATCACGCCATAATAACTACAAACTTGTTTCTGCAGTCCGTAATTGACTTCTCAAATTGTCAAATCGGTCATCGAGCCATTGATAAGCTACGTTTGAAAGAAAATAATAAGTAGAAATTATAAAAACAATAATTCATCATTTGAAACCAAGAAGAGAAATGTTATTACTTCACTTCTCAACCCAGAGGAAAAATATTCGTCTCTTAGTTTCAACAAATCATCATTGGAAACTAAATGATTGATTTCTCTTTGCAATTCTTCAATTTTCTAAATTCTAAGATTGTCAATTAGTGAAATGACATAGCAATATTTAAATTCAAACTTTATAACATATTAAATAAATATTCTTACTCGAGATACGGTGTCATATCGCTATAATTCTCAACTGAAGTGGTATGTTGCTCAACATAACTTTACGTCCTTTACCAAGAAAACACGAATATTTAAAGATTGATAAAATATTTTTGTTGACTTCCCCGTCACCACGTCATCATTTCTTGGAACTTGCGTATGCTGCGATTATACGTGTGGCTCAAAATGCATTGAAGTGAAGTTGAATACTTCCTCAATGAAATATGCTTCACATATGGAGCCTTCGATTTTCGCCTTATTCTTAGTCTTCCTTTTCAAAAATAACATATGTCTTTCGAAAGGATACATTCATCGATATTAAACTGGGCCAACAACTTTTATTTCATATGAAAGATGTACAATCAAGTGTTCCATCACATCAAAGAAAGAAGGTGAAAATATCTTCTCAGTTTTGCACACGGTAATCACAATAGAAGACTCTAATCGAGATATGTCTTCTTCATGAATGATGGATGCACAAAACCCCTTAAATAACATAGATAACTCTGTTAATGTTTCCCAAATGACCTTTGGCAAAGTCCTTTAAAATCAATTGGAAACAGACTTTGCATGAAAATATGAAATCATGACTCTTCATACTATGTATTTTTCCATTTTCCATGTTGAAACAATGAGATATGTTTGATGCATATCCGTCTGAAAATTTTAATTCTTTGACCCATTCGAAAACCACTTTGCGTTGATCATTGTCCAAGACGTATGTAGCTTTTGGCTTCTTGCATTTTTTATTTTGAAGATAAATATAATTTTGATCTTCTACATATAAACTTTATGTCTTCACACGTTTGTATCTATCTTTTGTTCTTCCATTAACAAGATGTTGTCAAATACGTTTTTCTCGACATGCATAACATTCAAGTTATGTCATACTAAGTTTGAAGATCAATAGGCCAACTTCCAGAAAATACATCTTTTTTCCCAATTATGTTCACCTCCAAATCCAATTTGCTTGTAAGAACCGACCTTCAAACCGAATGAAATTTGATTAAGTTTGTTGACATGCTCTAGCACTTCTTATCCTGTGAAACGACTTGGAGGCATTGTGTACTTAGTTGCGTTCTTCTTAATTGAGTTTTGATCTGACACATCGAATTCTCCATTGGCATGCGATAATCAAACTAGCATACCTTTTTACTATTTTTCAAGTAAAATAATTTTGTATCCTTTTCGCATATGGTACAAACAAGTTTACCTTTTATGCTTCAACCACTTAACATTCAATATGCTGGAAAATCACTTATGATCGATATTAATGCGTCTCTCATAATAAAATTTTGCTTCTTAGATTTGTTATAAGTAAGCACACCATCCTCCCACAACATGTTGAGTTCATCAATCAAAGGTCTTAAGTAAACATCTAAACTTGCTTGGCGATCAAGGACTTGGGATCATATAGGTAAGCAATATATTCTCTCGTCTTATACACATGCTTGGAGGCAAATTATAAGATGTGACAAAAATTGGCTAACTTGAATAAGCAATGCTTGACAAGCCAAATGGGTTGAACCCATCAATACAAAGTCCCAAACTAACATTGCATGATTCTATTGAAAAAAGCCAGATAAAGTGCATTAATTAGTTTCCATGCCTCAGCATTTAAAGGTTTGTAAGAGAACTCGGATCATCACGTGCCTCTTTTTTGTGTCACCTCATGAATGATGTAGTTTTTTCATAAAAAAATAGTCGTTGCAATTTTGGAACTATGAAAAAGTATCTGAACACTAATTCACCACATTCTTTTTCGAAATTTGAGAATTCTTTCTCGATTCGTATTTGGGGTTGCTACAAATAAAACAACCAAGAAGTGAATTGTTTTTCTTGTAATACAACATACAATGGTTGCGACATACATCAATCTTTTGATATTTGAAACCTAAATCTCTCATCAAAATTTTGCACTTGTAAAATTTTTTTGGTATCTTCTCTGATGCCGGAAGCATACTCTTGATAATGACAATCATCCAATCAAAATAATTTTCGCTCATATTAAATTCTAATTTCAAGTTCATTAGTTGTGCTACTGCAGAATGTGTACTTTGCTTCACACATCCTTGCCATAAAAGTTCGTTAGCTTCTTTGAGAAGGTTATAAAACTTAGAAGCAAGAGGATTTAGATCTTCTTCAATAAATGTTTCGCCAGCATTTTCTGCTTCCATTGCATCTCGTATCATGTCTCGACTCGGCCACATTGATATTTATGTTAGCATCAACTGTTGTCCCTTTATTTTATCTTTCTTTGTCAAGAAAGAACCAATTTGTGTATTTTAATAAAAAAACCATTTTAATATAAATCCTTCTCCACACCATATTATGATAACATTTGCATTTCCGGCATGGGCATATGAATTCTCCATATGAAGAAGCAACACCTTCATTTCCATATGCCACCTTAATAAATTTATCAACACCATTCTTATATTCTTCTGTTATAACATCATGTTTATCTTTTAACGACAAATCTAACTACGATCTGACTTTGTCATTTTTGTAATGGACAACATTAAGGCATATATCAATAAATTCTTATCGATCAATGAATTATCATATGGTCTTTTTTTCATTATTCTTATTTTATTTACCAAGAATGTTGATCCACATTCTTGTCAACTAAAATGGGAACATAATTGAAGAGACCAAAATTTGATAATAAAATTGATCAGTATTTGAATTCAAGTTGAATTTGATCGAATATAGATTTGAGGAATAATTAAGAACAATATAGTTAGTTTGTTCATTTAATTTTCAAGTCACCAAGTACATCTAATTGGAGGTATAAAATTAAGAAACAATATAGTCTTTTTGTTCATCTATTTTTCAAGTCACGATGTTCATATAGTTAGAAGCAGAGTTAAAAACAATATAATTTTATTGTTCATCTATTTTTCAAATCATGATGTTGATATTGCTGGAAGCATAATTAAGAACAATATAGTTGAAGACATAATTAAGAGCAATATAGTTTGTTTGTTCGTCTATTTTTCAAATCACGATGTTCATCTAGATTGAGGCATAATTAAGAACAATACCGTACTAAGTTCTTTTCAAGTTAAAAAATCAATCACAATCAAATAGTATTGTTCCCTTAACAAAAAGGGACTTACTATATGATGTGTTGAGAGGATGTCGAAGATGGCAGAGAAGGATCGAAAGGCGACGTCCGAGCAAGGCAGTGGAGGAGGGCAACGTTCGGCGGAGGAGGTTGGCATCGGAACAGGGCAACAAAGGAGGGCAGTGATGTGAACTTTAGAAGTTGTGATTTCTCACACCGACTAAATATTGTTCGAATCATAGTTAAGATACTCTAGAGTCCACACTACTGCAAGTATACTGCTCGAGTAGGAACCACAAGTGTCATAACCTCATTGACTTAGATCAAATTGTTAACTAGTTTATATCTCGAGAATTGTTGAGTTGTCACAAAATGAAAAGGCAAAAGTAAGGCAGAGTAACGAATAACTAGAAGGTTGTAATTCAAAAGAAAAGACTCCTTTGTGATGAATTGATCAATGTTGTGGTTTCTAATTTCTCTTGACGTAAACAATCTCTCGATCCTTATATTCGAAATCAACTACTCCCTCCCTTAGCTCGTCAACATCTCTTCGAGTGTAAGGGGGGTAAGCCATTAATAAATGGATAAGAAGTAGCTGATTAGTTGATCTTTCACCCTAATCAGAACAATATCCTAATCTCTCGATCAATGGAATGTAATTTTGCAATTCTGATTTAGACAATAAAAATGAATCCAAGACAACTAATTGCTATTCTAGACTCTCGCCTCGTAGTAGCATTATGATGGCTTCTCAGCCACTTAAAGTTAATAGAAGGCATGTTGATAAGAAGACTACAAGAGATTGTATGATATGTCCCTTCTTTCGAACGGGACAAGATACAGGCGAGAAGATAGATCTCTCGATCAGATGAAAATTAACCTTAATTAAAACACTTACAATCAAAATGAAAGCATATTTAATTAGATGTGTCACGAAATTGCTCCACAAATATTATTTTTATATAATTATGCATCTAAGTAGCATATTAAGTTCTGGATTAAAGCATAATGAAAATTAAATTATCAATAACCGTTATAAAGAAATTATATAATATTATTAGGAATAAATTTTAATATTAGTTAATATTATAATAAACATGTTTTACTATGATTAACTAAGGTTAATTAGAGGTTTAACACTAATTTTTAGCAAAAATAACATGATTGGACCTTTCTTTTAATCAATAAGATTTCAAGCAGCTCAAGAAGGCATCTGATCAGTTGCTTAGAAAATAATTTTTCCAAACTACCATATGACATGTTAAAATTATGAAACAAATATCTAAACTACTTATTCTCATCCTCTGCACGAAGAAAATTTTCGAAGATCAAATCTATACCTGAATAGCATGAAGAAATTCTTCAAGTTTGCTAGGTTAAGGTGAATTTGCAGATCCAAAACCGACCTTCACCTTCATATGATTGTATCTTCCTGGTTCATTCTTCATAAATCCTGAAATTTTACATGTTTCATACTTCTGAAGTTATCTTTCCACGAGAAAGAATAGAATACTCTAAAAATAATATTTATAGAGAAAGTTATGAACTGATCTTCATGGGTCACTCACTCTGTCCCGAGTCAGAGACAAGTCTGTCTTGTAAATTAGAGTATGATTCGAGTAAATTGAATTAGAATTTGAAATTTTGATATGATAATTATATTTACAAATGATTCTTAGAGAGTTGGAATCATCCAATTTGGATTTGTGAATGTGGAGAAATGAATTTTTAATCCCGCATAACCTCTTCTGTCACAGAACATGAGCCAAATTGATTATTTTTGTTAGAGGGACATACAATAAATTCTATAAGTTTTATGACTAAACACTATGAAAGTGTAGACTCTAGGAAAATTAGGATATGTTCAAATGGATAAGTATTGTCAAAGATATAAATTATTCTTTCAGAGACACAGTCTGCTAGAACATAAATCCTAGGTCAGATTGCCTTAGATTTTATGACTTGATCATTTGGAATTAGTGAATGACATTTGGGGGTTAAAAACCTTACTAAGTCTAGTTTTAATTTATCTAGAATCATAATATTTACTCATGTGATTAAGAAATTATAAATTATTTATTGAGAGTCACTCAGTGTGAAATACTGAGACAACACCTAATTAAGCTTTGGAAGATTGAATAGTTGGGGGTGTGAAGTAGCATATGAATATAAACACATGAAATTACATATTAGTATTAGGAGGTATTATATGCATTTTAAGGTGAACAAATGTTTATGCATCATGAGCATGCATTGCATATTATTATTATTAGTAATTAGAAAGTGAAATAGCATCATTTCTTGTAGGAAACCAACAATCTATAAGTGAAAGGAGGAATATCTAGTAATCCTCTTTGAAAATGAAGTACAAGACGAGTGGGTAAATTTACAACATAGTAAAATATTATATGTTAGTTCTTTTATTTATGATATTATCTCAAGTAAAGATTATTACTATTATTATTAATGAAACATATCTTGAGCTATGAAAAGTATTTATGATATGTTTCAAGAATTTCCTATGAGATGGAATAACTTCTTGCACAAAAATATTTTTAGGGAACAATGCTTGTGAAGTTAAAATAAGTTTTACTCGATAATGATATGTGATTATGACATGTGTATTTTGATATTGTTAAACTCCATGTGTTCATTAGCCATGTTAGTTGAAAAATGTCTTTGGGTCGGCATTCAATATAAATGAAACCTTTGGGGCGTATATCGGGTGTCTTTGGGGACTGCTATGCGTGCACGTATTGACCCATGATATGCTCTGCGTATCCTAGATGAAGGAATACGTATTGACCCATGATTTACTCTGTGTATCTGAGACTCTTTGATTGTGAAGCTCTACTTAACTGTATGAACATAATCATGGAGGAATACGTATTGACCCGTGATTTGTTCTTCGTATATGAGACTCTTTGATTGTGAAGCTTTGCTTAACTATATGACACACAATCATTGAGGGATACGTATTGATCCATGATGAGTATGTGCGATGACACATGTATGAAGTTTAATTGTGAATATGATGATATCTTAAATAATTTTTATTTATGTAAAAGTTTATATGATTTGGAATCTTATGTGATATGAGCTATGCTTTAAATGTTTTCTCATATGAAAGAAATGTGATTATTTAAATGTTAAATGTGATTATTTAATTATTTTCAGATAATTATAAGTTCTCGAGTTGAATCGACTCAGAGCTTGTTTTGCTGCATATAGAAGAGTTTTATCTCCTTCTTTTTCTTCTATTTGAATTCAAAATTCAAAAAGTAGTTAGTTCTCATAGACTAGTTTAAAAAGTCAGATAATGACTTAGTTTTTTATGAATTCAATAAAGTTACAATTGAAAGGTGGCAGATTTAATGTTGGTAATCATGAGTAAAATAAGAAATGATCAAACTCTCCCAAGCTTAGACGTTTGCTTGTCCTCAAGCAATATTCAAGGCAAAACTTTCCATTTCCACCCTGCTTTGCTGACTACTTTTCAGCATTCAGATTGTACATTCATTACTCAAGTGCCTCTTCACTTTTCCAAATGACCTAACTTAGTGAATGTGTTTAGGTGCAAGACATTTTTAAATTCCTCCAAATTCAGCTCCGAAAAGAAAGTAAAACATAATTGCCTGAAAATAGAAATATCAAGGTTGAATCCATCAGTGCAATATGGGCTTATGTTCATTGGCTTGCATTTTTACTCATTGCATTTCCTTTTCCTTGTTTCGGTATTCATGTGATTATCTATAGTGCACTAGGTGGTCTGTGTAGCGAGTTTTTGATCGACAGAACCCATGACAATTGTCCTTAGTTTGTCAGGCATGAACCCCTATGGATCTAGGCACCCAGACTCACCCAGGTTCCGGAGTACACCCTTTTTGTACCTTCTGGGGCTATACGAGCCCTCTTCTTTGCATTGATTTCGCTTCTTTACACTTTTGCTAAGCTTAACTGCACTGGAGCATTCAACAAATATATTTTTATTAACTGGCTTAGCGAAATAAAAATTTGAACATGAATAGAATTAGTCATCAAGCATCTAATACTTCACTTAGCAACTTTCTTCAAACCATAAACCCAACACCTAAGGCAATGGATGGTGATCGTTAAATACTTCAAATTTCATCAGCTTAGCAGGGTGTCCTTGAACATAACTTGAAATAGAAGCAAAGGGGCTAAAAATTATAGGGTAGTGAAGACATCTCCTACTTCTCAAATATCAATGAATGTTTTCATAAACAAGGTCAAAGTGGTGCAAAGGGCTACATGTTCATGCATCCTAGCAAATCAAATTTTATAACTCTGGATGATTGGCAGATAGCAATAAGTAAAGAGCAAGGAGTAGAAATGTATCATATTACCCTCTCCTCCAAGCTTGAATTCGGCATTGTCCTTAGTGTCAGATCATGTCTGAAAGAGGGACCTTGTGGTGGGGGTGTGAGCTCTAGAAGTCGGTTAGTAACTTGTTGTATGTCACTGAGAGTAGTGAGGACCGAATTCTGCATCACTTCTATGCCTTGAATTTTATTGACATTGGCGAAGCCCTATTGTTCCAAATGATTGAGCTAGTCTTTCAATACCTGAAGTCTTCTTGACTGCGAGCATTGGCTTCTACGAGCTTAATCACCTACTCTAAAATGAGGTTCAATTTGTTGGATAAGGTGACTGGTACAGGGTGTGGGGATGTGGTGCTGACGAGGAGGAAGAGAGAGCTTGCTCTGGGTGCAGAAGGAGCTCATGGGGTTGAATGGATTCTAACATGAAGGGTTGTAATGTTTGTATTGGATGTGGGACTTGGATGAAATCATCCATCCACCAATTTCTGTCCTTCAGGATTGTTTTCTTCCGGGAGTTAGGCAGTTGGAAGAACTCTGTAGAGTCGGCTAGTTGTCAAAAATGTTAGTCATTAGTCGTTACAAGGACTCCCTCTTGTCTCAGGAAGCCAAAGTTCAGGTTTTTGGCTGTTACATGGTCAGTGTCACCTAAAAAGATGTGATGCTCGACAATCGCTGGGATAAAATTGCCACACAAGATTGGGTCACATGCACGAGTCAAATCTTTAAGCAAAGTCTGCATGAGGAAGGCAGCAAGGTCAATCTCCGAGTTTGTCAGGAGACACCACAAGATGAAGAGTTCATCAATGGAGACTAGATCCATGTCGTAGTCGTTGGGGCAGATGATGATGTTATTGGTGAGCAAGATGTGGAGATATCGAAAAATAGGATTTTGAGGTTACAATCAACGAGTTGGAAGCGATCGTTAGTGCGTATTCCTGTGAGCTAGTACCAAACGTCAAAAATAGGGAAATTGGGAGGAGGGGTTCTAGGGCCAGAGTTTGGAAGATTTAAGAAACGAGCAAAAGTGTCAAGAGTCAAAGAAAAGTGTTGGTTGTAAAGGCGAAAGTCAATACGATCGAGCACGTCATCATCATCACGGTGCACACAGAACACCATTCCGATGAACTCTTCTGCTACCTCTTCATAGAGGTCTCAGCGTTTCATGAAAAAGGGCATCGAGTGTGCCTTGTGTAACAGAATTTGAAGATCTTCAAAGAGGCCAAGGGGTTCAAGAGTAGAAAGGTCTAAAAACCTAGTTGAAGAAAACTTTCTGCACCGAATGTTTTCCATGTGTAGTGCTTGTTCGTCGTCATTTGATCTCCTCATACGCGAAGGTCACCGTAGAAGACCATCCGGGCGTAGGCGATGTCGAATGGACTCCGACGAACTATCAATGTCGGAGTCGAAGGATGACCGTGTGCACTTCATCTTGCTGTCCAGGTTTCGGTGGGAATGAGCTAGGGGTGATCGTCGGTGAAGAGAAGGGTTTGAAGGGATTTGGGGCGAGTCTTGTGGGTAAAAGAGTCGGCGAGTGGGTGATTTGGGAGATGTATTAGATCGTGGAGAGGTGGGAATTCGAGGCGTCGTCGACTCGGATGTGTGGGGGTGGGCAAGTTGGTCGATTGAGCAGACACACTCATACATTATGTGTGGTGTACTTTTCAAGTAGTTTTAAGAGTCTTGAGGCTTATGTGGATGCTGAGGTTGCTGATGAAAGTTGGGTTGCTTCTCAGTAGCGCCTTTTTTTAGGGTCGATCGACATGGTGCCTAGATTTTAAGTGATCCGACCGCTGATACAAGACTTCTTTGAAGTCTTCGGTGCGGGGTTGTACCGTTTCAGTCTTTGTCCATTAACTTTAAAGGGGGGGGGGGGGGGGGAGGGAGGGGGTGTCCCCGCCCCTCCTCTGCACCTCCGGTCGCCTCCCTAGACAACTCCATCCATCCCTATTGCCGGACGATTCTTCCTTGCCGCCTCGGCCGGTCATCGTCCGTGGCCCTCTCGACGACGGCCATGGAGCGCACGTTGAGGCGTTCGGCGAGGGCTTGACTCTCGAATTATCTTCATTCTTAAGAACCGTGGTTGGTTTCTTATCTTTAGAATATTCCTCCGAATATTCTTTCTAATAATCTGAGTGGTCTCTATGTCGATCACGCGTACACATTATAATTAGTATGATTAATTAATATGTTAAGCGACGGTTACCTTGAGTCGTGTCCGGAACTTGGTGAACTTCAACTTGTTCTAACATTCTTGAGAAATTGACACCTCGTTTCTCTGGGCAATCCTTCTTGTAATGTCTGATCCTTCCACATTGAAAACATGCTCCAATCTTAAAGCGACATTCGCCTAAATGAAACTTTCCGCAATGACGGCATTGACTTTTGCTCCTATGTGATTCTCCCCCCTTAGAACTCATGTAGGGTACATTTCTTTTCTCCTTCCATTTTCCTTTCTTGGTCGTCTTCTTTGAGATGTTACTATTAGAAATCACAACTCCATCTTCGAGCTTCTTTTCTAGTTCAACAACTAACTCCATTGCTTCTTCCATTGTCTTAGGATCTTGACACAACATCCTAACCTTTAGTTCGGACTTGAGTCCCTTCACAAAGCGATTCACTCTCATTCCTTCCATCTTTACAAGAGTACAATACTTTTCGAGTTGAAAGTACTTGGTTGCGTAGTCATTAACGGACATGTCACTTTGTTGGAAGTTAAGGAACTCCTCTTGTCTTTGCTCACTCATACTTTGTGGAAAATACTGATCCTTGAAGTCCATCATGAATTTCCACCATGCCGGATTTCCTTCGTTGACATACTTGAACGTGAGGATAGAACTCCACCATTGCTTTGCTTTTCCCGTTAAGCTACGAGTGGCACAAGTCAGTTTACTTTCCCTTGGACATTTCATCACCCTGAAGATATCCATGATGACATCCAACCATGCCTCGGCTTCCTTCGGATCGTCAATACCGTTGAACATAGGAGGATTGAGGCTTAAAAACCTCATCAAAAAATCTTGACGTGAACCTCCATCACATTCCATAACTTGAATCATGCCTTCGTTCGTTGGATAACTCACATCCATCTATCATCATACAATAACTATGCATCAATGTCTAACTTTACACAATTAAAGCAAAACACATACCTTTAGGTTCGGTGGCACCTCATGACGATTGCACATGGACTCATACTTAGACATTTTAGCCAACCTATGGCTTGTACTTCCTATGACTTAAGACATGGATCAAGTCTATAACTTACATCTACTATAGTATAACATATAACATATAAGAGCTCAACCATGACTCTTAACTTATAGAACTTACAATACTCAAGCCAACTACGGCTTACATATTTTTAAAACCTATGCATATGAGCCAAACTATGGCTCTGATACCAATTGTAACGCCCCCAAAATTCGGCCCTAATTTTTAAATTTTGCCGAACCCTGGATGACATTACATCGACCTTGACATGCCCTAATTTCATAAAACTTTACAGCGGAAACATAATATAATAAATTTAAAAAAATAACATCATAAACTAGCGGAAGACTTCATGGATAAATAAAATAAAATTCCAAGATAACATAATCTGACCCATGGGCCTAATAGGCTCTAACGTACACCCAATCAAGGGGGTCCTTACAACATAATGAGTTCAAGTTAAAATACATGACTCCATAAGGCCCATAAGCCATACATAAATGACTCTTACAAGAGTTCATCAACATGACATAATATAAGTAAGATATCTTGTGCCATAGCTCGACTCACCCATGTGCAATGTCTTCATCAAGAGGCCATCACTGCCGAACTTATGCCTCATTCATACCTGCACGGATCCATGGGGTGCAAGAAATTTCTCCCGTTAGAGTATGTTGAGGCCCATGCATGCTATGACCTTATAACATAATCTCTATATGTCATGGCATATGCATATCATCATCATGGAACATAAATCATATGCATGCTATGAGCTACTTATGCATACTACATGGCATGTGAGCATATCAACATGGCAAGATAAGATAACATGCAACATCATAATCTTTAAGTCAAACATATCATAACTTATCATCATGCTAATGCATATCATGGTCTTATCTTACTTTACTTTACCATATTTCATCATGTCATGATATGATCTGACAAGTGAACATTTACATGGCATCCCCATAGATGCATACTTTATCATACTTCTTTAACATCTTTACTTTATGTCCTAAGTCATTCATCATTCATCTTTCATCTTTACTTAGATACTTTCTTATCTTGTTGATTGGGAAGATCATGTTGAGTTCAAGGGAGAATGGCTAGCTAGGCCAACATGTTGGGTTTGCGGGAGACCAGTAGAGACGCCACGCTTGGGGTGGAACTCGCCTCAACTTATGAAAACGCCACGCTTGGGGTGGAACTCGTTTCCCCGGGAAATGCCATCACTAGGGGGCGGAACCCATTTCCCCTTCCTCGATTGCAACAAGTCACCTTCATGCCAATCCGTCTTTTACTTACTTTCATCAATACATATAATCATTCATACATGTTGTATGTTTTAATCATATTTAAGGTCATACATACTTCAAATCATACTATATGTGGACTTTCAATCATAGCCAATCAGCTTCCAGAACGGACGACCATTTTAGTTAACGGTCGACCATTGGAAGGGTATCGATCGACCGGTAGGATTATCGGTCGACTGTTATGGTCCATTTGGATGACCGAAATCGAACTTCGGTTCATCCGCTAATCACAGAATGTGACACTCTTCTAAATCGGACGACCGCTGGAATAACGGTCGACCGCTACTGGTCTTTTCGGTCGTCCAAAATGGACTTCGGATCGTCCGCTAATCACAGAATGTATCTACTACTCAAATTGGACGACCGCTGAGATATCGGTCGACCGATACTTGGCTTTCGGACGACCGAAACAAGGTGCTCGGACGTCCGCTAATCACAGAATGTGTCGAACATTTCGACGACACATATCGGACGACTATTATTAAATCGATCGACCATTATATTACTATCGGACGATCGAAACAGTTTGGTCGTCCGCTAATCACAGAATGTTCGACTCTTCCAAAATGGACGACCGTTATAGAATCGGTCGACCACTGGACAGAGTGCGAGACTACATATGTCTCCAGAACGGTCGACCGATACCTTATCGGTCGCCCGTTCTGGGCTGGCAGATACACGAATTCTACACAATTTCATTCCAAATCTTTCATATAAAGAGATATTAATAAACATAGTTGATTCCAAGCATCATATAAGGCACTTCTTATCATTCTTAGCATTCAAATCATGAAATATAATGAGGTTTTCACATGAAGCATCTAATCATGCTATCTAAGTTCATACATGTACATAAGCATAAAACCATTTCATTTGAGCTAGCATAAGTAACGATGAACATCATAATTTCCACATGATTAGCATTAAAACATAAAGCTTCATAAAACACGGCACATACAAGTACTAATATGCATAAGCCTTAATCATCCATTTCAAGAACATAAGTTGGTTCTTCATGTCCTAATCCATTCACACGAACATTATTAGGGAGGTGATTAAGGGTTTGGATCCCCTCAATAAACACTTATTAACATTTACATTTACTTATTTATATATCATGCTAGTTTAAGATGCATTAATATGAAAATCCTAGACTATTAATCACTCCACAAACTGGTATAGATTAACATACCACATAAACTTGATTCTCCACACATTAGTTATCAAATTTATGTCAATTATTAATTTCACATAAAATTGATTAATTTAATTAATGAATTCTGAAATTAAATAGTCCACAAACTAGTAATTACTTAACTCAGAAATTCAAATAATTAAATCAAAAGCACTAAGCACAATTAATTAATTGATCAGAAAAGATTAAAATAAATAATATAGGGTCTAAATAGTTTCCCTTCAATAATAATCTCCTAACATGAAATAAATAAAAATATGGAGTTCATCCTAGAAATTCTGGAGAGATAATAACAAAATAATAATAATTAGAAGAATTACACCCAAATAGATAAAAGTCGAAGCTTCGGATCACGGGCAGACAGTCGGGCAGCCTCTCGGACTTGATCAGGGTCGCGATCAACCTCCAGCCGTCGCACCTCTCTCCTTTTGGTCGTAGCCTGCAGACTCACGACTCGTCGTGGAAGAAAACCTGAACTTCAGAGCACCCCTTGAAACGATGGATTCTTCACGTATTTATATGGTGCGGACGGCCTTCAATTGCAAAAACTTGATGCGTTATATTTGTAACAATAAAATTTGCTAGCAAGTGCACTAGTCGCTCAAGTAATATAGTAAATAGGAGTAAGAGTGTCGAACCCACGAGGAATATTATTAATTCAATATCTGAATTTATAAATTAATAAGAGAAAAAAACATGGATTTTTGGAAAGAGGTTTTGTGAAATAAAATAAAGAAAATAAGATAAAGATAAGATAATGGTGTTGAAGTTAGGCCTTAGGATGAAAATAGATCAGGATAAATATTTGAACCATAAAAGATAAATTTAATCTTTAAAGATGGATTAGAAATTTTCTCAAGTTATTAATTTACAAGATTAACATCACAGAGTCCACAAACTGGTAATTCTGCTATTTAATCCGGTAAATCAAACTATCTTAAATTTAATCAAACCTAAAGTCCCACAAACTGGTATTCGTCAGATAAGATTAAAATTAAGATGCATTAATATGAAAATCCTAGACTATTAATCACTCCACAAACTGGTATAGATTAACAGACCACATAAACTTGATTCTCCACACACTAGTTATCAAATTTATGTCAATTATTAATTTCACATAAAATCAATTAATTTAATTAATGAATTCTGAAATTAAATAGTCCACAAACTGGTAATTACTTAACTCAGAAATTCAAATAATTAAATCAAAAGCACTAAGCACAATTAATTAATTGATCAGAAAAGATTAAAATAAATAATATAGGGTACAAATAATTTCCCTTCAATAATAATCTCCTAACATGAAATAAATAAAAATATGGAGTTTATCCTAGAAATTCTGGAGAGATAATAATAAAATAATAATAATTGGAAGAATTACACCCAAATAGATAAAAGTCGAAGCTTCGGATCACGGGCAGACAGTCGGGCAGCCTCTCGGACTTGATCAAGGTCGCGATTAATCTCCAGTCGTCGCACCTCTCTCCTTTTGGTCGTAGCCTGCAGACTCACGACTCGTCGTGGAAGAAAACCTGAACTTCAGAGCATCCCTTAAAACGATGAAATCTTCACGTATTTATAGGGTGCGGACGGCCTTCAATTGCAAAAACTTGATGCATTATATTTGTAACAATAAAATTTGCTAGCAAGTGCACTAGTCGCTCAAGTAATATAGTAAATAGGAGTAAGAGTGTCGAACCCACGAGGAATATTATTAATTCAATATCTGAATTTATAAATTAATAAGAGAGGAAAAACATGAATTTTTGGAAAGAGGTTTTGTGAAATAAAATAAAGAAAATAAGATAAAGATAAGATAATGGTGTTGAAGTTAGGCCTTAGGATGAAAATAGATCAGGATAAATATTTGAATCATAAAAGATAAATTTAATCTTTAAAGATGGATTAGAAATTTTCCCAAGTTATTAATTTACAAGATTAACATCACAGAGTCCACAAACTGGTAATTCTGCTATTTAATCCGGTAAATCAAACTATCTTAAATTTAATCAAACCTAAAGTCCCACAAACTGTTATTCGTCAGATAAGATTAAAATTAAGATGCATTAATATGAAAATCCTAGACTATTAATCACTCCACAAACTGGTATAGATTAACAGATCACATAAAGTTGATTCTCCACACACTAGTTATCAAATTTATGTCAATTATTAATTTCACATAAAATCAATTAATTTAATTAATGAATTCTGAAATTAAATAGTCCACAAACTGGTAATTACTTAACTCAGAAATTCAAATAATTAAATCAAAAGCACTAAGCACAATTAATTAATTGATCAGAAAAGATTAAAATAAATAATATAGGGTACAAATAGTTTCCCTTCAATAATAATCTCCTAACATGAAATAAATAAAAATATGGAGTTCATCCTAGAAATTCTGGAGAGATAATAACAAAATAATAATAATTGGAAGAATTACACCCAAATAGATAAAAGTCAAAGCTTCGGATCACGGGCAGACAGTCGGGCAGCCTCTCGGACTTGATCAGGGTCGCGATCAACCTCCAGCCGTCGCACCTCTCTCCTTTTGGTCGTAGCCTGCAGACTCACGACTCGTCGTGGAAGAAAACTTGAACTTCAGTGCACCCCTTGAAACGATGGATTCTTCACGTATATATAGGGTGCGGACGGCCTTCAATTGCAAAAACTTGATGCATTATATTTGTAACAATAAAATTTGCTAGCAAGTGCACTAGTCGCTCAAGTAATATAGTAAATAGGAGTAAGAGTGTCGAACCCACGAGGAATATTATTAATTCAATATCTGAATTTATAAATTAATAAGAGAGGAAAAACATGGATTTTTGGAAAGAGGTTTTGTGAAATAAAATAAAGAAAATAAGATAAAGATAAGATAATGGTGTTGAAGTTAGGCCTTAGGATGAAAATAGATCAGGATAAATATTTGAATCATAAAAGATAAATTTAATCTTTAAAGATGGATTAGAAATTTTCTCAAGTTATTAATTTACAAGATTAACATCACAGAGTCCACAAACTGGTAATTCTGCTATTTAATCCGATAAATCAAATTATCTTAAATTTAATCAAACCTAAAGTCCCACAAACTGGTATTCGTCAAATAAGATTAAAATTAAGATGTATTAATATGAAAATCCTAGACTATTAATCACTCTACAAACTTGTATAGATTAACAGACCACATAAACTTGATTCTCCACACACTAGTTATCAAATTTATGTCAATTATTAATTTCACATAAAATCAATTAATTTAATTAATGAATTCTGAAATTAAATAGTCCACAAACTGGTAATTACTTAACTCAGAAATTCAAATAATTAAATCAAAAGCACTAAGCACAATTAATTAATTGATAAAAAAAGATTAAAATAAATAATATAGGGTCCAAATAGTTTTCCTTCAATAATAATCTCCTAACATGAAATAAATAAAAATATGGAGTTCATCCTAGAAATTCTGGAGAGATAATAATAAAATAATAATAATTGGAAGAATTACACCCAAATCGATAAAAGTCGAAGCTTCGGATCACGGGCAGACAGTCGGGCAGCCTCTCGGACTTGATCAGGGTCGCGATCAACCTCCAGCCATCGCAACTCTCTCCTTTTGGTCGTAGCATGCAGACTCACGACTCGTCGTGGAAGAAAACCTGAACTTCAGTGCACCCCTTGAAACGATGGATTCTTCATGTATTTATAGGGTGCGGATGGCCTTCAATTTGATCTCGGTCGTAACATCGTACGGTTGACTTTAAAATTATGAGATAAACTCGACCAAAGATAAATCCTTTTATTATTACGCCCAAAGATAAATCTTTCTTATCTTTACTCCTTTTGAATCTCGGCCGTAAGGAAAGAACTAAATCTTTACTCCCAAAGAGATAAAATTCCTTTTACTCCCTCCAAATCTCGGCCGTAAGGAAGGAATTTAATCTTGTTACGCTCAAAAGATAAAATCATTTATCTTTACCCCTTCAAATCTTAGCTGTAACAAAAAAGATTCCTTATCATTAGCCCCTGGAAATTTCGCCCAAAACGACTTGGGTGTAAAGCCAAATCTCGACCAAAATGACTTGGGGGTAAAGCCAAATCTCGGCCGTAAGGAATAATTTCTTTAAATTTCGGCCGTGTTTTGAATTTTTCTGCAAAATAATTATTCAAATTTAATTAATCCATCCACAATTACAATATTCAGAGAATTAATAATTAAAATTAATAAATCCAGAATTATGATTAAAAGTGACTAAAAATGATGCATGCCATGAACAAATTACAGAAAAATTAACTAAAATAATAATCTAAAATATGTTATATTTTGCATGCATCAAACTCCCCCAAGCTTAAAGTCTTGCTTGTCCTCAAGCAAAAATTCAAGGCAAGGCTCAAGAAAGTCCATCATAGCCTCCACATTGTCAACTGACTAATTTTCTCACACAATTCTTCTGCACACCTACTACTTAGTATCTCACCATTTTTCATGCACTTAGCTTCATAGAGGTTCTGAATGCTACACAAATTTAAACAATCTCAAATTCAGCCTTGCAGAAAAATAAATTGTCTGTCAAATAATAGCACTGATATTGAACACATAAGTACTAATTGAGCTTAAAACTTTTTTCTTTTTCTTTTCTTTTTTATTTTCAATCATTAAAAGTTCTAATCTTCAAGCAGAATTGCACAAGGAAGTCCATGTAGCGGGCTTTAGACTGATGACTCCCAGACTAGATGGCCTTAGGGCAATAGGTGACAAAGCACCCCTCGAGTTTACTTGCCCGGACAACCAAGGTTCTGAATGAAGAGTTCGAACTTAGCCATGATTCAGTACTCCTGTGCTTCTCCATATTCCACAAGATGGTCCTTGTAGCAGGTTTTCGATCGACGAATTCCAGAGCAGTTGCCCTTAGGTCGCCAGGCATGAACCCCTACGGATCTAATTACCCGAACACATCTTGGTTCCGGATAACACTTTTGTACCTACACATAACTTTATTCATCATTTTTTTATTTGTTGGGGTTTAACTAACCCTTCTTTTTATTCATTTTCAATTTTTATAAGCTCAAAAAGTACTTGATATGGTCTATAAGAAGGCTACTATTAATCAAGACTTAAAAGAAATTAATAAAAAAGGCATGAATATGATTTTGTCGTCTAGTCATTCATAATTCTACTTAGCATGGGCACACAGTCCATAAGTTTGATACTGAAGTAGCAAGTGATAAGAAAGAAAAGTATTCAAATTTCATCAATTAACAATATGTCTTTGAATTTTACTTAAAGATAATTAAAACAGTAAGACAAGAGTTAGTAAGATAGTAGCAAAAATATATGCATGCAATGGTATTTTTTAGAAAATTTTCAAAATTTTCAATTTTTTTGGATTTGTTTACAAATAGATGCAAACATAAGCAAATAAAAAGAAAGAAACATGCAATGCATGAAATGCAAACTCCCCCAAGCTTGAACTAGACACTGTCCTCAGTGTTAAGCCAGCAAGGGAAAGCGATAAAGATACTATGGAAAAGCTAAAGAAATGAAAATAAAGAAAAGGAAAAAAATACAACCGGATTTATTGTGGGTGGAGAGATGCTCAGCCTCAATATATATATCGATGAAGGTGTCGGCCGCAAATGGTGATGGTGAGAGGAGTTCTCGGCCGATAATTGAGAGTCTCGGCCATAAAAGCTTGGCCGCAAAATTTTGTTGATGAAGATCTCAGCCGTGCAATCTCGGCCGTAAGAAACTGGTTGTAATGGTGAGAGGGGTGGCGTAACTTCGGCCGTAAGGAAGGAAGGGCGGTATTGAAGCTCGACTGTAAAGAATAGGAGGCGTGGCACTTTGGGCGTAAGGGAGTAGCGGTGACGGTGTCAGCTCTTCGGCCGTAAAATGAAGTTGGCGTGGAAGCTTGGCCGTAACGCACAGGGCGTAATGGTGAGACTTCGGCCGTAAGGAGTTGGTTCGGCCGTAACGAAGAAAGGGCGTAACGGCGGTGATTGATCTATTCCCACGTGATGGCGCAGTGAAGGGTCATGTCGTAAGAGCTTGGCCGATTTTCAAGGTGATTCGTCTGTTTTGCCTTGTCATGTCCGAGGTCTCTCCTTCCGCAGATGACTCAACAAAATAAAAACTATTACCACAACTAAAGATATTAATCAACAAACTAATGAAAGACTAATCTAAAGAAATAATAAAAAGGATAAAAATAGTTCTGATTTATAGTCGTCAGCTTGACTTTGTCAATTCGACATTTAGATGGTAAACAGATTAATCATAGATAAATTTTGATAATATGTGTTATCATGATAGAGTTTAAGTCTATGTCCATTAACTTTAAATTTTTATTTATGATCCAATGATTCGATTTCAAATGTTCCATAAGGTGAACAATTGATTATGATATAAGGGCCAGTCCACCTTGATTTGAGTTTCCCAGGAAATAATTTGAGTTTACTATTGTAAAGAAGCACTCGTTGACCAGGTAAAAATTCTTTATGTTTAATATGCAGGTCATGTAATGTTTTAGTACGTTCTTTATATAGTTTGCTGTTCTCATATGCATGATATCTAAATTCATCAAGCTCATTTAATTGTAATAATCTTTCTGATTGTGATGATTTTAGATCCAGATTTAAAAATTTCGTTGCCCAATAAGCTTTATGTTCTAATTCCACAGGAAGGTGACATGATTTTCTAAAAATTAATCTATAAAGGAGAGGTACCTATAGGTGTCTTAAAAGCGGTTCTATATGCCCAAAGTGCATCGTCTAGTTTCAAGGACCAATCCTTCCTAGATGAGTTCACAGTTTTCTCTAAAATTCTTTTAATTTCTCTATTTGAAATTTCCACTTGTCCACAAGATTGGGCATGATATGGGGTACTAAGAAAGTGTTTGACTCCAAATCGGTTAAGAAGAGTTGACATTATTTTATTACAGAAATGTGTTCCATTGTCACTTATGATAGTCGTAGGTGTTCCAAATCAAGTAAAAATATTTTTTCTTAGAAAGTTGGCAACTACCTTGGTCTCATTTGTTGGTGTGGCTATAGCTTCTACCCATTTGGAAACATAATCAACCGCCACTAAGATGTATTGGTTGTTAAAGGATTTAGGGAATGGTCCCATAAAGTCAATGGCCCAAACATCAAAAATATCACATTGTAAAATATTTGTGAGAGGCATTTCATCTCGACGAGAAATATTACCTGTCCTTTGGCATTTGTCACAATACTTACAGTAGTTTCTTGCATCTCTGTAAATGGTTGGCCAATATAGTCCACATTCAAGTACCTTAGCCGCTGTTCGATTGGGTCCAAAGTGACCTCCAGCTTGTCCATCGTGGCAATGACTTAGGATATTATCAATCTCATTTTCGTGAACACATCTTCGAACTACTTGTTCTGCACATAATCGAAAAAGATAAGGATCTTCCCAGTGATAATTCTTGACATCAGATAAGAATTTTCTTTTTTGATGAGTGGTCATGCCCTTTGGAATGTAATGTCCTGCAAGGTAATTAGCAAAATCAGCGAACCATGGTGTAGTGTCAGAAATTTGAAAAATTGTAGAGATAGAAAAAAGTTTCTCGTCTGAGAATTCTTCAAGTATGTCTGTGACTTCTCTTGGAGATGACTCCAAACGAGATAGGTGATCAGCTAATAAGTTCTCAGTCCCTTTTTTGTCTTTTACTTCCACATCGAACTCTTGCAAAAGTAGTATCCATCGGATTAGTCTAGGTTTGGCATCTTGTTTGCTCATCAAGTGCTTGATGGCTGCATGATCTGTGTATACAATAGTTTTTGAACAAATTAGATATGATCTAAACTTGTCAAAAGCAAAAATAATAGCAAGAAACTCCTTCTCTGTTGTTGCATAATTTAGTTGGGCAGCATTCAATGTTCGGCTTGCATAATATATGACATGAAATGTTTTATCCTTTCTTTGCCCCAACACAGCTCCTACAGCACCATCACTCGTGTCACACATCAGTTCGAATGGTAGAGACCAGTCTGGTGCAACAACAACAGGTGCAGAAATTAGCATTTCCTTTAATAAATTAAAGGCAGCAAGACAATTTGAATTAAAATCAAATTTTGTGTCCTTAGCAAGAAGATTAGTTAAGGGTTTAGCCATTTTTGAAAAATCTTTGATAAAACGGCGATAAAATCCTGCGTGCCCAAGGAAGCTTCGAATGCCCTTCACATTGGTTGGAGGGGGCAGATTTGCAATAACATCTATCTTGGCCTTATCCACTTCAATTCCAATTGCTGAGATTTTGTGGCCAAGCACTATACCCTCCTTAACCATGAAGTGACATTTTTCCCAGTTAAGGACCAAATTCGTTTCTTCACATCGCTGCAAAACTAGAGATAAGTTATCCAAACAATTATTAAAAGAGCTACCAAATAGTGTAAAATCATCTATGAAAACTTCGAGTATCTTCTCATTCATGTCTGCAAAGATGGACATCATGCATCTCTGAAATGTTGCTGGAGCGTTGCATAGACCAAATGGCATCCTTCTATAGGCAAACGTTCCATATGGACATGTGATCGTTGTCTTTTTTTGATCCTCAGGTGCTACTGCTATTTGATTGTATCCAGAATAGCCATCTAGAAAATAATAATAGCTATGACCTGCAACACGCTCCAACATTTGGTCAATAAAAGGTAATGGAAAATGATCTTTGCGGGTAGCATCATTAAGCTTCCTATAGTCTATACAGACTCTCCAACCTGTAACTGTTCTTTGAGGCACCAATTCATTATTTTTGTTACTTACCACAGTGATTCCTCCTTTCTTAGGGACTACCTGCATAGGACTTATCCATGAACTATCAGAAATGGCATATATAATACCTGCATCAAGGAGTTTGATGACCTCCTTTTTCACAACTTCCCTTAAAGTTGGGTTGAGCCTTCTTTGATATTGAGCAATTGGCTTGGCATTGTCCTCCATCAAAATCTTGTGCATGCAAATGGTAGGAGAGATGCCCCTGATATCTGAAATAGACCAAGCGATTGCTTTCTTGTGTTGCCTTAATACTTCCAAAAGTTTATTCTCCATGTCATCTGTCAAGTCAGCAGATATGATAACTGGGTAAGTGTTATTTTCAAGAAAAGCATATCTTAAATGAAATGGAAGTTCTTTAAGTTCGAATTTTGGAGGACAATCCAATTTTTCAATTTCCTCCTCGAGTGTCTCTGTTGTTATTGGCGCATTATCCTCTCCCACAATTTCTCTAGAATCCTCCATCATTTCCAAAGCTTCCTTAGCATATGGATCTGAAACAAAATCTGCAACAATATCATCAAAAGCATCAGTCGTGACATCTTCTAGAGAATCAATAGCATAACAGGATGAGTGATCAAAAGGTTGTTTGAGAGAATTTTTTATATTGAAAGTGATGTCTTCGTTGTTGACGCGAAGTGTGAGCATCCCTTGTTGAACATCTATAAGTGCATTTCCTGTTGCTAGGAATGGTCTCCCGAGGATGATGGGGGTTTTTTCATCTGCCTTCATATCCAGAACAATAAAATCTGCAGGAAAAACAAATTTATCAACCTTTACCAAAACATCTCTTAATATTCATCGGGGTCTCTTGCATGAAGAATATGCGAATTGAAGAGTCATGCTTGTTTCTTCAAGTTCTCCATAACCTAGCTGCACAAATATAGAATATGGCATTAAACTAATACTAGCATCAAGATCACATAAAGCTTGTGCACAAAAGAATTTTCCTATAGTGCAAGGTATGGTGAAGGTTCTAGGATCTTTCATTTTTCTAGGTATATCTCGATCGTAAATGGCACTACACTCTGATGTCAACATTACTCTCCCAGTGTTTTCAAACCTTCTTCTTGAAGATAATATATCCTTCATGAATTTAGCATAGCTCGGCATCATTTGTAAAGCTCCATGAAAAGGAATGTTAATAGATAATTGCTTCAGAATATCAAGAAAGCGAGAAAATTGCTTATCTAACTGTTCTTTGCGAAATTTCTGTGGATAGGGCAGATCCTTTATGTTGGTATTTTTTGAATTGTCAGTTTCTTTTTTCTTCAGATTGATATCTACAGTAGTCTGATCTTGTGTCTTTAATGCTTCAGCTTCTTCTTTATGATCAATTACTCTTGGCGGGGAATCTGATCTCAGACTTCTCAATTGTTTTCCACTTCTAAGAGTCACAGCTTTGGTCTCTTCTTTAGGATTTTTCTCTGTATTGCTTGGAAGAGTCATATTGGCCATCATATTGGCCATCTGCCCTAATTGCATTTCTAAATTCCTGATTGTAGCATCTTGATTGTTTGCCCTTGTTTCCATTGTCTTCTGCATGGTTTGCATAGTGTCAATAACTCTTGCCATCATCTCTTCCATGGGATTAGTCGATTGTTGGACAGGAGCTTCTTGTTGCCTTCTCAAAAGTGTATAATTTTGTGGATGAGCTTGATTCTGAAATTTCTCAAAAACTTGCCCTTGATTTGACCTGTAAGGAAACTTCTGATTGTTCCTCCAACCATAGTCATTATTCCTGAAAAATGGATTGGAGACAAAGTTAGCATTTTCAATATGATCAGGATTAGAAATGTTACCTTGAGGACAATAATTGCTCGCATGTCCTCCTCCACAGTTGTTGCACACCATTAATGACATCATCTGCTCAAATTTTTTATTAAGTGACTCCAGCTGAGCCACTACTTCAGAAGAAATTTTACTTTCTGTAGCATGCACATCATGAGTTCGGCGAGATGGTCTCCTTTCTTGGCTCGACTTGAGGGCTACAGCTTCAATTATATCTTGTATCTCACTAGGACATTTAGATCCTAGCACTGTCCCTCCTGCTGATTGGTCGAGTTTGTCTTGATCTGCAGGTCGTAATCCATGATAGAAATCTTCCATCACTTGCCACTTTGGAATTCTGTTGTCAGGAACTCTGGCTAATAGTTCTTTATATCGTTCCCATGCCTCATATAATGTCTCGTTATCGTCTTGAACAAATGCCCTCAATTCTCTTCGATATTTGCCTGCCTTTTGTGGTGGACAATATTTTCCAACAAACTTTTCTACCAGCTCCAACCAAGAATGAATCGATCCTGCAGGCAAAGTTTTAAACCAAGTGGAAGCTTTGTCACGTAAAGATTGAGGAAATAATAATAAACGAATAACTTCAGAAGAAACATTATTATTTCTAAAGGTGCTCAGAGTGGCAAGAAATTTGTCAAGGTGATCATGGGGGTCTTCATGAAATCCTCCTTCAAATTGGGATGCTTGTATCATCCTCACGATTGTGGGATTTATCTCAAAATTATTTGCGTTAATATCAAGCAGCACTATGCATGATTCTCGGTCACTGTATCTGGCCGAGACATATTCTCTCATAGAAAGCTCTGCTTCATCTTCTCGCCGATTATTATGTGGTGGAACCAGTTCATTTTGTTGCTCCAGTCTCTGATTGTCGCGTGCTTGTTCCGCCATTTTTCTTATATTTCTTCGTAATCGACGATATGTTCTTTCAATTTCAGGATCAAATTCCAACAATGGATTTGAGCTCCTAGTGCGCTTATCATAAGATTCCAGAATTGGTTGTGATTTAATTTTCAATTAGTACCTGCAACAACCAATTTTCAGTAAGATAAAAGAATAAAATACAAATATATACAAGAAAAAAGAAATTCAGATACTAGGTCACCAAGAAATAAGATTTAAATTGATAAAAAGTCTTTCGGCATTATCGAGTATTCATTAGGTCATCAAAATTAATGTCCGAGAGAAATTAACCTAATTACTGCCACCAAAGTTCACAGAAAAATTATCAAATACGGCGAAAAATCAAAATTGGAAAACCAATTCAAATGCCAAACATTAATATCGACCGAAAGTAAATCACTTAGATGGTCGTAAAAATCAAGCACTCGTTCGACCGTAAAAACCATGAAACAGTGTCGAAAGGGTTAATCAACTTGAAGGCGTAAAACGCGTTAAATTACGGTCGAAACAAAATTATAAGATGGCGTAAACATTAACACGGCGATGAATCATCTCGGTCGAAATAGAATTAAATTGACTTCTGCGGCGTAAAGAATTAATCAACTCCTCGCATATAAAACTCTAGGTGTAAAGAATCAAAGGCAACAACCTTTGGCCGAAATAAAAATCGAACGAAATGTCGATAAATGAATCATTGCGGCCGAGGAAGAGGACAATTCATATCGGCCGTAAATCGATGAAAATTAAGTCGAACGTGATCCTTGATGGCCGAGAAAGAAAAATTCACAAATAAACTAGCCGAAAAGGTCATAATATGGAGTAAAAACAAATGTTCAGAAATTTATCGGCCGTAAAACAATTCGATCATGAAGTTTCAGCCGTAAAACTCAGATTAAATTTGTCAGCCGCAAAATATAAGCAAAAACTTTTGCGGTGTAAAAGATTTTTCGAAATTATTAAAGCCGAAAGAGGTCAAATCAATAATAATTTTACGGCCGCAAAACCATGATATCAATTCTCGGCGTAAAAAGAAAGATCCGGATGAAGTGAATTTCGACCGTAAAGATAAAAATTGTCAATTAAGCCGAAATGAGATCACATCGGCCGAGATGAAGTCAACATGATTGGCCGTAAAGCAAAATAGGGTTTCGGCCGAAATAAAGTCGAATGAAACTTGAGAATATTACCCCAACTCTTACATCGACAATTGAATCATTACGGCCGAAGTGAATTAAGAAGATTCTTAATGGCCGTAAGACAACGAGATCAAATCCATGGCGTAAAACAACGTTCGGATAAAAACATTACGGCCGTAAAAATTGAAAGTTTAGAACTCAGAAATCATTCATTGCGAGGCCGTAAAATTAATAAAGCCGACACATTAAATCAAAGTCGTAAAACCATAAGTCGATAGTGTAATTCAGAAAATCCAATCGGTGTCGGATTTTAAACTGAAAGTAGACAAATTTAAAAAATTATCGTGACCTTTATCTGCAAAAGAAAAAATGTCAGTTTATTCACAAAAATAATTAAAACAATTAATACATATTTATAAAGAATTATTTACATCTCCTAATAATTCATAAAAATCAAAAATTAATTAATAAAATATCCCCGGCAACGGCGCCAAAAACTTGATGCGTTATATTTGTAACAATAAAATTTGCTAGCAAGTGCACTAGTCGCTCAAGTAATATAGTAAATAGGAGTAAGAGTGTCGAACCCACGTGGAATATTATTAATTCAATATCTGAATTTATAAATTAATAAGAGAGGAAAAACATGGATTTTTGGAAAGAGGTTTTGTGAAATAAAATAAAGAAAATAAGATAAAGATAAGATAATGGTGTTGAAGTTAGGCCTTAGGATGAAAATAGATCAGGATAAATATTTGAACCATCAAAGATAAATTTAATCTTTAAAGATGAATTAGAAAATTTTCCAAGTTATTAATTTACAAGATTAACATCGCAGAGTCCACAAACTGGTAATTCTGCTATTTAATCCGGTAAATCAAACTATCTTAAATTTAATCAAACCTAAAGTCCCACAAACTGGTATTCGTCAGATAAGATTAAAATTAAGATGCATTAATATGAAAATCCTAGACTATTAATCACTCCACAAACTGGTATAGATTAACAGACCACATAAACTTGTTTCTCCACACACTAGTTATCAAATTTATGTCAATTATTAATTTCACATAAAATCAATTAATTTAATTAATGAATTTTGAAATTAAATAGTCCACAAACTGGTAATTACTTAACTGAGAAATTCAAATAATTAAATCAAAAGCACTAAGCACAATTAATTAATTGATCAGAAAAGATTAAAATAAATAATATAGGGTCCAAATAGTTTCCTTTCAATAATAATCTCCTAACATGAAATAAATAAAAATATGGAGTTCATCCTAGAAATTCTGGAGAGATAATAACAAAATAATAATAATTGGAAGAATTACACCCAAATAGATAAAAGTCGAAGCTTCGAATCACGGGCAGACAGTCGGGCAGCCTCTCGGACTTGATCAGGGTCGCGATCAACCTCCAGCCATCGCACCTCTCTCCTTTTGGTCATAGCCTGCAGACTCACGACTCGTCGTGGAAGAAAACCTGAACTTCAGAGCACCCCTTGAAACGATGGATTCTTCACGTATTTACAGGATGCGGACGACATTCAATTTGATCTCGGTCGTAACATCGTACGGTTGACTTTAAAATTATGAGATAAACTCGGCCAAAGATAAATCCTTTTATTATTATGCCCAAAGATAAATCTTTCTTATCTTTACTCCCTTTGAATCTCGGCCGTAAGGAAAGAACTAAATCTTTACTCCCAAAGAGATAAAATTCCTTTTACTCCCTCCTAATCTCGGTCGTAAGGAAGGAATTTAATCTTGTTACGCCCAAAAGATAAAATCATTTATCTTTACCCCTTCAAATCTTAGCCGTAACAAAGAAAATTCCTTATCATTACCCCCTGGTAATCTCACCCAAAACGACTTGGGTGTAAAGTCAAATCTCGGCCAAAATGACTTGGGGGTAAAGCCAAATCTCGGCCGTAAGGAATAATTTCTTTAAATTTCGGCCGTGTTTTGAATTTTCCTACAAAATAATTATTCAAATTTAATTAATCCATCCACAATTACAATATTCAGAGAATTAATAATTAAAATTAATAAATCCGGAATTATGATTAAAAGTGACTAAAAATGATGCATGCCATGAACAAATTATAGAAGAATTAACTAAAATAATAATCTAAAATATATTATATTTTGCATGCATCATTTAATAAGATAACTCCGCCTATGTTTTGTAGCCGGTCCCAAGCCCGGATAAAGGAGGAGGGTTGTGTTAGACCCCGACAGTCAGCGTAAAACCCTGTCGAATCTTATGAACATGGATCAACGAATATATTGTGTTAATGCTAGGTCGTTACCCGTAAGTAACGCGCTGTACAGCTCGGGTACAGTGATAAGAGAGCAAAAGCCGCTGCATCCTCGCCTGAATGCAATGTTAAATGAGCAAGGACTATCGCACTCTAATGGACGGAGGCGATTAAAGAAGCTAGTTCATGAGACTAAGGTCAGATTATGTTCTTGAAATATTGAGACGTTGAATGGAAAGCGCCTCGAGGTGGCACAAGTAATGGACCAACGTAAGATTAGTATCTTATGCTTGCAAGAAACTAGATGGGTAGGAGAGGGAAGTAAAGAGATTAGGTTAAATGGTTCCAAACTTTGGTACAAAGGTAAGGTAAAGGGAATGAATGGTGTTGGTATTATCGCGGATGCAGAATGGAGGAAGAATATTGTGGAAGTTAAAAGGATTGAGGATCGAATCATATCCGTGAAAGTAATTGTTGAAAAGGAGACTATGAACATTATTAGTGCATATGCACCCCAAGTAGGAGCAGAATCACATCTCAAGAAGAAGTTTTGGGCAGATATGGAGGGTTTGATTGAAAGTATACTAACAACCGAGAAAGTTTATATTGAGGGAGACCTTAATGGACATGTTGGTAAAGAGGCAGGATCACATGCAAGGGTTCATGGTGGTTTTGGTTTTGGGGAGTTGAATGAGGAAGGACAAACTATTATTAATTTTTCTTTAGCATATGACCTTAAGATTATCAACACTTATTTTAGGAAGAGAGAGGAACATTTAATCACATACAAAAGTGGAACTCATAGGTCTCAAATCGATTTTTTGTTGACAAGAAATACTGATAAAAGACGCTGTACTAATTGCAAAGTAATTCCTGGGCATGTGGTGACTACACAACATAGATTGTTAGTTCTTGATATGCAAATGAAATGTATAAAACCAAAATCTCGAGCAATTTTTGATCGAAAGATCAAGTGGTGGGAGTTAAAGGGGGAGAAGCGAGAGACTTTTAGAAGTAAGTTATTAGAGGAAAGTGTGTGGGAGTTAGAAGGAGATGCTAGTATAATGTGGGAGAATATGGCAAAAAAGTTTGAAATGGTTGCTAAAGCCATTTTAGGAGAATCAAAAGGTTTTGGACCACGAGATAAGGAGACTTGGTGATGGAATAAGGATGTCCAAGAAAAGGTGCGTAATAAGAAGAATTATTTCAAGGCGATACACTTGGACAATAGTTCTGACAATTGAGAAAAGTATCGTTTGGCGAAAAGGGAGGCTAAGAAGGCAGTTAGTGATGCTCGTGCTAAAGCATATGAGGGATTTTATAAGGAGTTAGGGACAAAGGCTAGTGAACAAAGGATTTACAAGATTGCAAGGAATAAAGAGAAGGAGTCGAGAGATTTGGATCAAGTAAGATGCATAAAAAATGAAGTTAGCAAGGTTTTAGTTACTGAAAGAGATATTAAGAACAATAGATTGCCCCTTAACATGTGTATTATGGTAATTTCGTGATAAAGAACACTCGACTTGTCCATGACACTCTCATGCTCGCGGCGAGTCTAGTTAACACACGTGAAGAGATTCACATATCCAATGCAACCGTCACTCTCGTGCACGATACTTGAACATATAAATCGCCCTTTTCTCTTTGGATTGAGCTAAACTTTCACGACGTCCTAATGCATAGCATCCTTAAAGAAATAAATTGAGATTAGAGACAGTTACAGTCTACCTGCATCCATCTCAGAGTAATAAGGATAACCCTCCCAGATAGAACGTAGGGAATTGAGATGTCGTGAAAAGTATTTAGATGATTTAGGGAAAGAACCAATTTGGAAACAAAGCGTAGGATTGCTAAGAGTCTTCTAGACGAAACTCAATTGTCGTGTGCCCTCTCAGGTTGCCAACCATGAAGAATGAATAAGATTTTTCCTCTCGAACAAAGACTCTTAAATTAGGGGAATCAAAAGCGGCAATGGCGACGCAAGACAAAGAGTGAAAAGAACCCTGCGCGCACGTCAAACTCATAAATCCTCTAAACTTAATAACAATCAACGTCTGTTGTCTGTGTAACATGAAAATTAAATGGGAATTACCTAGTCGGCGGTCGATGTCTCTATGTTCGCCGCATAGAGCATACAAACATCCTTCTCGGGAGCGTAGCAGAGGTGATTCAAAAACTCAATCCAAATATAAATCTATCATAAGACAAAACAAAGGACAACTTCAATAAAACAATAGGAGGGTTCGACAATTTATTAAACAATATAATATTAAAAGAGATAAGAACAAAAAACGTAAAATTTCATCACAGAACACCTCCCAACCACTAGCTGGTTGTTCAGCTACACATCAGGAAAACAAAAGAAGAGGAAAAGAAGAAAAACAAAGAAAAGAAAAAAAAGGGAGAGTGGCATCTGACCCCAGCCTCCTCCTAGCTCCTCCTTCCAGCAGCAATAGATCCAAACTTAGCCAAAATTTGAACCCCTTCTTCAATAGCCTTCTTATGCTTTTATAGCCCAAAGGATTGTACCATTTGTCCACTTCTTCTCCAACTAGCTTCTCATCTTCTTCTTCAGCTTTTCCAGCCAAAGAATCAGTCTGTTGTCCCTCCTGCCTCTTGGTTTGCCACTTGTCCAACTTTTCAACCAAAAGGAATATTCTCTTGTGGTCCCTCTTAGCTATCTCCTTTTAGCTTGCCACCTATCCATTTGTCCTAGCCAAAAGAAAATTCTCTTGTGGTCCTTCATGGTTGTCTCCCTTCTCCTTGCCACCTATCCATTTGTCCCAACAAAAATGAATCTCTCTTGTGGTCCTTCATTGTTGGCTCCTTATTAGTTTTTCATATGTTCACTGTCTCAACAACCTTTTTGTTGTCCATATTTGACCATAAAGGTGTGGAGGAAGCTTTCTTCTTCTTGTGCAATGGAATCTACTAAGCTGATGTGGAAAGAAATATTTTTTTTGTTGTTTGCTGCTTTGGACAACTAGGCTGGTGAACTATGTCGTTTGCCTTCAAATTCGTCGAAGTGTCTGGGTTGGGGGAAATACACCTGTATGCCCATATGAATTGTCGATTTGAATGTCTGCATGGAAAATAATCAACACAAGCAATAATATCTCAGAAATACAGTATTTAGAATATGGAAGTGGAGAAATAATAGAAGTTGCATTGCAATAATAAAACATGTGTTCAAGCATAAGAATATAGTAAAACATGGAATAAATGATGTTAAACATAGATGAAAACATATATATAAATTCTCCACATCAACATACATAGGGTCTTGTTCTTTCTCGTTGATATTTATCATCTTTCATTTCACCATGCCCTCTTCTTCTTTTCCTTTATCTCCTTGTTATTCTCTTTCTTCCTCCTCAAGATTTAGCATTGTAGACATCATGTGGGAGGAGAGAAATAAGATAAAAGAGAAAAGAGGAAAGGTTTGAGAAGATAATCCTATATTTTTTTATTAAATGATTTAATTACCTTTAGTCAAAATTTTGAGTTGTTACACTTGACAACTTCTCACGAATTTGCCACTCATTAGAAAGAGATAAATTATTCAATTTGAAAAATCATATAGCAAGCAAACTTTAATTTTTTTTACTTATATTTGTTGTTATCTTAGCTTTGTACCCCATGAGCCTTTTCCTAAAAGCAATTTATTTGGGGATGAATTAGTTGGCGTATTGATATATCACATAATTTCAAGCAAGTTTCTGAAATTTAATACAAATATTATGAACAACAGACAAAATTACAATTAGGGTCCTTTTTGGTGTATTCCTAATTTACCTAATTGATGATTTAGATCACCACTAAAATAAGTTATTATTTTTAAAATTATAATTAATATTATTATAGTATTAATAAACTACTAATAAAAATTTTTGAAGCAAAATTGCTAGAATAGTCTCAAAAGTTCATTTAAACGTTAATAAGAATAAAAATGGAAGTGAATAGAGATCAAATATAAGTAATCTACTTATTCGCACATAATACAAAAAAGTAAGAAGATGAAACTGAATGGTATTATTTTTTGTAAAAAGAAAGATAAGAGATTGAGATTGATTAAATGGATAATTTTGTCAAAATGCATCCATTAGACTGGTAATAGACATCTAATGGTAATGGATTATCCAAATTATTAGTATGATAGTTTATAATATCATAAAAGTTAAATATGATGTGTAGTCAGAATTTTAAATAAATAACAAATAATGTATCCATCAATAGGGGAATTTTAGGGTGCTACCATAGTTCTTGGGCGCACTTTGAGATCCTACATTCTTGGTCATTGGATTTGTCATCGCACGCATCAAATAGTCAAATTTCTTGTGCACTGAATCGATGGTTCATGGAGGACACTCGGAATCGAACAAGCGAAGCCCTCTCTCCCTCTCATTTGTGATCAACAATAGTCAACCATCTCTCCCTCACATTCGCGGCATTCGCAAATCCTAGTCCTTAGTCGGCGTTCATGATGGACTTGTTGAATCGAAGGAACGAAGCCCTCTCACACAACAGATCCTCTCTCCCATTCGCAATCTCCCCTCGCCGACCCTCCCTCGTCGAAGCTCTGTCGCCTAGTGTCATCGTCACCCGGTGCCATCATCGCCCGACGCTGTTGTTGTCATCTCCGATGTAGAGAGGGGAGGAGATGCGTTACGCTCGCGAACTGGACGAACCCCTACGAATCGATGTGCCTTTATCTCAGCCGTCCATCTCAAATATCGGCTCTGGAAGTGTGGTCGCACGGTGCTTCCACAAAGATGTGGTAGCACACTAATATTACCCTTTGGAACATTTCAATTAGAAGATAATGATTAATATTTTAGCTTTTCCAACATAATTAATAAATGTGTACTTAATAAATTCAATGATTGAATGACTTTATATTATGTGTAATAAATTGTTACTTTACATAAATAATAAATATGATAATTTGTTTTATTCACATTACTCATTTTGCATCTAGGATACACATAGGTGATATCTGTTTTAAAATAAATACGTGTTATAAGACAATAATATTTTAGTTTATTTATAAGAAAATCCTTATAATGCTTTCAATATGATAGATGAGGGATGAACTTGGATAAAATATTTTCACTACATTTAGTCGAATTATATATATCACTTATCTTTAGTCAAATACTAAATACTAATATTAGAATGACACTAAAAAATAGGGAAAATGATTTTTTTTTCTTTTGCTGCAAAACCCTTCAAATATATTGCGAATGAGGTTTTGTAGTGAATTGTCCAATGGATTATGTTTGTTCAAAAAATGTTCATTGAAAATATATTTATGGAGGATATTCAAATTCATCACAACTTCTAACAAAATTACTTGTCAGAATTGTGAGAGCGACTCCATACATTTAGGCGGATGCTACCCATCATGAAACTCTAATTTGTTATGAAAAAATTCATCGAAAATTATGAAGAAATGTACATCTGCATACATTGCGGAAGACGCTATCCATCGAAAGTTGTGATAGATATTCTATCCTTTGCAATGTTTTACAAAAGAATCCATCAAAAAATCGCAAAGGAATGTGCATCCTTTTCCATTTCCCATGAGTTATATCTTTTGTTGATTGAGAGGGGGATGACTTGCCCTTCATAATTTTCACCAAATTCCTTTTGTTGAAAATTGTTAATGATATGCAATCTGTAAAAAGTGTTTAAAATTATAATAAAATAAATTAAAATTTCAAAAAATATGAAATATTTATTTATTAATAATATAAAATATTCAACAAAAGTTGGATATTCTAAAAAATCGTTGTATGTTTATAATTCTTTTTAAAATAAGTTAATTTGTAAATGATAAATTTAATTCATTTATTTTTTAAAATATTAAATATGCTGTAAAAATTAAAATATTATACAAAATTACTAATTGTTGCCATCCTCATCTTGTCAACGTATCATCTATCTCATCATTACATCATTTTTTTATTATTTGTGTTCAGAATGTGCTTTCTGCAACATAAATCTTTCATGAAAAATGAAGATAAATAAATTTGAAAATAACATGTAAATTATAAACTCAAATTGATATAATTTTTTAATATATATATATATATATTGTAACACCTCCAAAATCACTCCTCCTACCACGTAGGCAGTCAGGTTATCCCTAGGAGCGCTACACTACCTACTACAATATTGACCATGACCATTCAACAATTTGTATACGTGGCATCAATATAATAATAATATAAAATCAAAAACTTTATTGCGGAAGTTCAAACGTCGGAATATCAAAAGCATAGATAATTAAGGCAGTACATGGCAAGATAAGGAAAGACCACAATTTGCAACAAGCTCACAAGTGAGAGGAAGTTTAACAAGCGGAATAACATGATGTCTAATGAGAGCAACGATAGTTATCAGATTAAGTGCAATTGAGGAGACTTGATGATATAAATAGTCATGTGCAGCGTTCTGCAAGCCCTATGCTCTCCAACACCTCATCAAGTGGAGCTCTCACTTGCAAAATCCCAATGCAGAGAAATCGAATACCCGTGAGCTAACAGCCTAGTACAATAGAATCATAGATGATGAAATAATAATCAATACTGATCAGATCACAATGGATGGGCACTGAATAAGATATTTTGGGTTTCAATACTTTGATTGCAATAAATCATATGTCAGGCTTTAACCGTAATAGTACTTGTACTCTATTTTTTACCTTGACTATACCTTATCTTTGCTATACATTACTTTGCTATATCTCATACTTTACTTTACTATGTTATGTACCATGCTATACCATATTATGTACTATGCTTTGCTGTACATTACTTTACTGTGAGTTGCACTGCGTCTTTTACATTACTATGATATTCTTAAAATTAGTTGTCATATACGAGCTCGACTTTATTAAATTGGGATGCCAGAGGTGCCTCTTTGAATTTGTAAAGCCAGTGAGCCAACTCTGGGGAAGGGGTGTGTAAATACATCACCCATTTTGGAATGCAGGTGGGAGATGGCCCGCATTTCAGGAACAGTGGTCATTTAAGAACCTGTAGGTTCATTATCTCCTCAGTTAGCTATTTGTCCCTCTGGCTCAATACTATAAAATAATGTTTCTTTAAGGAAAGGAGTGTGTCAAATGCATTACCCTTTTTCGAGATATAGGTGGGAGAGGGTCTGTAACTCAGGAACAATGGTCATCGAAGACCAGTTGGTTCGCTGTCTCCTCGGCTAACTACCTGTCCCTCTCTATACCATATTATGATCTTTGTTCTGTACGTTTGGGCGGCACATAGCAATCCCGTAGTTTCATCTTTACTTTAAAAGTCTTTGTTTATCATTGATGGAGTTTAGAATCATAAATCAGAGGGAGGGTTAAAGTTGATCCCTTCTCTATGAGGTAGTAAAGTTATGTCTTAATACTCTGTTCTTTATGTCCATCCTGACACGTCTCTCTAGTGGGAAGGCCCATTACATTCTTTATGATGTTGGATAGCGAGCCCATCGAAAGCGAAGCCTAATTACGAGAATCGGAACTTAAACGGAAGACATACCATTCTGTCCGACATAACCCGGGCCGGGTAGGGTAGGACCCGGGTCGGGTCATTGTACGATGATTTAAGTACACTGCCCGGTCCGAGTTAAGGCTGACTCGGGCCGGGTTGTGGACTCTACACCAGCCGACATCTCGGCCGAGCTCGTGCTCGGTCCGGTCGACCGGACTATGTGACCCAGGCCGAGTCGCAGGCCGACTCGGTCGGGTCATCGTACGACGATCGCTTGACATTATCCGTAACATAACTCGGGCCGAGTCCGACTAAACCCAGGCCGTGTCCTCGAATAACCCGGGTCGGGTCTTTGGTGCGCGAACTCGCGCCGATATTGTTCACTTCCTCCGGCCGACCTCCGACCGTTGAATCACAATAACATCAATATGAAAAATGAAGATCTTTAACTCTAGATCAGGATAGCATCATTATTTGCATCAAATGATTAATGATTTATCGTCTAGTTGATTTCAACGTTCTAGGTACATCTGTTTTGCTCGTTTGAGTTCGCCGGCGAGTCGTACGTCGATCCTGTGGTCGTCGGTCGTTCCTAGTCGGCGAGGGGTTCGCCTGGCTCCTGCGCACGTCGAGGGAGAGTCGGTGTGAGTCGGTGGAGCGTCGAGTCGTCCGTTCTCTGGTCGCCTCTGTCAGTACGCGTCGATCGTCGGCGTCACGGAAGAACGGAGTGGAGCGGAGCGGCGGCGGTCGGCAGGCATCCAAGAGGCGCGAGGGTTGCCCTCGCGTCCCTTTTTATAGCATCGGCCAGCCAAGGTGGCCGGCGGATTCCGAGCGGAATCAAGGGAGGAAAAACCTCCCCTGTCGGTTGTTTCTTCTTTCCTCTTTTTTTTTGAAATCTGAATTTGATTTCGTTTTGATATCCATTAATTGCCATTGATTTGGGTTTTGAAATATTTTCTTGTTTGAGAAATTTGCATGCGTTACATTATTACCCCTTTAAAAGAAAATTTGTCCTCGAATTTAGATAATTCATCCTCGAATTTACATTATTATCCCCTTAAAAGAAAATTCGTCCTCGAATTCATCCTCGAATTTAGTTGAGGAAATTTTTCGCACATTTTCGATTCTACTTCCCATGTTGCTTTTTTTTATGGTGCTTCCATGCTACTTAAACTAACAATATTTTCTTCTTCCCATGCTGGTGCTCTTGATACTCCAATATCTGTGGATTGTTCCTCATATGTTAGATCCTTCTTGAGGTTTGGTTCCTCAATTTAGATCACATTGGCATAATCATGCTTGTACTTTCGGAGTAGTGACACATGGAAAACATTGTGCACTCTGGCATATGCCGAGGGTAGAGCTAACCTGCATGCTGAGTCTCCGACCATGTCTAGGATTTCAAATGGATCTACATACATTGGGCTCAATTTTCCTCGCTTGCTAAATCGCATTACGCCTTTGATAGGGGAGGCTTTAAGTAGGACTTGATCTCCTGCCTTGAATGTGTGTTCTCGTCGCTTCTTGTTTGCATAAGCTTTTTTATCGATCTTGGGCCGACTTCATCCTTTTCTTTATTAGCTCAACTCTGTCTGTATACTCTTGAGTCTACTTCTGTAGTTCGGTGTTCAAAATCTTCCTTTCGCCCACTTCGCCCCAATATGCCGGGGAGTGACATGGTCGACCATATAATGTCTCAAAGGGGGACATCTCTATGCTAGCATGGAAGCCATCGTTGTAGAAAAACTTGATGAGAGAAAGATGTTTGTCCCAGTTGCCATGCCAATCCAGGGCGCATGCCCTAAGCATATCTTCCAACGTCTAGATCGTCCTCTCTGATTGACCGTCAGTCTGGGGATGGAAGGCTGTACTATAACGAAGTCTAGTTCCAAAAGCGTTCTGGAGTCTCTTCCAAAATCTCGATGTGAATCGAAGATCTCTATCAGACACAATTGTTGATGGGATCCCGTGGAGTCTAACAATATCCTGCACATATAGATCCATTAGACTATCAAGAGATTGTTTTACCTTGATGGGTAGGAAGTGGACCGATTTAGTGAGTCGATCCACTATCACCCAAATGACATCATGTCCCTTCTGAGTCCGAGGTATGCCCGTAATGAAATCGATTGCTATTTCTTCCTACTTTCACTGTGGGATGCCTAGACTCTTCAAGGTTTCTTGGGGTTTCAGGTGTTCTACTTTGACTTCTTCATGTCTGACCACCAGAAACTTCTCTGCACATCTTTATACATTTTAGTACTCCTTGGATGAATAGCAAATTCTGATTTGTGGCATTCATCAAGCACTTCTTTCTGTAGTTCAGGATTATTTGGTATCCATAAACGATCACGGTACCTGATGCCACAATCCAAAGAGACTTTGAAGTCTTTCATTTCTAGACTAGTCTTTACCATCATAGTTTGATAGTCTGGATCCCCAACTTGTGCTTCGATGATTCTTCCTATAATGTCTGGTACTATACGTTGCATCATCATAAATGATCCATCATGTTTTGCCCTTGGTGCCCATTTGAAAAGTTCTTCCATAAGTTCGAACTGTCGAAGGCGCATGAAAGCAATAGAGCCTTTCCCATTTCCTACTGAGGGCATCGGCTACTGAATTTGCTTTATCAAGATAGTAGTTAATGGCAAACTCGTAGTCTTTCAAAAATTTCCGAAAACATACTTCAAGCTCTTGTGGTCAGTGTAAATCACGAACTCTTCTCCATACAAGTAATGGCGCCAAAGTTTGAGGGCGAACACTACTGCTGCTAGTTCGAGGTCGTGTGTCGGATAATTGACCTCATGTTTCTTCAGCTGCCTGGATGCATATGCTACAACCTTTCTATGTTACATCAATACACACCCCAGTCCTGTACCACTGGCATCGATGTAGACTACGTATCCACCATTGCCCGATGGTAATGTAAGGATTAGTGCTGAGGTTAACTGCTTCTTTAACTCATGAAAACTCTCTTCACACTTTGATGAGCAGTCCTTTTCTTGTAAGCTTAGCCAGCGGTAATGCTATTTTGGAGAAGTCTTTGATGAATCATCTGTAGTATCCTACTAGACCAAGGAAGCTCCAGATCTCAGATACATTATTTAGTTGAGACCAGTTGGATACTGCTTCTACCTTTGCTAGGTTGACTATGATTCCATCCTTGGAGACGATGTGGCCAAGAAACATCATCTCTTCTAACCAAAATTTGCATTTGGAAAATTTTACGTATAATTTCTTTGTTCGCAAAGTTTCCAAGACTATCCTCAGGAGTCCCCTGTGCTGTCTATGCTTGACGAGTAAATGAGGATGTTGTCGACGAAGACAATCAGGAACTTGTCCAGATGTTCGTTGAAAGTTCGATTCATAAGGTCCATGAATGCTGTTGGGGCATTGGTTAACCCAAACGGCATCACAAGGAACTCGTAGTGTTCATACCGTGATTTGAAGACTGTCTTTGGGATGTCTTCTTCAGTCACCCTGAGCTGGTGATAATCGCTTCTCAGATCGATCTTAGAGAAGACCTTTGCATTGGCTAATTGATCAAATAGATCATCGATGCGAGATAGCGGGTACTTATTCTTCACAGTGACTTTGTTCAACATTCTATAGTCGATACAAAGTCTCAGTGAGCCATCCTTCTTCTTGACAAAAAGAACTGGTGCACCCTATGGTGATACACTAGGTCTGATGAAACATTTATCCAACAGTTCTTGAATCTTGGTCTTTAATTCCTTCATCTCTGCCGGAGCTATGCGGTATGGTGCTTTAGAGATTGGTGTTGTGCCGAGTGCCACCTCTATATGGAAGTCTATCTTCCTCCTGAGTGGTAGACCACTAACATCTACAGGGAATATATTAGGGAATTCTCTCACAATCTTTATATCATGAGGGGTCTTGATTAGCTCTTCTATTTTGTCACACTTGCCAGGTAACCTCTACACCTTTGTCGAATGAGTTTGTGTGCCTTCATGGCAGACACTATAATTTTTTGTTCCTTCCGAACTATGCCTCTGACTATGACTTTGCTTGTACTCTATGTTCCTATAACAACCTTCTTTTGCTTGCATAGAATAAAAACATCGTGGAAGGTTAGCCAATTCATACCCAAAATTATATTATAATCTCTCATAGGGATAATGATAAGATTTGCAGGAAATTTCTTTTTGTCTATCTCTATGGATACATCGGGGAGATATTTAGTGGTCATTAGGGTTCCTTCTGGAGTAAGTATACTCATCTTATTATCTAAGTTCATGGCAGTTAACCCTAATGTGATGACACATTCTTCAGATACAAATGAATGAGAGGAACCGGAATCAAATAACAATGTAGTTGGTATTTCTGCTACGAAGAGCGTACCTTGAATTACCTCAGCGTCATTCAGTGGAGCATCCTCTTCCAAGTTGAAGAGTCTTCGCACCAACTGTTTCCCACGCCTTGGGCAGTTCACTACGATATGGTCCATTCCACCACAATGGAAACATGCTCCGGTCTTCATACGGTATTTCCCTGCGTGTGTCCTGCCACATGTACTACACAAAACCCGCTCACCTAATGCAGGTCGTGCCTAAGGGGCCCCTGGAGGTTGTTGCCTCTATTGTTGGGCTGGGCGCCTTGGTGCCTGCTGAGGGGCCCGTTGGTTCTGTTGTGATTGTTGCAGTGGTGGAGGGGCTTGTTGTGGGGAATATGGCTGTTGTTGAGGATGATTATACTGTTGAGAGGCTGGAAATGGGCGGGGTCGGTTGTTTCGTCGTTGTTGATGACGGTTGTTCCCCCGGAATGGTTGTTGCTGTTGAGAACTCTGGCCTACATTCAGTTGGACCCTCTTGTCTTTCTGCAGGTCTTGGTGGTCCTTTTCTGTCATTGTGGCTAGACTCACGGCTTCATCCAGAGTTTTACAATTTCCAAGCCTCGTCTGGGCCCTCAAAGTAGGGTTCAGCCCATCGACAAAACGCTTGGTCGTATCCATCTCATCCATAATTAGTTTGGAGCATTTCTTCAGCCGGACAAACTTAGTCATGTATTGGGACACTGTCATGTTCCCTTGTTCCAAGTTTAGGAATTCCTTCTGCTTCAAATCCCTTTGGAAGGCAGGGAAGAAGCGCGTCTCAAACGCTCTGCGGAAGTCCTCCCAAGCAACCACCTTGACTTTCGGAAAACTAGTGGCGTTCTTTACCTTCCACCATTCTTTAGCGTCTTTATGGAGAGTGTCCACAGCGAATAAAACTCTCTTGTTCTCAGGGACATCTAGGATGTCGAACTTATTCTCGATTGTCTCCATCCATTGCTCGGCTACCTCTATGCCCCCTTCGCCATTAAACGTCGAAGGTTTCGACCTCCAAAACTTTTGTATTATGCAGGGAAGGGGAGCTTGTTGTCCTTGATGCACCGGTGCTTCAGGTGAAGGAGGAGGTAGAGGAGGAGGGGTATGATGAGTCTCCTCCTCGTTATGTATATCATTCTCATCATCAGATACTTGCAACCTTCTAGGGGGGGGCATTTATAAAAGACCATGAAAATACTTGAGTAATAGCATGAAATCAAAATTTTAATCGAAATAAAATTCACATATAATAATTGTAGTCTTATGGCACAATATCCGCTAAATATTAAGTCAAGCTCATGATAGAGTTTAGTTAAGAGCAAAACATAAAGCATTCAACTAAGGCAACACTAAGGCCTTCAACATTTGAAATTTCCACTGTTCGATACTACTCATTGCGTCGCGAGGTCTCCCAAGTTCATCCCTGGAGATCCCTTTACGCTTAGCGTAACTTGGGCATTCCCAGGTGAAATGCCCAGATTGCTCACAATACAGGCAGTAAGGGATTCTGTCTTGTGGCAGACTTAAAGGGCTGCCTGTGTGTGCTATTGCACCTTATTGTCCCAGACTTTGCATTTCTCTTCTTGGCTCACTTACTGTAGGTACTTTAAATGGTGGAGTTGCTCCCTACGCTTTCCACATCAGAATGCTTATGTACGTCTAGAGCTGGGGGTGGTAGAATTGCACGTCCACGATCACGTTCGCGACCCTGTGCCCGTGCTTGCACCTGCTCCTGAGTCAGGGGAGTTGGGGGATGCATCACTGATTCGGCCACCCAGAAAACTCTTCTTTCTCCATGTACCAGTCTGGAGGTTATGCAGTGAGGCATCTATAAAATGAGTTAACTCAATAATATAAGTATTATCTACATGAGAATATACTCATTACTTACTTGAGGAGTGGAGCCGCAGATACTTGAGAAGCTTGCACATGACTTTACTTTAGGTTAAGGAGACAAGATGAGCAATAATGACTATGCATTAGCATCTACTCTATTATGATCATTAGGGAGCCAAGAACTTAGGCTCTGATACCAAACTGTAACACCCCCAAAATCGCCCCTCCTGCCACGTAAGCAGTCAGGTTGACCCCGGGAGCGCTACACTGCCTACTACAATATTGACCATGACCATTCAACAATTTATATACGTGACATCAATATAATAATAATACAAAATCAAAGACTTTATTGCGGAAGTTTAAACGTCGGAATATCAAAAGCATAGATAATTAAGGCAGTACATGGCAAGATAAGGAAAGACCACAATTTGCAACAAGCTCACAAGTGAGAGGAAGTTTAACAAGCGGAATAACATGATGTCTAATGAGAGAAACGATAGTTATCAGACTAAGTGCAATTGAGGAGACTTGATGATATAAATAGTCATGTGCAGCGTTCTGCAAGCCCTATGCTCTCCAACACCTCATCAAGTGGAGCTCTCACTTGCAAAATCCCAATGCAGAGGAATCGAATACCCGTGAGCTAACAGCCTAGTACAATAAAATTATAGACGATGAAATAATAATCAATACTGATCAGATCACAATGGATGGGCACTGAATAAGATATTTTGGGTTTCAATACTTTGATTGCAATAAATCATATGTCAGGCTTTAACCGTAATAGTACTTGTACTCTATTTTTTACCTTGACTATACCTTATCTTTGCTATACATTACTTTGCTATATCTCATACTTTACTTTACTATGTTCTGTACCATGCTATACCATATTATGTACTATGCTTTGTTGTACATTACTTTACTGTGAGTTGCATTGCGTCTTTTACATTACTATGATATTCTTAAAATTAGTTGTCATATGCGAGCTCGACTTTATTAAATTGGGATGCCAGGGGTGCCTCTTTGAATTTGTAAAGCCAGTGAGCCAACTCTGGGGAAGGGGTGTGTAAATACATCATCCATTTTGAAATGCAGGTGGGAGATGACCCGTATTTCAGGAACAGTGGTCATTTAAGAACCTGTAGGTTCATTATCTCCTCAGTTAGTTATTTGTCCTTCTGGCTCAATACTATAAAATAATATTTCTTTAAGGGAAGGAGTGTGTCAAATGCATTACCCTTCTTCGAGATATAGGTGGGAGAGGGTTTGTAACTCAGGAACAATGGTCATCGAAGACCAGTTGGTTCGCTGTCTCCTCGGCTAATTATATGTCCCTCTCTATACCATATTATGATATTTGTTCTGTACGTTTGGACGGCACATAGCAATCTCGTAGTTTCATCTTTACTTTAAAAGTCTTTGTTTATCATTGATGGAGTTTAGAATCATAAATCAGATGGAGGGTTAAAGTTGATCCCTTCTCTATGAGGTAGTAAAGTTATGTCTTAATACTCTGTTCTTTATGTCCATCCTGACACGTCTCTCTAGTGGGTAGGCCCATTACATTTTTTTATGATGTTGAACAGGACCCCAAGCGAGCCCGACGAAAGCGAAGCCCAATTACGAGAATCGGAACTTAAACGGAAGACATACCATTCTGTCCAACATAACCCGAGCCGGGTAGGGTAGGACCCGGGTCGGGTTGTTGTCCGACGATTTAAGTACACTGCCCAGTCCGAGTTAAGGCTGACTCGGGCCGGGTTGTGGACTGTACATCGGCCGGCCAAGCTCGTGCTCGGTCCAGACCGGACTATGCGACTCGGGCCGAGTCGCAGGCCGACTCGATCAAGTCATCGTACGACGATCGCACGACATTATCCGTAACATAACTCAGGCCGAGTCCGATTAAACCCAAGCCGTGTCCTCATATAACCTAGGTCGGGTCTATGGTGCGCAAACCCACGCCTATCTTCTTCACCTTCTTCGGCCGACCTCCGACTGTTGAATAACAATACATCAATACGAAAAATGAAGATCTCTAACTCCAGATCAAGATAGCGTCATTATGTGCATCAAATGATTAATTATTTATCGTCTAGGGGATTTCAACGTTCTAAGGTACATTTGCTCATTTGAGTTCGCCAGTTAGTCGTACGTCGATCCTGCGGTCGTCAGTCATTCCTAGTGACTCCTGCGCACATCAAGAGAGAGTCGAGTCATCCGTTCTCTGGTCGCCTCTGACAGTGCACGTCGATCGTCGGAGTCGCGAAAGAACGGAGTGGAGCAGAGCGGAGCAACGACGGTTTGCCCTCGTGTCCCTTTATATAACATGGGTCGGCCAAGCCGATTCCGAGGAAATCAGGGGAGATCCTCTCCTGAGAATTTTCCTCCCCTCTTTTTATTATTATTTTTCTTTTTTTGAAATCCGAATTTGATTTCAAAACATCTTGAATCTATTCTTTAGTCGTCTCTTTTTTTAAACTAATTATCAACATACATATTAGGACTAAAGAAAATATAACTTATCAATCTTTTTGCCTCAAGAAAATATAACTAAAGAAAATAGAACTAAAAGAAAATTAATTATCGACACAGCACACCATTCACACAATTCATCCTCTTAAGTAATCTACGAGGGGTTTAGCTTTAGCACACCAATCAAAGTTTGTTGATGCCCAAGTCTTGTTTGTTCTTCTTCTTTCAAGAGGAGATCTCGATGGACTTGACCTCGGGCTCCTTCGCCTCCTGCTTTGGGACGGTGACGGTGAGCACGCCGTCCTCCATGGCAGCCTTCACCTGGTCCATCTTGGCGTTCTCCGGGAGGCGGAAACGCCTCATGAACTTGCCGCTGCTCCGCTCCACGCGGTGCCAGGTGTCCGTCTTCTCCTCCTGTTCCCTGCTCCTCTCGCCGCTGATCTGGAGGACCCGGCCATCCTCCACCTCCACTTTGATCTCCTCCTTCTTGACGCCGGGTAGGTCGGCCCTCAAGACGTGCGCCTCGGGGGTCTCCCTCCAGTCTACGCGAGCGCCGGCGAAGGCGGAGCTCTCGCCGGAGAACACCGACCGGGGGAAGGACAACAGTGAGGAAGAGGAGAGGGAGGAGGGAAAAGGGAAGCCATCGAAGGATTCCCAGAGGTCGACGGAGAAGGGATCGTGGACGTTGCTCCGACGAGAGCAGCCGAATCCAAAGGGAGTTAGCGACATGCTTGCAATAGCGACTGATGCCGTGAAGGCGTCGCCGAGGGGAGATTTTATAGAATGCTCGGCGTTTGTTCTGGACATTTCGCGGGCTTTCCAGGACAAAGAAGCAGCAGAGACCGTAACGGACTAGAAACCTCTCGAACTGTCTTGGGCTTTCCGGACAAGTCCAGACCCATCGCGTAGTATTCCGACGGGCCTCATGAGCTTTTTTTTTTCCTATACCAAGATATTAATCGGAATATTACAAATTTACAACTTCCTCATTTGAAGGTCTCATTGAAGTACTCTTTAATGACATTAGCGTCGGATTTCTCACGATTGATATCGGGACATGGTTCAGATTCCATTTAATTAACTAACTGAAATTGAAAGCACAATAATTATTTAAATCATGCTTTTAATAAATAACAATTCATTGGTTCCTTAGATTAGCCTTTTTGTCTTCGTTCATGCCAAACATTTTCTTTTAACCTTGATTTACTATTAGAATTATACATACAGTAAGGAAAATAATCTATAATATTATATTGTATATATATTTATACTATGGGTCAACTCACAATTGAAAAATCTGCAAGTTTTAGGATATGCTCGAAGTCTCCGGCCTCCTCCTCTCACTCCGACCACCTCCGGCCTCCTCCGACCCCGACGCTTCTTCCTTCTCCGCCCCGGCCGCCGACTCCTCCGACCCGGCCGCTGCCTCCTCTGACACCGCCTCCTCATCTGACCCCCTCCGGCCTCCTCTTTCTGACCCCGACCATTGCGTCTCCTTCGTCCTCGCCCTTGCCTCCTTTGACCCCCCTCCGGCCTCCTCCGCTGCCCTCCTCCGCCGCCATCCTCCATTGCCTTGCTCTGATGCCACCGTCCTTCTCCACTGTCCCTGCTCCGACGTCGCCGTCCTTCACTGTCCTCCTCATCTTCTGCCGCCCTCCTCCGTGACCCTCCTTCGATCCCGCCTCTGTCGTCATCCTCTGCCCTCCTCCGCCACTATCCTCCTCTGCTCTCCTCCGACCCCGCTGCCCTTCTCCGCTACCCTGCTCAGACGTCGCCTTCCGATCCTCTTCTGCCGCCTTCGACATCCTCTCAATGTGTCATATAGTAAGTCCCTTTTTGTTAACTAAACAATACTATTTGATTGTGCTTGATTTTTTTAACTTGAAAAGAATTTAGTTCGGTATTGTTCTTAATTATGCCTCAATCTAGATGAACATCGTGATTTGAAAAATAGACGAATAAACAAACTATATTGCTCATAATTATGCTTGTAATTATATTGTTTCTAATTATGCTTCCAGCTAGATCAACATCATGATTTGAAAAATAGATGAACAAAAAAATTATATTGTTCTTAACCCTGCTTCCAACTATATGAACAAACTAACTATATTGTTTCTTAATTTTATGCCTCCAATTAGATATCGACTTGAAAATTAAATGAACAAACCAACTATATTGTTCTTAATTATGCCTCAAATCTATATTCGATCAGATTCAACTTGAATTCAAATACTGGTCAATTTTATTATCAAATTTTGGTCTCTTCAGTTCTATTCTTAATTATGCCTCAAATCTCTTGCAATCTCTTGCCGGACCACTAAAAATCTAGGCACCATGTCGAGTGACCCTAAAAAAAGGCGCTACTGAGAAGCAACTCAATCGAATAAACTGTCATCAGCCACCTCAGCATCCACATAAGCCTCAAGACTCTTAAAACTGCTTGAAAAGTACACCACACAGAATCTATGAGCGTATCTACTAAACCGACCAACTTGCCCACACCCACACGTCCGAGTCGGCGACGCATCGAATTCCCACCTCTCCACGATCTACTACATCTCTCAAATCACCCACTCACCGACTCTTTTACCCACAAAACTCGCCCCAAATCCGTTCAAACCCTTCTCTTCGCCGTTGATCACCCTTAGCTCATTCCCACCGAAACCTGGCCAGCAAGATGAAGGGCACACGGTCATCCTTCTACTCCGACATTGATAGTTTGTCGGAGTCCATTCGACGTACGCCCGGATGGTCTTCTACGGTGACCTTCGCATATGAGGAGATCAAATGACGGCGAAGAAGCACTACAGATGGAAAACATTTCGTGCAGGAAGTTTTCTTCAACCAAGTTCTTAGACCTTTCTACTCTTGAACCTCTCGGCCTCTTTGAAGATGCTCAAATTATGTTACACAGGGCACTCGATGCCCTTTTTCATGAAACGCTGGGACCTCTACGAAGAGGTAGTAGAAGAGTTCATCGGAACGGTGTTCTATGTGCACCGTGATGATGATGACATGCTTGATCGTATTGACTTTTGCCTTTACAACCAACACTTTTCTTTGACTCTTGACACTTTTGCTCGTTTCTTAAATCTTCCAAACTCTGGCCCTAGAACCCCTCCTCCCAATTTCCCTATTTTTGACGTTTGATACTAGCTCACAGGAATATGCACTAACGATCGCTTCCAACTCGTTGGTCGTGACCTCAAAAATCCTATTTTTCGATATCTCCACATCCTGCTCACCGATACCATCCTCATCCACCCCAACGACTACGACATGGATCTAGTCTCCATTGATGAACTCTTCATCTTGTGGTGTCTCCTGACAAACTCGAAGATTAACCTTGCTGCCTTCCTCATGCAGACTTTGCTTAAAGATTTGACTCATGCATGTGACCCAATCTTGTGTGGCAATTTTATCTTGGCGATTGCCGAGCATCACATCTTTTTAAGTGACACTGACCATGTAACAGCCAACAACCTGAACTTAGGCTTCTTGAGACAAGAGGGAGTCCTTGTAACAACTAATGACCGACATTTTTGGCGACTAGCCGACTCTAGAGAGTTCTTCCACCGGCCTAACCCTCGGAAGACAACAATCCTGAAGGGCAGGAATTGGTGGATGGATGATTTCATCCAAGTCCCACATCCAATACAAACATTACAACCCTTCCTGTTCGAATCCATTCAACCCCACGAGCCACTTCTGCACCTAGAGCAAGCTCTCTCTTCCTCCTCCTCAGCACCACATCCCCACACCCTGTACCAGTCACCTTATCCAACAAATTGAACCTCATTTTAGAGTAGGTGATTAAGCTCGTAGAAGCCAATGCTCGCAGTCAAGAAGACATTCAGGTATTGAAAGACCAGCTCTATCATTTGGAACAATAGGGCTTCGCCAATGTCAATAAAATTCAAGGCATAGAAGTGATGTAGAATTCGGTTCTCACTACTCTCAGTGACATACAACAAGTTACTAACCGACTTCTGGAGCTCGCATCCCCCACCACAAGGTCCCTCTTTCAGGCATGATCGACACTGAGGACAATGTCGAATTCAAGCTTGGAGGAGATGGCAATATGATACATTTCTACTCCTTGCTCTTTACTTATTTCTATCTACCAATCATCCAGAGTTATAAAATTTGATTTGCTAGGATGCATGAACATGTAGCCCTTTACACCACTTTGACCTTGTTTATGAAAACTTTCATTGATATTTGAGAAGTAGGAGATGTCTTCACTACCCTATAATTTTTAACCCCTTTGCTTCTATTTCAAGTTATGTTCAAGGACACCCTGCTAAGCAGATGAAATTTGAAGTATTTAACGATCACCATCCATTGCCTTAGGTGTTGGGTTTATGGTTTGAAGAAAGTTGCTAAGTGAAGTATTAGATGCTTGGCGACTAATTCTATTCATGTTCAAATTTTTATTTCGCTAAGCCAGTTAATAATTATATATTTGTTGAATGCTCCAGTGCAGTTTAGCTTAGCAAAAGTGTAAAGAAACGAAATCAATGCAAAGAAAAGAGGGCTCGTATAGCCCCAGAAGGTACAAAAAGGGTGTACTCCGAAACCTGGGTGAGTTTGGGTGCCTAGATCCATAGGGGTTCATGCCTGACAACCTAAGGACAACTGTCATGGGTTCTGTCGATCAAAAACCCGCTACACAGACCACTCAGTGCACTATGAATAATCACATGAGTACCGGATCAAGGAAAAGGAAATGCAATGAGTAAAAGTGCAAGCCAATGAACATAAGCCCATATTGCACTAATGGATTCAACCTTGATATTTCTATTTTCAGGCAATTATGTTTTACTTTTGTTTCAGAGCTGAATTTGGAGAAATTTAAAAATGTCTTGCACCTAAACACATTCACTAAGCTGGGTCATTTGAAAAAGTGAAGAGGCACTTGAGTAATGAATGTACAATCTGAATGCTGAAAAGTAGTCAACAAAATAGGGTGGAAATAGAAAGTTTTGCCTTGAACAATGTTTGAGGACAAGCAAACGTCTAAGCTTGGGGGAGTTTGATCATCTCTTATTTTACTCATGATTACCAACATTAAATCTGCCACCTTTCAATTGAAACTTTATTGAATTCATAAAAAACTAAGTTATTATCTAACTTTTTAAACTAGTCTATGGGAACTAACTACTTTTTGAACTATGAATTCAAATAGAAGAAAAAGGAGGAGATAAAACTCAAAGGAGGAGAAAACAAAAGGGAGAAGGGAGGCGAGTCAAGGGGACGAGGGTTTAGGAAGAAGAACTGGAAGAGGAAAGGAGTAAAATGACAAATAACATTCAGATTTCATCAAAGCCCATGTTTGGCTAAACTTTAATTTTCTTTTGTGGTGCAATTGTATGAATGTTATGGTTTTAATTTCTCCTTATCCGTACTCCTAGACATCTTGTCATACCCCACTCCATGACTAAGTTCTAATCCCAACTATTATCTTTCTTAATTATGTTTAGCAATTCTATAAATAAAATCAGCAAAACCTCCTTCCTTGCTTATCTTTTGTTATTTGCCAATACTATATATATATATATATATATATTCATCAAATTTTAAATAAAAGTTATAAAACACATTATCATTATTGTTTCACAAATTATTTCACATATAACACCCCACATGATCAAGTTTTATACAACCTTACAAAAGTTTCTCACAACCTTAACTACAACATCAAGAATTATCTATTACATGCATGCTTCCAAAAAAAAAAGTGAAAGCGGAAAATAAAATTGCTCCAACGGCTCGACCTCTTCTATATTCAGCAAAACAAACTCTGAGTCGATTCAACTCGAGAACTTAGAATTATCTGAAAAAAATTAAATAATCATATTTAACATTTAAATAATCACATTTCTTTCATATGAGAAAATATTTAAAGTGTAACTCATATCACATAAGTTTCCAAATCGTATAAACTTTTACATAAATAAAAATTATTCAAGATATCATCATATTCACAGTTAAACTTCATACATGTGTCATCACACATACTCATCATGGGTCAATACGTCTCAATGATTGTGTGTCATATAGTTAAGTAGAGCTTCACAATTAAAAAATCTCAGATACAAAGAATAAATCATGGGTCAATACGTATCCCTCAATAATTGAGTGTCATATAGTTAAATAGAGCTTCACGATCAGAGTATCAGATACGTAGAGCAAATCATGAGTCAATACGTATCCCTTTATTTAGGATAAGCAGAGCATATCATGCGTCAATATGTGCACGCAGAGCAGTCTCCAAATGCCAAAGACACCTGATATACGCCCCAAAGGTTTCATGTATATCGAATGCAGTCCCAAAGACCTTTTTCAACTAGCATGGCTAATGAACACATGGAGTTTAATAATATCAAAATACACATGTCATAATCACATATCATTATCAAGTAAAACTTATTTTAACTTCACAAGCATTGTTCTTTAAAAAATTTTCGTGTAAGAGGTTATTCCATCTCAAGATATGTTTTATTAATAATAATAACAATAATCTTTACTTGAGATAATATCATAAATAAAAGAACTAACGTATAATATTTTGCTATGTTGTAAATTTACCCACTCTTCCTCCTTTCACTTATAGCTTGTTGGTTTCCTACAAGAAATGATGCTATTTCACTTTCTAATTACCAATAATAATAATATGCAATGCATGCTCATGATGCATAAACACTTGTTCACCTTAAAATGCCTATAATCCTTTCTAATACTAATATGTAATTTCATATGTTTATACTCATATGCTACTTCACACTCCCAACTATTCAATCTTCCAAAGCTTAACTAGGTGTTGTCAGACTGAGTGACTCTCAATAAATAATTTATAATTTCTTAATCACATGAGTAAATCTTATTATTCTAGATAAATTAAAACTAGACTTAGTAAGGTTTCCAACCCCCAAATGACATTCACTAATTCCAAATGATCAAGTCATAAAATCCAAGGCAATCTGAGCTAGGATTTGTGTGTCTCTGAAAGAATAATTTATATCTTTAACAATACTTATCCATTTGAAGAGATCCTAATTTTCCTAGACTCTACACTTCCATAGTGTTTAGTATAAAACTTATAGAATTTAGTTCTTTGTATGTCCCTCTAACAAAAATAATCAATTCGACTCATGTTCTGTGACAAAAGAGGTTATGCGGGATTAAAAATTCATTTCTCCACATAAACAAATCGAAATTAGATGATTCCAACTCTCTAAGAATCATTTGTAAATATAATTATCATATCCAAATTTCAAACCCCAATTCAGTTTGCTCGAATCATGCCCTAATCTACAAGATAGACTTGTCTTTGACTCGGGACAGAGTGAGCGATCCATGAAGAACAGTTCATAACTTTCTTTATAAATGTTATTTTTTGAGTATTCTTGTTCTCATGGAAAGATAGCTTTAGAAGGATGAAGAATGTAAAATTTCAGGTTTTATGAAGAACGAACTAGGAAGATACAATCGTATGAAGGTGAAGGTCGATTTCATATCTACAAATTCACCTTAACCTATCAAACTTGTAGAATTTCTTCACGCTGTTCAGCTATAGATTTGACCTTGGAAAAATGTTTTCGTGCAGAGGATGAGAATAAGTAATTTAGATATTTTTTTTCATAATTTTAACGCATCATATGATGGTTTGGAAGAATCATTTTCTAAACAACTGATCAGCTGCCTACTTGAGCTGCTTGAAATCTTATTGATTAAAATAAAAGTCCAATCATGTTATTTTGTTAAAAATTAGTTTTAAACCTCTAATTAACCTTAGTTAATCATAGTTAAACATGTTTATTATAATATTTACAAATATTAAAATTCATTTCTAATAATATTATATAATTTCTTTATAACACTTATGGATAATTTAATTATCATTATGCTTTAATCCAAAAGTTAATTTGCTACATGCAACCATGACTATATGAGAATCTAGACTAACTTAATATTCTAATTAGATGCATAATTATATAAAAATGATGTTTGTAGAGCACGTTCGTGACATATCTAATTAAGTATGCTTTCATTTTGATTGTAAGTGTTTTAATTAAGTTTAATTTTCATCTGATCGAGAGATCTATTTTCTTGCCTGTATCTTGTCCCATTCGAAAGAAGGGATAGATAATACAATCTCTTGCAGTCTTCTTATCAACATGCCTTCTGTTAACTTTAAGTGGCTGAGAAGCCATCATAATGCTATTACGAGGCGAGAGTCCATAATAGAAATTAGTTGTCTTGGATTCGTTTTTATTGTCTGGATCAGAATTACAAAATTACATTCCATTGATCGAGAGATCATGATATTGTTCTGATTAGGGCGAAAGATCAACTAATCAGCTACTTCTGATCCATTTATTAATGGCTTACCCACTTACACTCGAAGAGAGGTTGACGAGCTAAGGGAGGGAGTAGTTGATTTTGAATATAAGGATCGAGAGATTGTTTACCTCCTAAGAGAAATTAGAAACCACAACATTGACCAATTCATCGCAAAGGAGTCTTTTCTTTTGAATTACAACCTTCTAGTTATTCGTTATTCTACCTTACTTTTGCCTTTTCATTTTGTGACAACTCAACAATTCTCGAGATATAAACTAGTTAACAATTTGATCTAAGTCAATGAGCTTACGACACTTGTGGTTCCTACTCGACCAGTATACTTGCTGTAGCGTGGACTCTAGAGTATTTTAACTATGATTCGAACAATATTTAGTCGATGTGAGAAATCACAACTTTTAAAGTTCACATCACTTCCCTCCTTCGTTGCCCTACTCCGACGCCAACCTCCTCAGCCGAACGCCGCCCTCCTCCGCTGCCCTGCTCGGACGTCGCCTTTCAATCCTTCTCTATCGTCTTCGACGTCCTCTCAATGTGTCGTATAGTAAGTCCCTTTTTGTTAAGGGAACAATACTATTTGATTGTGCTTGATTAAGAATTTAGTTCGGTATTGTTCTTAATTATGCCTCAATCTAGATGAACATCATGATTTGAAAAATAGACGAACAAACAAACTATATTGCTCTTAATTATGTCTGCAACTATATTGTTCTTAATTATGCTTCCAGATAGATCAACATTATGATTTGAAAAATAGATGAACAAAAAAATTATATTGTTCTTAACTCTGCTTCCAACTATATGAACATCGTGACTTGAAAAATAGATGAACAAACTAACTATATTGTTCTTAATTATGCCTCAAATCTATATTTGATCAAATTCAACTTTAATTCAAATACTGATCAATTTTATTATCAAATTTTGGTCTCTTTAGTTATGTTCGCATTTTAGTTGACAAGAATGTAGATCAACATTCTTGGTAAATAAAATAAAATATTGAAAAAAAGACCATATGATAATTCATTGATCAATAAGAATTTATTGATATATGCCTTAATGTTGTCCATTACAGAATTGACAAAATCAGATCGTAGTTGGATTTGTCGTTGAAGGATAAACGTGACGTTATAACAAAATAATATAAGGATGGTGTTGATAAATTTATTAAGGTGGAATATTGAAATGAAGGTGTTGCTTCTTCGTATGGAAAATTCATATGCCCATGCCGGAAGTGCAAATGTTATCATTGGAAACTAAAATATGATGTGGAGAAGGATTTATATTACAATGGTTTTTTTTTATTAAAGTACACAAATTGGTTTACAAATTGGTTCTTTCTTGACGAAGAAAGATGGAATAAAGGGACAACAGTTGATGCTAACATATATATCAATGTGGGTGAGTCGAGACATGATACGAGATGCAATGGAAGCAGAAAATGCTGGCGAAACATTTATTGAAGAAGATCTGAATCCTTCGACTTTTAAGTTTTATAACCTTCTCAAAGAAGCTCACGAACTTTTATGGGATGGATGTGTGAAGCAAAGTACACTTTCTGTAGTGGCACAACTAATGAACTTGAAATCAGAATTTAGTATGAACAAAAATTATTTTGATCGGATGATTGTCATTATCAAGTGTATGCTTCCGGCATCAGATAAGTTACCAAAAAAATTTTACAAGTGCAAGAGATTGATGAGAGATTTAGGTTCCAAATAATAAAAGATTGATGTATGTCGCAACCATTGTATACAAGAAAAACAATTCACTTCTTAGTTGTTTTATTTGTTGCAACCCCAAATACGAATCGAGAAAGAATTCTCAAATTTCGAAAAAGAATGTGGCAAATTAGTGTTTAGTTACTTTTCCATAGTTCAAAATTTCAACGACTATTTCTTTATGAAAAAACTACATTCATGAGGTGGCACAAAGAAGAGGCACGTGATGATCCGAGTTGTATTACAAATCCTTCAGATGTTGAGGCATGAAAACTATTGAATGCATTTTATCTGGCTTTTTCAATAGAATCATGCAATGTTAGTTTGGGACTTTGTATTGATGGATTCAACCCATTTGGCTTATCAAGCACTGCTTATTCAAGTTGGCCAATTTTTGTCACATCTTATAATTTGCCTCCAAGCATGTGTATAAGACGAGAGAATATATTGCTTACCTGTATGATCCCAAGTCCTCGATCGCCAAGCAAAAGTTTAGATGTTTACTTAAGACATTTGATTGATGAACTCAACATTTTGTGGGAGGATGGTGTGCTTACTTATAACAAATGTAAGAAGCAAAATTTTATTATAAGAGTCGCATTAATATCGACCATAAGTGATTATCCAGCATATGGAATGCTAAGTGGTTGAAGCACAAAAGGTAAACTTGTTTGTACCATATGCGAAAAGGATACAAAATTATTTTACTTGAAAAATAGTAAAAAGGTATGCTAGTTTGATTACCACAGTATATTTTTGCCAATGGAGAATTCGAAATGTCAGATCGAAACTCAATTAAAAAGAATGCAACTAAGTACACATTGCCTCCAAGTCGTTTCACATGATAAGAAGTGCTAGAGCATGTCAACAAACTTAATCAAATTTCATTCGATTTGAAGGTCGGTTCTTACAAGCAAATTGGATTTGGAGGTGAACATAATTGGGAGAAAAGAAGTATTTTTTGGAAGTTGCCCTAACTATTATTTTCTTTCAAACGTAGGTTATCAATGGCTCGGTAACCGATTTGACAATTTGAGAAGTCAATTACGGACTGCAAAAACAAGTTTGTAGTTATTATGGCGCGATAGTCGATATTGTTACTATTAATAGTGTCATATGAGTTATGGGAAGCATGTATGGGGACAATGAGTTAGATTACTACAACATTATAGAAAAAAAAACATAGAATTGTCATATTTGAAAAACAATTAACAAAGTCATACTAAAATGTCATTAGTTCAATCTAAAAAAGAAAGCTAGAATGGATCAAAAGTTTAAATATGTGGATATTAAGCCTCGATCAAAACTACAATCATATAATCCATCTGTATTGGTTGAACAAGTGAAACAAGTGTAGTACACTAAGTATTCTTAGAAAAGAACAAAGGATGAATGGTGGGCATCATGCAAAGTGAGAAGTAGACTATTCTTAACAGAAACAATGGTAGATGATCGTGAAACATCATCCATTTACAATGATGTGCATGTTGATGATTACTATCAGGAAGATCACATGAACGAGATGATTGATATAATTAATGAAGTTGGGAATATTCAATTAGCCGATGTCATTGATCTAATAGACACTACAAGAAATTATGCCATTAGCGAAAAGATATGTAGTCGTTATAAGTTATAAGTTATGATCTTGAAGTTAATACTCATCGACGACAAGAAAAAACTGATCACGGCTCTTCGCTATAGGTCCCGCAGCTAAAAAGTTTTAGCGTCTAGTGTGAATAACTGATCGTTGATTTTTTTAGGGACCACCACAATTCTCTTCCCTAAAAATTCAATAGCGACTAGTATGTTGGTCCATGATATAACTTATAAGGACCACTCAACTAGTTGTTAAAGATATTATTTATGTATTAGAAGAAACTTTTTAAGGGCCACTTTTCTTGTCGCTATTATTATTATTATTATTATTATTATTATTATTATTATTATTATTATTATTATTATTATTATTATTATTATTATTATTATTATTATTATTATTATTATCATTATTATTATTATTATTATTATTATTATTATTATTATTATTATTATTATTATTATCATTATTATTATTATTATTATTATTATTATTATTATTATTATTATTATTATTATTATTATTTGGGGACAAATATATGATCATCAATACATTTTTAAGATTTTAAAATTCGATATTTGATAAGAGTCAAACTAAATTCATGTACGTGGAGAGATCACGTCGGTATATACGAGGAGTGAAAGATAAATGGAATAACGTGGGTAAGGAAATCTATTGTATAAAATTCTACAAAATTCGAGAACGAATTTTATTTTAATGAGGGTATATTATAATATCCTCAAAGATTAAATAAAAGAAAAAGAAAATAAAATAAATAATGAGATCCAAAGTTATTTAAAAGCCCATTATGAAGTCCATTATGAAGTCCACTAGTCTAATAGACCATAAACCTAAGGTATAAATACCTTTAGTGCCCTAAACCCCACTCACCTAAACCCTCATTTCTCCTCCCTCAACCTCTCTAGCCGGCTGAGCTCCCCCAAGCAAAGCAACACCACCCTCTCCTCTCACTCTCCTCTCTCTCCCCCAATCTCCCCAGCCGGCAGCTCCCCAAGAAGACTCACTCTCTCCATCTCAATCTCACGGCAGCAGAGAAGAGCAAAGGAAACAACCCACATCCTCACTACACTCTTACTCGCCACTGTAGCTACAGTAGCTACCTCCCTCACCTCTCGGCAAGAGCAGCAATAGCAGCTTCAAGGAGCTTCATCAACCTCCAAACAATAGGTTCTCACTCATTCCCTCTCTCCTACCCGTCCACTCACGGCTGCACGGCAGCAAGAAGCCACACACCCTCCCTCCCATTGGCCCTCCTTCTCACTCTCTCTCATAGCAGTAGTGCAGCAAGCACTCTCCCTCACGTTACATCACGGCAGGACAGCAGCAAGCAAGGAGAAAGGAGAAAGAAGAAAAAATAGGAGATTAGGATTAGAATTTTAACTTAAGTTTCAAAGGTATGTTTGAGGAGATTCTAAATCTAATCACTCCTTAATGATATGTGTTTGTGTAGATTAAGAGATTTTAAAACCAAACTAGGTCTTATTAATGCATGATTAGAAAAAATTCATGTTTGCATTAAGATGCTTCTTATTTCATTAATATTAACATTTCAATGTTAATCATGTTTAGCATTAGAATGTTCATTGCTATCCATGTTTAATTCATCATGATGTCTTTTACTTGTTCGCATTAATATGATTAGAATATAATGCATGATGCCTATGAGATGTTTATGAAAATGCTACATGAAAAATCATAATATAAGAAGTGAGGCTTAACTTGAAAGATTGGCATGTATGATCTTATTAAACTAGCATGATATATAAATAAGTAAATGTAAATGTTAATAAGTGTACGTTGAGGGGATCCAAACCTTTAATCACCTCTCTAATAATGTGATGCATGCAAAATATAACATATTTTAGATTATTATTTTAGTTAATTTTTCTATAATTTGATCATGGCATGCATCATTTTTAGTCACTTTTAGTCATAATTCCGGATTTATCAATTTTAATTATTAATTTTCTAAATATTTTAATTGTGGATGAATTAATTTAAAATTTGATAATTATTTGCAGGTAAGGCCAAAATTCGGAAGAAGGTGAGATGTCGGCCGATAACTTCAACATATCGACCAATAATTGTAACGTATCGGCTGCAATTGGATGTAACTAAGATGGTTATCGGCCGTCGAATACGAAGTTTATTGTCCGAGAACTCCGACATCAATACTTTATCGGCTGCAAAATCCAAGAGATTTATCTCTATCGGACGATAACTTCAATCATTAAACAATGCTTATCGGCCGAGAATCTTCACGAAGAGTTTATCATCGGGGTGATAAAGTTGTATCCATGGCTGAGATTTAAAAGTTTAAAGTTTATCTCAAGGTTAAAATTTATCGGCCGTAAAACTTTTATCATCAAAGAGGATAAAGTCGTAGTTTTATCTAACGAAATTAAATTCGGTCATATGATATCATGATCGTGATCAAATTGAAGGCCATTCGCACCCTATAAATAGAAGAGAGAAGCCGTAGTCCCAACTTGTGCCTTGAAGTTTGGTTTTCTTCCACAGCAAGTCGAGACTCAGCGCATGCTTCGACCAAAGAGAGATTTGATCGGACGGCTGTTCCAGACGTTCCGACGACATCTGAGGAGCCGAATTATTTCTTGGTGTAATTCTTCCAATTATTATTGTTATTTTATTATTATATCTCTACAATTCTAGGATGAACTCCATGTTTTAGTGATTTTATTTTTAGGAGATTATTATTGAAGGGAAATTCTTTGAACCCTTACTTTATTGTTATTGAATTTCTTTTGATCAATTTCTATTTATGTTTAGTGATTTTGATTTAATTATTTAAATTTCTGAGTTAAGTAATTACTAATTTGTGGACTACTTAGTTTCAGATTTTATTTAGTTAAATTAAATGATTTATTGTGAAATTAAAAATTGACATAGGTCTAATAACTAGTGTGTGGAGAATTAGATCTGTGTGGTCTGTTAATCTATATCAGTTTGTGGAGTGATTAATAGTTTAGAATTTTCATATTAATGCATCTTAATTTTAATCTCATCTGACGAATACCAGTTTGTGAGACTTCAGTTTTGATTAAATTTAAGATAGTTTGATTTGCCGGATTAAATAACAGAATTACCAGTTTGTGGACTCTGTGATGTTAATCTTGTAAATTAATAACTTGCAAAAATTTCTAATCCATCTTAAGATTTTTAATTTATCTTTTCTAGTTCACATATTTATCCTTAATTTATTATCATCCTAAGACCAACTTCAACACCATTATCTTATCTTTATCTTATTTTCTTTATTTTTACAAAACCTATTTCCAAAATCCATGTTTTTCCTCTCTTGTTAATTTATAAATTCAGAAATTTAATTAATAATATTCCTTGTGGGTTCGACACTCTTCACTCCTATTTTCTATATTACTTGAGCGACTAGTGCACTTGCTAGCGATTTTATTTTGCTACATCATTTTACGCATCAAGTTTTTGGCGTCGTTGCCGGGGAATATTTTATTAATTAATTTTTTATTTTTATGAATTATTAGGAGATGTAAATAAATTGTAAATAATTTTCTGTAAATATGTACTCTTTATTTTAATTATTTTATTTTTGTGAATAATTCAATATTTTTTCTTTTGCAGATAAAGGTGACTACATTTTTTTATTTTGTTAAGTCGATTGGATTGTTCGAATTACGTGGACTTACGATTTTACGACTTACTAGTTTTACCGCCTCGTAATGTATCGATTCTGATTTATAAACTTTCAATTTTGCGGCCGAAATTTTGCCTTCTATTTTAAACTTTGATTAATGATCGTACTTGATTTCAAATCGATTTGGATTTGCGGCCGCAAGATTGAAATCATTGAACGTTTAGGTTTGATTTGACTTCGTTTCGACTTGAATTTCGAGAAAAAGTTTACGCCCACAAAAGACATTTAACGATAAACTTTTATCTTTTTTTGCAACTGAAAAATTTTATCTGAGTTTTACGGTCGAAACTTCACTTTATTAATTGAATTGATTTATTTCTCTTTCGCATTGAAATTTACGGCCGACAATTTTTTGAAATTTTCTTTGCGACTAGTATGACGTTGGTTAATTCTTTTTCGTATTATTCTTTCTGTTACACCGTGGAATTTCATTAGCGCATGATTTTTACGGCCAAGAATTACTCTCGTCATCTTGTTTGCGGCCAACTTTGATGAATTCGTAATCTGGTTGTTCAAAATTTTAATTCGACCTTGTTTCGACCGTAATTTAACGAGTCTTACGCCTTCACATTGATTAATCCTTTCGACACTGTTTCATAGTTTTTACGGCCGAACGAGACTCCGGTTATTTTATTTCTCAACTAATTTAATTTCGACCGAGATATGTCAATTATTTCTCAACTGTTCATTAACCTCTCTGAAACTGTTTTTGCTAATTATTGCTTTTGCGACCGTAATATTGAGACATGGTTAAGTTTTATGGCCGAACGAGTGCATAATTTTTATGATTATCTATTTGATTCTTTCGGTCGAGTTATTTGGCATATGAATTGGTTTGAAGAGCGTCGTAATTAGGTTTCTGATAAATTGCTCTCGGAAATTAATTTTAATGATGAATTTTCAACTCGATAATTCCGAAAGACTTTTATTGATTTAAATTTTATTTTTTTCGTGACCTATTATTTGTATTTCTTTTTATTTATTTTTGTGTATATTTTATCTTTCTTTTATTTTACTGACAATTGGTTGTTGTAGGTACTAATTGAAAATTAAATCACATCCAATCCTGGAATTTTTTTATAAGCGCACTAGGAGTTCAAATCCACTGTTGGAATTTGATCTTGAAATTGAAAGAACCTATCGTCGATTACGAAGAAATATAAAAAAAAATGGCGGAACAAGCACGCGACAATCAGAGACTGGAGCAACAAAATGAACTGGTTCCGCCACATAATAATCGGCGAGAAGATGAAGCAGAGCTTTCTATGAGAGAATATGTCTCGGCCAGATACAGTGACCAAGAATCATGCATCGTGCTGCCTGATATTAATGCAAATAATTTTGAGATAAATCCTGCAATCGTGAGGATGATACAAGCATCCCAATTTGGAGGAGGATTTCATGAAGACCCTCACGATCACCTTGACAAATTTCTTGCCACTCTGAGCACCTTTAGAAATAATAATGTTTCTTCTGAAGTTATTCGTTTATTATTATTTCCTCAATTTTTACGTGACAAAGCTTCCACTTGGTTTAAAACTTTGCCTGCAGGATCGACTCATTCTTGGTTGGAGCTGGTAGAAAAATTTGTTGGAAAATATTGCCCACCACAAAAAGCAGGTAAATATCGAAGAGAATTAAAGGCATTTGTTCAAGATGACAATGAGACATTATATGAGGCTTGGGAACGATATAAAGAACTGTTAGCCAGAGTTCCTGACAATAGAATTTCAAAATGGCAAGTGATGGAAGATTTCTACCGTGGATCGCGAGATGCGGATCAAGATAAGCTCGACCAATCAGCAGGAGGGACAGTGCTGGGATCTAAACGCTCTAGTGAGATATATGATATAATTGAAGCTGTAGCCCTCAAGTCAAGCCAAGAAAGGAGACCATCTCGTCGAACTCAGGATGTACATGCTGCACAAGGAATACAATCTTCGGAAATAGTGGCTCAGCTAGAGTCACTTAATCAAAAATTCGAGCAGATGATGTCACTGATGGGAAATTCAAACAATTATAGCCCTACAGGTAACACTTCAGATTTAAATTAAATTGAAAATGCTAACTTTATTTCCAACCCATTTTTCAGGAGCAACGATTATGGTTGGAGACACAATCCGAAGTTTGCCTATAATCAGAATCAAGGCCAACCTTCTGGTCCATCAAAAAGATTATATTTTGAAAAGGCAACCTGATGCTCCCCAATATCAATCATCAAATCACATGCAGGAGATTATGGCACAGATCATAGACACCATGCAATTCAAAATTTAGAGCCACAAGTTAGGATGCATCAATTCAAAATTTAGAAAGACAATTGGGTCAGATGGTGACACAACTGACTGGACGTACACCGGGCTCTCTCCCAAGCAACACAGAGAAAAATCCAAGGGGAGAAGAGCAAAATATGCCTTAATCTTCATCAGGACTAAGTCAAGCTGAAGACTATAAATCAGAACTATATCTCTACCCTTTTATTTTATTTATTTTATTTTTATTTATTTCATTTCATTTGATTTTAATTTAATTTTTATTTATTTGCTTATTTACTTATTTATTTTTCAGATTAGTCTATTGAGTTAGATAGGATTAATTAGGTATTTTATGAGTCATCGCATGCGAGGACGTGCTATTATTCAGTGGGCCAGAGCTCCGACACCGACACGACAACTCCGGCTGTAATCCGACACCGACAATGGAACTCGATGTTCATCGACAAGACAAGACGTCTCCGGGCACTAAAATCCAGCCGCAATGTCTAAATCAGGTTACGAGCGTGAAGAACAAATGCAAGACTTCGATTCTATCACCTGACACAAGTGGCAGGGAATCTCTGACACCGAGATGACCTTACGGGCAGAGCACTGTATGCACGAATTGCGGCCGCACTCCAATGGATTTGATCGGTCTTCACAGGTAAGTTCACGTCATTTTATAAATACTTACCCATACTTCGTTTGCAGGTCAAAATGAAGCCGATCAACCCCTATTTGCGACCGTATTTTCCTTCTTCGGCAACAAACGAGCTTGGACTCCGGCCGCCATCTCACTTTACGGCCGATAATCTCTCTGTTCTTACTTGCGGCCGACACTTAATCGGTTATTCGAGGATCATGTCGTCGACCTTGCGGCCGTAACATTCCTGGCTCGACGTGCAGAGAATCCGGCCGCAAGTTTCTTCTTTGTCGGCCGAGACGACTCCCACACGCAACAGAGGATGGACTCCGGTCAAGACCCTTTTCGTCACCTAGTTACGGTCGGAGTCTCTTCGACGTTTCTTCGTTCCGACCGCCAATTTTGCAGTCAAGCTCCAACTTCCTCTGCTCCGGCCACCAACCTACACTCTTTCATCGATTGCGGCCAAGGATTCACCGTCACCTTCGTACCGGTCGCAAGCTACACCCACTCGAATCTCGGCCGAAGGTCATCACCAAATTTTTTAGATGTTTTCTCGTACCGACCGAGTTTCCCTCTTCATCGACTTCTGCACTCTTCACCAAGGCCGAGCACTTCAATGCTGAAAAAATTTATAATGAGGCGATTTGCTAATATTTGGAGGGGGCGTCGCGATCGAGACATCCGGACGCTCAGCCCGCGCCTCAATCTTCACAGTTAATTTCATATCCAGGAGATTATTATTGGACCAAGCCCGCTTATCAAGACCGTTTTGAAAGAATGGCCACTATACGAGACAATGCCACCAGATTTCCAGATACTAAGGGAGTACAATTTATTTGCAGATATTCACTTATTATTTTCTCAGATTGGCCTTTTAGATTTTGTTCAACAATGGTGGCCGACTTATGAAGTCCTTACTAAGGAATTCTTATCATCTCTCGAGGTCTTCAATTTGGATGGCAGATAATATGATCAACCTCGCATTTCTTTTCAGCTATACGGGCGACCCTTCACATTGACCTTAGAAGATTTTAATAATATTTATGGGTTTCCCAACTATGGGGCTCGTTCTGTTCCTACTGATTTTCATGCTGAAGATTTTTGGAAACAGATAACTGAAGAAAATCGATTGGTCTGGAGCACAGCTAAAGAAAGCACAATTCAAAATCCTGTCCTGTGTTTTGTCCATCGCATGCTTAGCAACACCCTTAGTGGACGAAGTGACAGTGATGGAGCCATCTCGGAGGGAGAATTATTCTTGATCCACAGCATGCTTCATAGGACACAGGTCAATGTTGGCGCTTTCCTTATTCGTCATCTTCAACGCCGTACTACTCTTCGGAGCGGCAACATCAGTATGGGCGCCCTTATCACGCTGATAGCTTAACACTTCAAACTGGACCTGGATGATCTTGAAGTTGTCCCAGGAATTGCCCACCTCAATCGACGAACTATTCTGGCCATGGGCCTCGCCAAGACTAACACTGCAGGAGTTAAAGTTTTTATTTTTAAAGAGAGTGATTTGGAGTGCCCTGCAGCGACCGAAATGCATTTACACAAATTAATCATGATAATTGGTTACTGTTTAGGCAAGTCATAGCTCCAGTAATCCCACCTGCAGGACCATTTACCTCTGTCGGACAGTCGCACTAGGATGAGCATTTCTCCTGGTTTGATTCTACTGATTATGCAGCAGCTCAACACTACTTTCAGCAGCCTCAGGAATTCCAAGCTGCATCACCAGCAGCTTCTCAATATGCCACATCAGTCCTTTCACCCTATATGCCGGTTCCTTCTCCGATTCCAACTCCAGCACAAGAGAGCTCTTCAGATTCCTCGTTCATACCGGCCACTCCTTATGAGGAACGCGATCCGATGGAAGTATCTGCCCCTTTACAGGAACCTGTGCAGAATCACTATATAGCACCAGAACCTACTTTCACTTCAGCCCCAGAGCAGACTTACTATCCACCTCCGCCACCTCAGCCTGACTATGCTTCCATGCAAAACTTATGGGAATCAATGTATGATGAGCAACTTTGTCAGGCAGGGGAGTTTCACACTTTTCAAGAAGAGATATTTCGTTAGATAGGGCGATTGCACGCTATTTAGGAAGAGCAACTTAGACAAGCCCAAGAGTTGACCAACACCCGAGCCGATTTTAAAAATATGGATGATCAACAGGGTCGCTTCAAATCCTTTCAAAATCAGCATGTTCGCATGACGAGGCGCATCCATGAGTATCATATGCGCAAAGGACATCTCGGCTACCATCCACCATCACCACCTCACAGACAGTAAATCCAGTTGTATCTTTTTCCTTTTTGTTATTTTTCATTTCTTTATTTTTCCTTTTTATTAAGTATGTATCACTTTTCCTTGCTGGCTTAACACTGAAGACAATGTCTAATTCAAGCTTGGGGGAGTTTGCATTTCATGCATTGCATGTTTCTTTCTTTTTATTTGCTTATGTTTGCATGTATTTCTAAAAAAAATTGAAAAAATTGAAAAATTTTCCAAAAATACCATTGCATGCACTTATTTTTGTTACCATCTTACTAACTCTTGTCTTATTGTTTTAATTATCTTTAAGTAAAAGTTCAAAGACATATCATTAACTGATGAAATTTGAATGCTTTTCTTTCTTATCACTTGCTATTTTAGTATCAAACTTATGGACTATGTGCTTATGCTAAGTAGAATTATGAATGACTAAACGACAAAATCATATTCATGCCTTTTTATTTCTTTTAAGTCTTGATAGTAGTAGCCTTTTTATTGACCATATTAAGTACTCCTTGAGCTTAAAAAAATGTGTAAAATAAAAAGTTGAATAAAGTTATGTGTAGGTACAAAAGTGTTATTTGGAACCAAGATGGGTTCGGGTAATTAGATCCATAGGGGTTCATGCCTGACGACCTAAGGACAACTGCTCTGAGATCCGTCGATCGAAAGCTCGCTATATGGACCATCTTGTGGAATATGGAGAAGCACATGAGTACTAAATCATGGCTAAGTTCAAACTCTTCATTCAGAACCTTGGTTGTTCGGGCAAGTAAACTCGAGGGGTGTCTTATCACCTGTTGCCCTTAGGCCATCTGATCTGGGAGTCACCAGTCCAAAGCCCGCTACATGGACTTCCTTATGCAATTCTGTTTGAAGATTAGAACTTTTAAAATGATTGAAAATAAAGTTGAAAAAAGAAAAAAAAAGGAAAAAAAAAGAAAAAGTTTTAAGCTGAATTAGTACTTATGTGTTCAATATTGATGCTATTATTTGACAGACAATTTATTTTTTTCTACAAGACTGAATTTGATACTGTTTAAATTTGTGTAGCATTCAAAACCTCTATGAAGCTAAGTACATGAAAAATGATAAGATGCTGAGTAGTAGGTGTGTAGAAGAACTGTGTGAGAAAATTAGTCAGTTGACAATGTGGATGCTATGATGGAACTTTCTTGAGCCTTGCTTTGACTTTTTTCTTGAGAACAAGCAGGACTTTAAGCTTGGGAGAGTTTGATGCATGCAAAATATAACATATTTTAGATTATTATTTTAGTTAATTTTTCTGTAATTTGATCATGGCATGCATCATTTTTAGTCACTTTTAGTCATAATTCTGAATTTATCAATTTTAATTATTAATTTTCTGAATATTTTAATTATGGATGGATTAATTTAAAATTTGATAATTATTTGTAGGTGAGGCCAAAATTCGGAAGAATGTGACATGTCGGCCGATAACTTCAACGTATCGACCGATAATTGTAACATATCGGCCGCAATTGGATGTATTAAGATGGTTATCGGCCGAGAACTCCTATTCGAATACAAAGTTTATCGCTCGAGAACTCCGACATCAATACGTTATCGGCTGCAAAATCCAAGAGATTTATCTTTATCGGCCGATAACTTCAATCATTAAACAAAGCTTATCGGCCGAGAATCTTCACGAAGAGTTTATCATCGGGGTGATAAAGTTGTATCCATGGCCGAGATTTAAAAGTTTAAAGTTTATCTCAAGGTTAAAATTTATCTGTCGTAAAACTTTTATCATCAAAGAGGATAAATTCGTAGTTTTATCTAACGAAATTAAATTCGGCCATATGATATCACGACCGTGATCAAATTGAAGGCCGTTCGCACCCTATAAATAGAAGAGAGAAGCCGTAGTCCCAACTTGTGCCTTGAAGTTTGATTTTCTTCCACAGCAAGTCGAGACTCTGCGCATGCTTCGACCAGAGAGAGATTTGATCGGGCAGTTGTTCCAGACGTTCCGACGACATCTGAGGATCTGCATTATTTCTTGGTGTAATTCTTCCGATTATTATTGTTATTTTATTATTATCTCTCTACAATTCTAGTATGAACTCCATGTTTTAGTGATTTTATTTTTAGGAGATTATTATTGAAGGGAAATTCTGTGAACCCTTACTTTATTATTATTGAATTTCTTTTGATCAATTTCTAATTATGTTTAATGCTTTTGATTTAATTATTTAAATTTCTGAGTTAAGTAATTACCAGTTTGTGGACTACTTAGTTTCATATTTTATTTAGTTAAACTAAATGATTTATTGTGAAATTAAAAATTGACATAGGTCTAATAACTAGTGTGTGGAGAATTAGATCTGTGTGGTCTGTTAATCTATACCAGTTTGTGGAGTGATTAATAGTTTAGGATTTTCATATTAATGCATCTTAATTTTAATCTCATCTGACGAATACCAGTTTGTGGGACTTCAGATTTGATTAAATTTAAGATAGTTTGATTTGCCGGATTAAATAGCAGAATTACCAGTTTGTGGACTCTGTGATGTTAATCTTGTAAATTAATAACCTGGGAAAATTTATAATCCATCTTAAGATTTTTAATTTATCTTTTCTAGTTCACATGTTTATCCTTAATTTATTATCATCCTAAGACCAACTTCAACACCATTATCTTATCTTTATCTTATTTTCTTTATTTTTACAAAACCTATTTCCAAAATCCATGTTTTTCCTCTCTTGTTAATTTATAAATTCAGAAATTTAATTAATAATATCCCTCGTGGGTTTGACACTCTTCACTCTTATTTTCTATATTACTTGAGCGACTAGTGCATTTGCTAGAGATTTTATTTTGCTACATCATTTTACGCATCATAATGTTCGTGTGAATGGATTAGGACACGAAGAACCAACTTGTGTTCTTGAAATGGATGATTAAGGCTTATGCATATTAGTACTTGTATGTGCCATGTTTTATGAAGCTTTATGTTTTAATGCTAATCATATGGGAATTATGATGTTCATCGTTACTTATGCTAGCTCAAATGAAATGGTTTTATGCTTATGTACATGTATGAACTTAGATAGCATGATTAGATGCTTCATGTGAAAACCTCATTATATTTCATGATTAGAATACTAAGAATGATAAGAAGTGCCTTATATGATGCTTGGAATCAAGTATGTGTTCAATGTGTCTTTGTATGAAATTTGGAATGAAATGGTGTAGAAATCATGTATCTGTCAGCTCAGAACGGGCGACCGATAAGGTATCGGTCGACCATTTTGGAGACATATGTAGTCTCGCACTCTGTCCAGTGGTCGACCGATTCTATAACGATCGTCCGTTTTAGAAGAGTCGAACATTCTGTGATTAGCAGGCGACCAAACACCCTATTTCGGTCGTCCGATAGTAATGTAATGGTCGACCGGTTTAATAACGGTCGTTCGATATGTGTCGTCGAAACGTTCGACACATTCTGTGATTAACGGACGTCCGAGCACCTTATTTCGGTCATCCGAAAGCCAAGTATTGGTCGACCGATATCTCAGCGGTCGTCCGATTTGAGTAGCAGATACATTCTGTGATTAGCGGACGATCCGAAGTCCATTTCGGACGTTTGAAAAGACCAGTAGTGGTCGACCGTTATTCCAGCGGTCGTCTGATTTAGAAGAGTGTCACATTCTGTTATTAGCGGACGAACCAAAGTCCGATTTTGGTCGTCCGAATGGACCATAATGGTCGACCGATAACCCTACCGGTCAATCGATACCCTTCCAATGATCGACCATTAACCAAAATGGTCGTCCGTTCTGGAAGCTGATTGGCTATGATTGAAAGTCCACATATAGTATGATTTGAAGTATGTATGACCTTAAATAGGATTAAAACATGCAACATGTATGAATCATTGTATGTATTGATGAAAATAAGTAAAAGACGGATTAGCGTGAAGGTGACTTGTTGCAATCGAGGAAGGAGAACTGGGTTCCGCCCCCTAGTGGTGGCATTTCTCGGGGAAACGAGTTCCACTCCAAACATGACGTTTCCATAAGTTGAGGCGAGTTTCACCCCAAGCGTGACGTCTCTATTGGGCCTACGCGGAACCAGGAGGTGAGTTCCACCCCAAGCGTGGCGTCTCTACTAGCCTCCCGCGAACCCAACATGTTGGCCTAGCTAGTCATTCTCCATTGAACTCAACATGGTCTTCCCAATCAATAAGATAAGAAAGTATTTAAGTAAAGATGAAAGATGAAAAGGTGAATGATGAATAACTTGGGACATAAAGTAAAGATGTTAAAGAAGAATGATGATGTATGCACCTATGAGGATGCCATGTAAATGTCCACTTGTCACATCATATCATGACATGATAAAAGATGATAAAGTAAAGTAAGACCATGATATGCATTAGCATGATGATAAGTTATGATATGTTAGACTTAAAGATTATGATGTTACATGTTATCTTATCTTGCCATGTTGATATGCTCACATGCCATGTAGTATGCATAAGTAGCTCATAGCATGCATATTATTTATGTTCCATGATGATGATATGCATATGTCATGATATATAGAGATTATGTTATAAGGTCATAGCATGCATGAGCCTCAACATACTCTAACGGGAGAAATTCCCTACACCCCATGGATCCGTGCAGGTATGGATGAGGCATAGGTTCAGCGGTGAGAACCTCTTGACGAAGACATTGCATATGAGCGAGTCGGGCTACGACCCAAGATATCTTACTTATATTATGTCATGTTGATGAACTCTTGTAAGAGTCATTTATGTATGGCTTATGAGCCTTATGGAGTCATGTATTTTAACTTGAACTCATTATGTTGTAAGGACTCCCTTGGTTGGGTATACGTTAGAGTCTATTAGGCCCATGGGCCAGATTATGTTATCTTGGGATTCTATTTTATCAATGAAGTCTTCCGCTGTTTTATGATGTTATTGTTTTAAATTTATTATATTATGTTACCGCTGCAAAGTTTTATGAAATTAGAGCATGTCAAGGTCGATGTAATGCCATCCAAGGTTCGGCAAAATTTAAAAATTAGGACCGAATTTTGGGGACGTTACATTACTTATAACAGAAAAGAGTGTACATTTTTACAACAATACTCTTTTATCAATAATGTGAACTCAATTTTATATAATTCATCTTAAAACTCATAAAAATTTCATAAAATCAATTAATATATTTTAAAATGAAAATAATACGTGTAATAATAATAATAATTTGATATAATGAATAGTGATGATAATAATAGTAAAAATACTTTTGTTGTTATATATTTTTATATTATAATAATTTGGGTAACATTGAAAATGATAGAGATGAAAATAATATAAAGATCGTCGATCTGAATGGATATTGTAATAACCCAAATTTAATTCACATGTAATCACATAATTAATATTATATCATATTATTGATAAGAAAATTGATATATGTGTTCATGCATGAGTTATAGCTCATAGTGTTTGATCGTTGAAATATGGCGAAAATTTGTCCAAGGCATGAAAATATGATCTTTGAAAATATTAGAATTAAGAAAATTAAAGTCCCGGTAATTGTTTCTATATATCAAAGTATTATAGATGTGATTTTTAACAATTTTTAGGAGGTGTTGTACTTAGGTAAAACATAGATGCAAAATCGAAAAATCTGTGAAATCGCGATTTTTGCTCTTCGGACAAAAATTTAGATTTCGATTCCTTGGTTATTTATTTTTATAAATATTTTATTTGAATCCAAATGGGGGGTAGTTCCTTATTTACATGTAATATCTTAAGTAAATGAATAAATAAATAAATGAAAAAGGCAAAACCATTTACTTAAATGGCATTACATGTAAATACCACCAATACCAAGGTCATTTCTCTTATTGTCTTTGGCCGACTTAAGGTCGGTTGAACCCTGCCTTATCTTTCTTCCTCTACATGTTCTACCACATCTTCTCATTTCCTCACCTGCCCCATATGAAAATCCAAGTGAAAGAACGGACCATGTTCTACTAGTGAAGCCATTTGAAGGGGAATTAGGGTTTTGCCATATGGTGAGTTCATACTTCACTTTGTTTTGATTTCAACTACATAACTTTCTAATTAGGATTTTTCTGAACCTCATCCATCTCATCATGGGACAAAATTCATGTTCTTCATGGGCAAAATTAATCCTAGCCATGTTCAATTGATTCCCAAATTTTTAGCTACATAATTACATACCTTCGAGTGGTCCCAAAATTATGAAATTTCTTCTGATTGATCCTATATGAGTCTACTTTATTGAGCTTTGGAATCAAGTTAATAGGATTTCTGTAGATGAAGTTATGCTCTTATCTTCAAGGTACTATCATTCTGTCCGCTGAAATTGCTACCCGAATTTGTAAATTATGTATTAAATCCAATATGTCGTGAAATTATTTGATAATTTATGGTGTTATATACATTGATGTTAGGTTTCATTTACCGTTGGAATCACTAGCAAATGATATGGTTAGCGAAAGTTATAAATAATTTACCGATCCTTACTCAGTCTGTCAGAATGGAACTTAGGGCATATTATGTTAGTATTGGTTAAATTTATTGTGCTCAGTACAATTAGATATAAATTCAAGTAATTTTATGAGTTGCATCTTAGGATGTATACTATTTGGGAAAATTAAAAGAATCAGAACAGGGAATGTTTACTATTTTATATAAATCATAAAAGTAAAGTTACTCAATCTGTCAGGACATAGAAACAATATAAAAATTAGGCTGAATGTTGATTTTCATGATAGGAATTGGACTTTTACAGAATAATTTCTCTATAATATGAAAGTAAAGAAAATTGGAATGATGTCATTTGGGTATGTATATAAGAAGATATGAATTTTTCTTTACTATGTGTGCAATCTGTTATATTATTAGGTCAATCCTTATGTTTAATAGTTAAGTTATAAGAGTAAATATTTGGGGTTCATATACCATTGAAATTAATTATGTTTCATGTGTGAAAGGCTTGTGCTCATATCATAGTGGTAATGTGTTTCTTCCTATTATTGTTATAGGAGTAGAAGAGTAAAGTAATGAAAAGGAAAAGGAAAACATTTTGTTAGCTTTTATAGGTAAGTTGATTTCTCCTACTCTATGTTTTCACCTCTTTTGAATTTGGTGTGACATCGATTGTTATATGTATTAAATATATTTTGGATAGGTTATGAATTGATTTCAAGAAATGCAACTATGTAAAGTATATATGATTGATTATATGATTGCACATTTGAAAAGCATATATGATATGATATGAATGGATTACGAGAAGTGCAATCTTGTTCCATTTGAAATAATTGATCGAGTGATGGTACAATTGAAAAGCATATGTGATATGTTAAGGATTGATTTAATAAAATGCAATCCTATTCCGTTTGAATCGATGTTCGACATGATTCATCTTTTGATATTTGAATTACAAGATATGGTTAATCTTTTGATCTTTGATATGAAGTTGTTATATGATGAATCATGCATCTGCATCTGCCTGCATCTGCATGTATGATGGTTGGAGCTAAGTGCTACATCGCTGATCACGATGGGAGCCATCTCTATAGTCCAAACCATCATTTTGTTTCCCAATAATGGGATGGGATAGGTTGGAGCTAAGTGCCATGCAGAACTAAGTGCCACATCATGAGTAGTCGTGATGGGGACCACCTTTAGAATCCGTAGAGGCCACCTCTAGAATCCACCTATCGCTATGTGTTCCCCGAAAGGGATGAGATAGAATAGAGCTAAGTGTTACATCGCTGATCATGATGGAAGCTACCTCTAGAATCCACCTATCGCTATATGATATATTCCCCGAAAGGGATGAGGTAGAATGAAACTAAGTGCTACATCGTCGATCACGATGGGAGCCACCTCTAGAATCCATCTACCGACCACTGACCAGTTGGTGATCCGTACATTCATATGAGAGTGTTGCATTTGCATACATATGTTTGATATGATTTATATGATATTGATTGCAAGTTGAGTGTGATATTTTTTTATTAGTATGTTTATATGTAATTATCAAATATAAGAAAATGTCTATTTTGCTATTATGATTATTGCATGCTTTTCTATGTCCCTCCAAATTGATTAGTTGGTAACACATAAGCTATGAGTTATCAACTTATTGAGCTATTTTTTCTCATAATATTATTTCTAATATTTTTCAAATCAGTATAGCTTATTGGATTGAACGAGCTCAATCTTAGCAGGGATAACGCTTTCGATGTAAAAGTATTGAGGGGAGTTGTTATTCTCGTGTCTTTTTGTTAGGATGTCGAGAGAGTTGGTCGAGTTTATTATTTTTATCAAAATAAATTCATTTTGTAAAATGTACGATTTAAGAAGTATCAATTTGCTCTGAAATGATCACATATTATGTAATTTATTTAATGATATATATACTTTTACGCTTATGTTGTAAAAGGAAGAGTAAATTACATCACGTTTTTGCATTTCTTTATTTTTTTTTATCGTCCGTAATGAGTCGCGAACTCTAGTTTAACTCGCGGGTTAAATCGGGGTCGTGACAGATATCCTCTTTTAGTAATTACATTTCAGTATAGATAGTATAAATTATTTATAAATTAAAATAAGATAAATAAGATAACGTGGTGGAAATAAATAAAGGATTATTTTATCTAATCACTCCTAAACTATCACGATTTTTCACATCTAATCTCAAATTATGAACTTCATTTTTTTGGTAAACTATCACGACTTTTTCGTCCAATTCCGTCGACTTCTCCGTTATTTTTTATTTTTCGCATTTGTGAAAAGTCTATTATACCCCTTTCTTAAATGCAAGTCTATTTTTACATAAAATAATATATAGTAATGAATATAAAAATAATTAAAAAAATAGCCACGTGTCCCCCCCCCCCTCTCTGCGTCGTCGATCGGGGAGGGGGTCCGCTAGCAAGGGGCAGTGAAACCCCATTTTTTTAATTATTTTTATAATAATTATTATATATTATTTTATGTACAAGTAGACATACACTAAAGGAAATGGTATAATGAACTTTTCATAAATGCAAAAAATAAAAAAAATAATGGAGAAGACGACGGAATTGAATGAAAGGATCAAATTGAAAAAGTTGTGATAATTTAGGGACTCATATATGAAGTTTGTAGTTTAATATTAGATGTAAAAAATTGTGATAATTTATGGGTGGTTAGAGAAAATAACTCATAAGGAAAATGATACATCCTCCTAAAACTTATGCCTAATAATCCTCCTAATACTCATATTTTTAAAACATCTCTAAAAATTGATTAATTTATCATGTATGTCATTGTGAGAGGATTAGGAAGATATATCCTCCTAATTTCTAATTTAGGAGGATATAGCATTACTCGAAGAAAAAGAAAAAGAAGAAAGCCTAGGCTGCAATGTCGTCTGGACTGTTCTAGACAGCCCAATAGAATTCTGAGGTTTCTGGCCCGTTGCATGTTTCTGCAGCCATTTAGAGAAGCTACTTCTCCTGGTAAGTCCTGGAAAGCCCGAGATTTGTCCAGAAACAAACGCCGACCGTCCTATAAAACCTGCCCGCGGCGACGCCTTCGCGGCATCAGTATCGCGATCGCAGTTCAAAAAGCTTCTCCTATTGTCTTCGCAACGCTCGCTATTGCAACCATGTCGCTAACTCCCTTTGGATTCGGCTGCTCTTGCCGGAGCAACGTCTACGATCCCTTCTCCGCCTTGGCCCCCTTGGACGGCTTCCCCTTCCCCTCCCTTTCCTCATTGTTGTCCATCCCCCTCTCGGTGTTTCCCGGCGAGGGCTCCGCATTCTCCGGCGCTCGCGTCGACTGGAGGGAGACCCCCGAGGCGCACGTCTTCAAGACCGACCTCCCCGGCGTCAAGAAGGAGGAGATCAAGGTTGAGGTGGAGGACGGCCGGGTGCTCCAGATTAGCGGCGAGAGGAGCAGAGAGCACGAGGAGAAGACGGATACCTGGCACCGCGTCGAGTGCAGCAGCGGCAAGTTCACGAGGCGTTTCCTCCTCCCGGAGAACGCGAAGATGGACCAGGTGAAGGCAGCCATGGAGGACGGCGTGCTCACCGTCACCGTCCCCAAGGAGGAGGTGAAGAAGCCCGAGGTTAAGTCCGTCGAAATCTCCGGGTGAAAGGATACCAAAAAAGATTTGCGCACGATTCGTGTCCCTGCACAGAGACACCCCTCGTAGATTTCTTAGTATGAAGTATGAACTTGTCCTGACTTCAGTATCGATTTTCTACGAAACCAGCGATGATGCATATAAGATACAATTTGTAAAGTATGTTTCCCCAATCTATAATCCTCTCAAATTCATGTACTTCGCTTGATCCATCTCATTTGTTATGTACCTGCGACAATTTGCCAGCTAAAACTCGATTGTGCTGGTCGTGCGATTCAGATTTGGAAAAGCGAACTCTAGCTAGCGTAAAGAGGGCAACAAAATGCACTAGGCAAGCAGCTGGCTGTGTAGCTAATTTTGATTAGAACATGGCTCGGACGATGATCCAAACTTCTCCATATAATAACTCCCCGTTTGATTTCAATAGATAAGAAGGTCACTTTTTTGAAAGAAAAAAAAAATAATGAACCATTCAATAGCCTCACAAATCTGCAAAGAGATTGTACGTGCTCGAATCGATGACGATGAGCCTGAGAGCTGCGACCGCAGCAGCAACGGCCAAGGCGCTGAACCCCACAACGTTGAGCCAGTGCCACCCCTTCCGCGCCAACGACAGCCTGCTCCCCTTGGCCACGAGGTACATGTGGTTCGCAAGAACGAATGTGAGGGGGAACGTGCTCAGTGCGCCGGTGAGGCTCATGAAGTCCCCCAGGAACGGGAACAGAGCTGCCACCAGTGTGTTGACGGCGAGGTAGCCCCCTCTTACCAGCACTCTGAAGGAGACGTTGTGGAAGGCGAAGGCGCCCCCTTTCCCTCTTCCGTACCTCGTGTCCAAGTACTCGTACATCGGACTAGCAAATATCTGGCAAGGCAGGAACGTTCGTGGGTCAGTAAATTAAGGTGGCAATAGATTGACTGGAAAACTTTGCATCTCTACTTATGATACGAGCTGCAGGTAAGCAGCAAAATGTATGGCATAACAGCAGACGCATCAAAAGACCTGGAATCATAATAACTAGTTTGGTTCAAGAATGGTGAATGAAATAGGATGCTTCCTCCATTTTCCCACAAAAAAAGGTTATGAAACGAGAGTGTCACACATACATGCAGGGCGATTACTGTCTGGAGAAAAGCTGCAGCGTTGGCGATTATCTTCACCCAAAGTGGGCCTCCCACACTGTTTAGGAGATAGGTTGATGTAGACGATCCATATGCCCAATATCCCATGAAAGTGACGGCATAGAGTGGCAAGCTGCCGAGTACGAACTGAAACCAAAGTGCCTTCTCCATGTTCAGCACAACGGGGGGTCTCACCGTTGCCTGCAGAAATCACGACGCTTAGAAACTTATTAGAATAAAATATTTGGTCAGAAAAAAATTGAAATAAACATATTGGTTCAGGTCGTTCCTTTTCTTCTCTTTAGTTACGTCTACGGGACGAGCTAAACATGAAAACTTGTATGAACACGTCCATAAGTGCTCGAAGCCAGAGAAATGAAGTCAGAAAAGCAAAGCTACATGTGGACTGACCACAGAAAAAAAAAACGACTATAAAGCTGTTTGAAGGCCATGATGGGCCCCATCTGAATCGAAGCAGATTGTCCATTTTGCTCGGGGACACAAAACATCATATATTATGCAATAAAAGTTTGGATTCTTATTAAAAGTTTTGTAAACCAAGGGCACGTAGAACAAAACAACTGGTGTCACAAGATGCTACTTAATTGGAGATAAGGATCAATAACGTATGCTGCGCCAACCTGAATCTCTGGTAACATTCCCGTATTGTAAGCAAAAACAAGACTTGCTGAACCTATAATGCTGAAAATCTTGCTAGAATGTGATCCTGGAATGCTGTAATCTCGAGCTGGAGCGTTTAACCCTGTGAAAGAAAGAAAGTTTTGCACAAGAGGGAATAAAGATATTTTCTTGCTACTGACAATCACAATCAAGTTACTACATCGAGGAGTATTGTCGATGTATTTATTTTCTTCCATCCAATAACATAAAAGAACATAATGAGAGAAATATATAATACAAAAATGCATGACAGACTATAATTGATTTTTTTTAACGGACAGACTATAATTGATTAGTATAACAGAGATGATCAAAGAAATGTGCTGATAACTTTTAGTTACATACTGCAGGCTACAAAGTTATAAACAAGCATTACAAAGAGCATGCCAGAAGATTTTTAGGTGGTGTACTGGATTTTTCTTCTTAGTCTTCAAAGGAACCTTTTTAAGATGATTCAGTAATCAATATATAAGGTAGTGGAACTCATGTTTTGTCTTTTGAGTCATACCATCACGAAGGGACAATACAAAAGCTGTAACGATGTAAATAAGACTGAAAAATGTTGAAAATCCAAGCCATATCCTCAGAGCTGATAGATGGGGTATTCCAAATGCAAAAAGTGCACAAACAAATCCTGCAATCCCAATACAATAGGGAAGTTTCATTGCACCATCATCCTTGAAGAGAACATATAGGGCTTGCAAAAAACATTAAAATGGGCCTCAGTTGTGTGGATTCTTGCAAAATAACAATAGACGTTGAAGATTTTTTTACACGTTTCTGAACTAACTTGTTTTTAATGAAAGCCTCTAGAGGTCCATCTTCCGTTGTGTTACTAGTTCCAACATTTTATAAGTGACATGTTTTAGAGTTTATATTTCATCTTAGCGGAAAAGGAATGGAAGTGGTATTAGCTACGACCTCAATACTCAAAACTTCCATATGGTTTTTCTTCTCTCGTATGCGGAAACCTAATGGCTTCAAGCTAGGCCTCTAAACTTCATCTATAATACTTTTGTTAACCGTCAAAGCCAAGAGATTAAGGTCAAATTAGCTCCCCGTTAGTTTCAGTTTCTCTTTTCTGAATACATATGAGATCAGCTTGACGGGAAATCTCCCTAAAACAGGAAATGAAATGAGTTCTTTGTTAACTATATGGCTTGTTCTACGACGCCCCTCCCTTCAAGATCTTGGTTCATAATATTTTTAAAGGTCCTTGTCGATCCAAATTGATAATACTCTAAACTAATGAGGTCAGAGGTCCTTGTATGGCTTGTCCTAGAGCTCTGACCTTTCTTTCCGATGTCAACTTCGGTGTCCAGAAAGAGGTTCAACTGATCATGTTTGAGTATTAAAGCGTCAAAAGTTTCTCCTCTTCCAACAGTTTTACCCTGGTTCAATTTACAACCTAACTTTCATCACCCACTTGTTGATGACAGTGGCTATTACCGATATATATATATATATATATAGTGTTTATGCTGATTCAAAGTTCATAATACAGGTAATCATTCTGTAAAAGGTTCTCTACTGCATGTAGTGGCAAATAAATAAAGACATATTGAATATTTTCTATGTACCTTAAATGCCTGCCCTGCTAGGATGATAAATCCGGTGTTGATCATGAAGAGGTTAACGTATTGTAATGCCCATGTAAGTGCATACATTTTTCTACCTGCAATAAACCAACCAAGTGAAAGAATCTTTTTTAAAACCTTAAAATCAAGTGAAAGAATGAATCTGAGGATATATTGATTATTAAAAATGACATCAAGAGAGAAAGAAACTGAAGATATTGCTAGCTAAATAAAATCATATCATTTATGTCAATATCTTCCACCGGTAATAGCAAGGTTGTCAAGATCGAGATCTTATATAAGATCGGAGGGGGTTCATAAGATCGAAGATCGTAAGATCGGTTCGAGAATCGTAAGATCCTATCTATTAATAAAATAATATATTTTTAAAGTAATAAATATATTTTTGACAAAATTTTTGCATTGAAATCTTAAATGATACCTTACTAAGATATTTTTTATCGATTCTTAATTAAATTATATCAAAACTTATTAAAAATAAAAGAAAATATATATAACTTCATACAAATTAATTTTTATTATCATAAATATATTTTAAATTAATATTTAAATGATTATATTAATCATTTGAGATCGTATAGAATCGGATAAAATCGTAAGATCGTGTGATCAAAATTAAGATCATATTAAGATCTTACACATCAAGATAAGATCGAGATCGAAAGGGGTCCGTAAGATTGTAAAATCGTAAGATCTTAAGATCTAGATCGAGATCTTGACAACCTTGAGTAATAGAATAAGAAGCTAGACAATAAGATCCATCGTTTACCGTATATATGGCCAGCCAGGTCTCTGTATCTAATATGTCTTTTACCACCAACTTCATGTAGACGAGCCAGGACATTAGCATACAGGGAGATAGCAGCTGCCAGGATAAACCCACATGTTCCTCCTACCCATCCGAGGGGAACCATCACTGATCCGGAGTACCCCAGGACGTATGCACTGTTCACTCCTGTTGTGAGCACAAAGCCAACCTGATACCAGGGATCTGAAGAAGAACGTGCAAGAAAGGCAAACGTGAGAACCGATCGAGAAGCGTCCCCAAAATGTCATAATTAATTCTAAGAATAATATTATATTCCTGATCTTGAGAGTAAAAAAACTTGGTCAAGCATAAAAATCAATTAACTCAACGTTCTGTGTATTTTCCTGAAGAATCTGAAAACATGTCTGAATCAAGAGTAAGTGTTCAAAGTTTGTTCGACGAAATAATAAGCATTGCGAACTCCATTGCACCCCCTGAGCACTCGATGCCTGGATGTAGAGACTCCACGTTTTTGTTCTACAATTGGCTAAAACAATGATCGAGTCTGGTAGACGAATCGGTGCAACGATAGAGTAACGGATAGAAAAAAAAGACGAGAAAAAAGAAGAAGATAAGGAAATAGAGATTAGAAAGCAAACCATGGCTAATCTGGTGGGCGGTGTCGCTGGAGACTTGGATGGCCGCATCGCCGTCGCGGAGGGCCTTCTCCTCCGGCATCGCTGGGCGCTCTTCTTCCCTGTATCCGCTGCTGCTCCCCCGCAGCAACGGCGTGGTCTCGTCGATGGTTGAAATAGAGGAGGAAGGGAGGGTGTGGAGGTCGTGGCCGACAAGATCCACCTGCGGCACGACCAGAGCGGACTCTCGTGCTATTGGCGGTCGCCGCTCTATCTAAACAACGAAAGCGACGGCGACGCTTCCTGAAGTAGCGCCATCAACATAACGAGAGATGACAGCTATCATCAAACGTAGGTTTAAAAGAAGCGGACATTAATCACCGAAAGAAAACAATCAAGCGGACATGCACGAGAGAGAGAGAGAGAGAGAGAGAGAGAGAGAGAGAGAGAGGATTCACATATGATCCTTCACGAGATGTGGGGCGTCGACTGTCGATCTATGCGGAGCGATTTGATCGAAGGATTCGCGCGCGTACACGGCACAGGGACGCCGACAGCACCGCACCGGGCTTCTTTCTTTTTTGGATGGGTTGTTTTATCAGCTAACTTGTACGCGATAATAATGATAACGATAATAACAAACCTAATAGTCATTAGGTTTCAAAGTTGAAGTCATGCAATTTTATTCATCTATTCAATTTGAATATAGTGGGATTATTATAAATTTACTGCAATCAAGCATCAACTCACATGGTCACAAAACTTAAATTGGTGAAACTACCAGCAAAAATTCTTCTACAACAGCACTCAAGGATATGACTTCCAAAATTTAGACATATTAGCATCTCAATCAAAGTCAATGGTCGATTTTCTTTTTAATTTCCACGTAATAAGCATTTAAGTAACCTACCCATAGGTAAACCTAATAATAAGATTGCGCTGGAGAATCCCCTAAGATAACAATCTTCATCTTCATTATCATTATCGACCTAGTAGGAAAAGCAAAATGAAACACTTCATGTACAATCATGAAATTGTTAATATCACGGACAGAGCCACCTTAAAGTTAGGGGGTGGGGAAAAATTATGAGAAACACAAAAGGGAAAAAAAGTTATGCATCATGAATAACAAGAAAAAGATAAATTTTAACTAAAATGTAATAATATGGGAAAAGAGCGCCTTCTTAGCGGGCGCGCCGACAGTGCACGTTTTTTTTAACATTTTTCTTTAACGACGTGATCTCCATCGATACATTTCAAGGTTCATGTCACTAATGTAATACCAAAGTTCATTATTAGAATGGTGATGAGCAGCGAATTACAAATGACAGCTTATCAGATGGAGATCTGTAGGGCGATGGAGATCACCTTCGAGATCTGTCGGTCTTCGGGAGTGACGAGGAGGAGGAGATTGCGGACAACTTCGGGAGGGAGGACGAGTTTGAGAGGTCGCGGCCGGTGGCGAGACAAGAAGCGAGGTCTACGATGACACGTGTGTCTCCTTGTTTGAGATGGAGGATGACGATGGCAGGCCAGCGAGGAGGTCGGGCCAATGGCGAGGCAGGAAATGAGGTCATGTTGTCCAACAAGTTTGGGAGGTCGACAAGGAGACATGCGATATCTCTTCTAGGATCGAGGAGGACGACGGTGGGCTGGCGAGCAAAGTGGTTCGACAAGGAGGTCGCGACCGACGGTGAGGCAAGAAATGAGGTCGTAGTAGCCGAAGACTTCGAGAGCGAGGAGGACAAGATCCAGCGAGTTTGAAAGATTGACGAGGTCGCATCCGAAGAGGAGATCGAGCAGTCACGTCCTGCGAGAAGATTGTGTCCGCTATGGCACAATGAAAATGTCATGCGATAGAGAGAAAAAACTAGGCATATAAGTGCAAGCACACTTGAACCCATGGAGCAAGTGAATTAGTATTAAACCGGGTTCATTGTACCCTAAACCGCAGTTGAACCACACATTTATCAATCTACCATCCAAATCAGATCAAATGACTCAGGAGATAGGAGATAGCATGCTCCTCGACTAGGGAGCATGCCCATTAAATACTTTCAAATTAACTATTTTCTTTCTTAAGTTCATCCTATAAAATTTATTATATTACTTATGTTTCAATTTTAATATAATTATTTATAATGATTTAAATTTTATAATAATATTTAAGTTCATGATATTTTTCTCTTTTCTTTTAATTTGACTTTATAATTATATTCTTACTTTTATTTTCAAATTCAAATTTACTTTCCTTATTATTAATATCATTTTTTACATTTATCATATAAAACCTACTCCCTTATTTTTTTTCTCTCCTTTGTATTCTTCCACCATACATACTATAATATATTTACTTTTTTCCTATTTTTTTCTATTAGTTCAACTATTTTTTTTGTATTTTTGTAAATCAGATTGAACTAGTTCGCCAATTCAACATGATTTTGTTAGATTGACCCGGTTCAATCCGATCTTTTGGTAAACCAATTTTTAGTGCCAAACTATATTAGAGTGATGGTTGGTTTATAATTGAATCGGTTAGACCACTAGGCCCGGTCCAATTTTGAAAACACCGCTTCAAATAAATTTATTGCTTTAGAACAAGTCATCTTTTATAAGATAAACTAAACATTCTATGAAAAATTGTAAGTCCAACATTACCTTATTAAAGAAACATTTTTAAATCTTATAATATTCCATAAGACTTTATTAGTAACAAAAGAAAATATTCTTTTGTAAGCATAGTTAGTGATCAAATAAGAAGTTTCTATATTAATATAAAAGGTCTATTGAATTGTGAAGAAAAGAATAATGAGACATCTTATGGACATTGCTAACTTTTATTTTGTGTTACAATGAAGATCAGTTTAAACTTGATTAATAAATAGACACCTATTAGGATTGCGATATTAATAAGAAAAAGTTTTTTTCAATTATGTCTTCACGTTATAGAATGAGATTGTTGCAAATTTAACTTAAGAAAATCTATACGAAGTTGTCAATAGTGAACTGAATTTGTGTTATACTCAGTGATAGTCTGAAGCCTCTGATCAAATAAATTATTTTGCTATTATACAATGGTTAAGTATGCCCTTTGATGTTGAGAAATTATATACACTTTCATTATATTCAGCATGCATTTCAATTATGTTTTACTATGTTTCCATGCATGAGCACACACTTTATAGTCATTTTTCAACTTTATAAATTGATCCACACTTATTATTACGAAAATGAAAATTTATTATTTCTAGGATAAAATACTATTATTTTTTGTGTCTTTGCAGTATCTCTAAATCTTCGTCATTCATGGAGGTGAAGAGTGATTCCGGAGAGAAGAACAATAGTGCAATTTGCACTACAAGGCAAATGGAGTTTACTAACGGACTCATCCGTCGGAAATGAATTTTCGATAGATTTTTTGACGGAACCATCCGTTGGAAAAGTGGGCGTCGCAATCGATTTCCAACGGGCGCGAAAAATCCGCCGGAAGTCTTGACGGCCTTGGCCGTCGGAAGTTCCAATGATTTTTTCACCATCGGGGCTTTCGAAGGCTGTGGTCCTCGAAGGCTATGGTCCTCGAAAGTTACAACAGTCGTAATTGTCAAAATTTTCAATGATTGTGATCCTCGGAAGTTACGACGATCATTATTGTCAGAAAGTTTCAACAATTTCAACCGTCGGAAGGAAGTTCTGACTATTACAACCGTCGGAACTTTCAACGGTTATCTACTTTTTCTAATGGCCCTGCCCGCCAGAAAGGTATTTTAAAATCTAAAAAAACTTTGGCCGCGTGATCCATCACCTCGCGGCTGGCTACGGCTTTATCCACTGCCTGACGGCCGGATCAAGCCGACTCGTGGGGCATCCGACCACCCAAGGCCTGTAGATCTATTGCCTAGCAGTCGGATCAGGTCGCCTCGAGGTGGATCCGCCACTCGAGGCCTGTGGATCTGTCGTCTGGCGGCCGAAGACCTCCAACGTTGTCCTAGTATATGGATTGTGAACACTTGTTACACATGATTGAAGTCTCAACCAATGTTATTAAGTTTGAAAGTTTAACTCATTTTTTGTCCGATAAACTCATATCATAGAATTTAATCAACGTAGAGTTTATGTATCAAATAAATTTAATTATTTAAGTAACTATTATGAACTTAAAAATACATATCTATGATCCATAAATCATAAAAAAATAATATATTTTACTACTTTAAAATAAATATCAAAGCAATGAAAATAAGTACTATAATTTACAACTAAAAATGTTAACTATCCATCAATGATTATGTTTATTAAGAGAAAAAGAATTTATAGAAAGTAAAAATATGTAAAATGGTCGCACTAAAATTTATAATTGTAACGTCCGTTAAAAAAAATGGTGTTAATAGTTTGAAAACTAAGGGCATATTGGTCATTTTGTAGGAGATGACAGCTGCACAAAAAAAAGAATAAAAGGGATCGCTCGTCTCCCTCTCTCCCGATGTATTATAGTAACCGCGCCACTCCCCAACCGCCGCGCCACCTTCCGGCGCTCCGTTCTCCTCCGTCTGGCCACCGTTTTTCACGTGTGAGATGTCTTTGGAAAGAGGACGACGAGACGAACATTTTAACATATACTATGAGATGAACGGTCCACTGTGCACTATACAACGAGGGTAAAACACGAGGAAGATGGAAAATCCGTCGGCGACGATTCTGGATCCGATTCACACCGATCCTTCTCCTGGAGAGTTGTACACCATTCTCATGTCGATTAGGATCATTTTGAAGAGTTTAACTGTCTTTGTTCCAAATCACATAGGAGGCCAAAATTGGGGCTTTCCGACGAATTTTTTCGGTGAAATTTCTGGCAAACCGATGGGAAACTCCGGTCAAGCTCATCTCGACGTTCTAGTAGGTGCACACATGAGGCAAAAAGAAATCAGTTTGCTGTCCGTCTAATAATTAGTCGCTAATCTTTTATTTTAGGTTTGTAGGTTTCGGATCCCGATCGTTCTCCAACGACCTTTCCGACGACTCATTATCGTATCATGGTTGGTAAGCGAATAGGAATGTGCATTTGATTTGATTTCAGTGATGTGAAAAAATTTAAAATAACTTATTTTATTGTGGATGAATAAGGCGTTCGGTGGTTCTTTTTGACGTTTTGGTGAGTGCGGTTGTGGTTCTGAGAGCGACGGCTATAGTGGTTGTGGTATGAATGTTAGATAGCTAAAAATAATAATTATAATATAATTAAGGTCCTAATTATGTTTTATTTAAAGTTTGATTGAATTTCACTTATAGGAGGTTGTTAATCGAAAGTGATAGTACGTGGGTTGTTGTGATTTGATTAGGCTGCTACTAGTTGACGATGCCTTCTTTTCCTTCTCGGTAAGTATTTTTGCAAATCCATAATATGACATGGCTTATGATAAGTACGTTGAGTTTTTGCGAAGAGTGAATTATCAATTAATTTTTTATAATATTAATTAATCAAGTAACGAATGTGATAGGTTGTGTTTACTTTTGATTGGATTCGGACGAGAGATAATTTGAGACTCGACGAATCCAAAGTGAGAGAACTTATCTCAATTGATATGAATTGATAAACTCTTCAAAGTGATGACATTGTTCCACCCGATGTGGAATGAATTTTCGTGATAGTTTCCTTCATCTATATTCATATATTTGTATGCTTCATATGTGTGTCATCATATGACTTGTGCCATTTTATTATGAATTTTAGAAATCCGTCGAAGTTTATTATTTGTGAAATTGAAGTGAATATTTAATTTTTGAAAGGAAATTTTATATGATGGTTTCAATCATAAACTTCTATTTGAAAATTGCATTCATGCATCACGTGCATTATATGTAAAATTCGCATAAGGCGAAGTGTTTTCACATCGGAGGATTGGCCAACTCCGAGTAGACCAGTTGGAGTCCGGTTTGCTCTGTATCGATATAGTGATACGAGGAGCAGGTTCAACACCATTTATCGATATAGTGACACGAAGGGTGGAATTCCTCTGACGATATAATGACACGAGGGATGAAATGGAAAAAAGAAAAGAAACAAGCTCTGTGTCGATATAGTGACACGAGGAGCGGTTCAACGTTCTGTGGCGATATAGTGACACGAGGGACGGAATTAGAAAAACCACCATATGACAATATAGTGACACGAGGGGTGTGTGAAGAAGCACTAGATTGACGAGTAGTATGGATATCCATGTTTGATGATGTTTCCCCAAATCTGATGATGTTATTTTATTATCGTGCATGTGCACTCATGGCATTCATTTTGGTATGATAATTATTTAAATGGACTTCCTTGAAGAATTGAAAAAGATTGAAATGATTTCTGAAAATAAAGAGGTTGATGTTTCTCTTGCTGTTTTAATAGTTGAGATAGTTATTTTACTCACTGGGTTTCTTAATGCTCACTTCTCTTGCTTATTTTTTTAGATAATGAATGAACGCTTGCATAGCATGAAATAAGAAATGTAAAGGGACTAAGAAATGAGCATGTGTGAGAGGCGTGATTATTGAATGGCTAACTTTCCGTTTCATTGAGCTTTCTTATACGGATTTATTACTCGATGAATGTTTTGAAAGATTTTGAAAATGTTGAATAATTGTGTGGAGCGAAGGATGCTCACGTTATATGGTTTACGAGCATCTGGCTCATGATTTTGATTCGAGAGTGAGCTTGAGACTCACTATTTTGGGCATGTGTCCCACCATTTTAGCTATTTGATGAATTGCTAGTAATGCCCTTATAATTGCCTGTGATGTTTAAAGTTTTGAAGTTAGTTGTTGAAATGAGATATATATAAATTGATGTACATGATGTATAGACGATTTTAAAATTTTTAGAAATTTCCAGAGTTAGTTTATTATGAAACGTTGGTTTTCCGTTGAAGAGTTGAATTTGAATTTAAACGATTGATTTCCGATTTCACCCCTTGTGGCGCCAAAAGAAGTAGTAGAGTGTCACAAGTTATGGTATCAGAGCTCTAGGTTTTAGGTCCAATTCACGGAGTGTGGGTAGGAATGGATAGTTGCATATTATACTTGGGTATGTACTATTGCATATGAATTTGTTATGAAATTGCATTGTGAATTTATGCTATGTGCATATATATATAAAATAGGACATAAGGGACAATATTATGCTGATTTTTTTTATGATATGCTATAACATTGTTATTTGTTATTAGTAAATAAACTTAACGGAATATCAATATGAATGAAAATATGTTAGATGCTTAACAAAATCATTATGTCAGAAGGTATGATGGGAAGATATAATGTTGTAATGAGTTGCTAAGTAATGATTTGATGACTAGATTTTATGGGATTCACTAAGGAAGTTTGTGGTATTAAATGCAGTAGGACACTCGCGACCCGACAGAGAGGTCGTGTTGGAGTGGACGGCTCAGAAGGATCTGGGACCGGAGTTGGCTCCCGTGCGGGAGGAACTCACGATGAGGTCCGAGTCGAGCCGCAAACACAGCTTAGAGAATCTATGCCACTTGCCCTGATGTTGAGGCTTTGCCTAGCCGCATTGACTTACTTGTCCGACAAATTAAGTTGAATGGTGGGTGGTTAAATTTGAAGGAGAGCAAGATCTTGCTAAGGCTGAGACATGGCTGAAACAATTAAAACGTGTGTTCAAAATGATGGGTTTAGATGTTGACAAGAAGATGTCATGTATTGAATTTTTATTGACTGAGGGTGCTTTGTCCTAGTGGGAGGACAAATATGAAGAATATGGACTCACCTGAACATTGGAGGACTTTAAGAAAGAATTCTACAATTTTTACATTCTAGTTTCACATAGTGCAAAAAAGGCAGAGATTTTATAAATTTGAGACAGGGGAATGATTCAATGGCCGCATATACTATCAAATTTGAACAATTCTATAAGTTTTGTCCAGGATTGGTGTCCATAGATGGGGAGAAGAAGATCATTTACATGGAGAAATTGGCACACATGATCAAAACTCAAATCACTTGCACTGAATGTAGGACATATGTGGAAGCAAAGAATTTGACACTTAAGGCTGAGAAATAGGTGGAGGAAAGTAAAATGTGGGCAAAATTGCAACAAAAAGTGACAAGAAATGGGTCAAGGTGGCTTTAATTCAAAGAGGGAAAGAGTGGATGCATACTTTCAACCACCATCATTTAGGGGGATACCTAGCATGACTGGAGGACGAGCTGATCATAGGGCCGATTTTAGGACTCAAGACCGGAGCTTTCAGATGAGAGATCAGAGTAGAGATGTAGTATTGCGTGCCACCTGTGGTAAGCATCATGCAGATAGATGTTGGTCAAATGGGATCAAAGCAGCGACTTGCTATAATTGTGGTGAGAAAGGACATAGGAAATATGAATGTACTAGGCCAGCAGCTAGTACTCAGTTTTCTGATGCTCGTGGTGGACCACGCATTGCCCCACGACAGGTTGGTACATCAGGGAGGACTCCACCTACTAATTCCTTTAATAAGGGAAAAACTATTGTCGGTGCAGCCAGTGGACAGAGAGTTGGCACAGGAGGACAGCCTAGTGTTTATGCCATGACTCGTGAGGAGGCAGCCGTCAGTCCTGAGGTGGTTATAGGTTTGATTCTTATCAATAAGAAATATATGACTACATTATTTGACCTTGGTGCATCGTATTCATTTGTTTCATATGCATGTGGATCCTTGTTGGATATGGAGCCTTCTTCCTTATCTGTTGATATGTCTGTTGTCCTATCATCAGGCGATGCTTTGATTGCTAGACAAGTATACAAAGAATGTGTGCTTGTGATATGTGATAAAAATTTCTGGCTAATCTTATTGCTATAGACATACAGGGATTTGATGTCATTCTAGGGATGAATTGGCTTTCCACTTAACGGGCGGTGGTGGATTGTTTTGCTAAAGAAGTGAAATTGACATTGTCTTGTAGTGAGAAAATAATTTTCAGGAGTGATAGGAGAATGCTACCTACTTATGTGATATCCACCATGGTAGCCAACAAAATGCTACTTGAAGGGTGTGATGCTTACTTAGCTCACATTCATGATTTGAATCGTGAGCCACCTAAGCTTGAAGAGTTGTCTGTTGTTCAAGAGTTTCCCGATGTTTTCCCCGAGGCATTGCCTGGTTTACCACCACAAAGAGAGATGGATTTTGAGATAGAGTTGATTCCAAGTACAGCACCAATCTCCATTCCTCCATATAGAATGGCACCCGTTGAGCTTGATGAGTTGAAGAAGCAATTGCAAGAGTTGCTTGATTTGGATTTTATTCGACCCAGTGTGTCATCTTAGATAGCTCCAATGTTGTTTATGAAGAAGAAAGATGGCTCAATGAGGATGTGCATTGACTATAGACAGCTGAACAAGATGACCATAAAGAATCGATATCCCTTACCAAGGATAGATGATTTGTTTGATCAATTGTGTGATTCTAGAGTCTTCTCCAAGATTGACTTAAGGTCTGGATATCATCAGTTACGAATCAGAGATGAGGATGTGAAGAAGACCGCATTTTGCACTAGATATGGGCATTACGAGTTTCTGGTGATGCCATTTGAGTTGACGAATGCTCCTGCAGCATTTATGGGGTTGATGAATATGGTACTTCGAGAATTTCTTAATGTGTTTGTCATTGTATTTATTGATGGCATCCTAATCTATTCATCTTGCAAAAGTGAACGTGAACAACACTTGAGAGCAGTCTTAGAGACCTTGAGGCAGAACAAGTTGTTGCTAAGTTTTCCAAATGTGAATTTTGGATAAATAGAATGGTATTTTTGGGACATGTCATATCATGGAGTGTTAGTTGATCCTTCCAAGATATAAACTGTTCTGAAGTGGGAAGCACCGAGAAATGCAAGAGAGGTTCATAGTTTTCTTGGATTGGCAGGTTATTATAGGAGGTTTGTGCAGAGTTTCTCTACCATTGCAAGACCACTTACTCAGTTGCTGAGAAAAAAATGTCAAATTTGTTTGGAAAGATAAGTGTGAGAGCAACTTTCAGGAATTGAAGAATAGATTGGTGTCAGCACCAATTTTGACCTTACCACAAGGTAGAGAAAATTTTGTGGTTTATAGTGATGCTTTACGTCAGGGACTTTGATGTGTTTTGACGTAGCATGGGAAGGTAATTGCTTATACATCGAGGAAGTTGAAACCACATGAAGGCAATTATCCTATTAATGACTTAGAGTTTGCGGCTATAGTATTTGCATTGAAGATATGGAGACATTACTTATATGGCGAGCATGTCCAGATTTTCACTGACCATAAAAGTGTGAAAGAGTTGAAGACACAAAAAGAACTTAATCAGAGACAACGAAGATGTATGGAGTTCATTAAGGATTATGACCTAACAATGGAGTATCATTCAGGAAAAGCAAATGTAGTTGCTGATGCACTGAGCCAAAAATTCAGGGATGGTAAAACACCAGAGGACTTAGGCATGATCTCTCCTGTTGAGGAGCTTACGAGGATGATTTGTCACTTGAGAGTGGATGACTATGGAGGTTTGTTGTGCAACCTCTGTGTGAGGCCAATGTTATTGGATAGGATTCAACAGGTACAGAAGATTGACATAGGTACTTTTATGCCTATGGATTAACTAAAGGCTGGTCATGGTGAAAAGCACTATCATGTAAGTAAGGATGTGACACTTATGTATCAAGATAGATTATTTGTACCTAGAGCATATGACTTGAGAGAGGAAGTGATGCAAGAAAGTCATAATGCAACATATTCATTACATCCATATTACACCAAGATGTATAGAAATCTGCGGCAAAATTACTTATGGTAAGTCATAATGAAAGAGAATGTGGCTGAATTTGTATCTCATTGTTTAGTATGTCAGCAAGTTAAGGCTGAATATCAAGCCCCTTATGGTAAGTTGAATTCATTACATATACCTGAGTGGAAATGAGAAAAGATTAATATGGATTTTGTGACATGTTTGCCAGTCACTAAGAAGGGTCACAATGTTGTGTGAGTGATAGTGGATAGAGTGACAAAATCAGTAGATTTCTTACTCATGAAGATTACTTACTCATTGAAGCAGTTGGCTCGATTGTTCATTGATGAGATTGTTCGATTACACGGCATACCAAAAGTCATTGTTTCTTATAGAGATCCTAGATTCACATCCAGATTTTGGAAGAAGTTACATGAGTTCTTAGGGACGAAGTTGCATTTTAGTACGACTTTTCACCCACAGACTAATGGGCAGGCTGAGCGAACGATACAGACATTGGAGTATATGTTGAAAGCTAGTGCGATAGATCATGATGAATGTTGGGATGATCATTTAGCGTTGGCTGAGTTTGCATATAATATTGGTTATCAATCCACCATTCGCATGGCGTCATTTGAGGCTTTGTATGCCCAGAGATGCCGTACCCCCATATGTTGGGATGAAGAAGGTGAAAGACAGCTGACGGATGTGGACTTAATTCAGGAGACCATGGACAAGATTGGTGTTATCCGAAAAAGAATAAAGGAAGGTCAGGATTGTTAGAAACCACTAGCGGACAACTCACGGCGTGAGAGACAATATGCAGTTGAAGATAAAGTTTTCTCGAAGATTTCTCCTTGAAAAGGTGTTCTTCGATTTGGAAAGAAATGAAAGTTGAGTCCCAGATAAAGTGACACGAGGGGTGAAATTAGAATAATCATCATATGACGATATAGTGACATGAAGGATGAAATGGAGAAAGAAAAGAAACAAGCTCTGTGTCGATATAGTGACACGATGAGCGGTTCAACGTCCTGTGACGATATAGTGACACGAGGGACGAAATTAAAACAACCACCCTGTAGCGATATAGTGACACGAGGGGTGTGTGAAGAAGCATTCGATTTACGAGTGGTATGGATATCCGTGTTTGATGATGTTTCCCCCAAATTTATGATGTTATCTTTTTACCATGCATATGCACTCATGGCATTCATTTTGGTATGATAATTATTTAAATGGACTTCCTTGAATAATTGAAAAAGGTTGGAATGATTTTTGAAAATAAAGAGGTTGGCATTTCTCTTGCTGTTTTAATATTTGAGATAGTTATTTTTACTCACTGAGCTTCTTAATGCTCACTCCTCTTGCTTATTTTTTTCAGTTAATGAATGAACACTTGCATAGCATGAAATAAGAAATGTAAAGGGACTAGAAAATGAAAGAAGCGTGATTATTAAATAACTAACTTTGCGTTTCATTGAGCATTTTTATACGGATTTATTACTTGATGAATGTTTTAAAAGATTTTGAAAATGTTAAATAATTTTGGTATGATTTACGAGCATCTGGCTCGTGATTTTGATTCGAGAGTAAGCTTGAGACTCACTATTTTGAACATGTGTCCCACCAAATGTGTCCCACCAAATGAGATATATATAAATTATTGTACATGACGCATAAACGAATTTACGCATAAGTCATGCCGAAATTTTTGAAAATTTCTAGAGTTAGTTTATTTTGAAACGTTGGTTTTCCGTTGAAGAGTTGAATTTGAATTTAAACGATTGATTTTCGATTTCATCCCTTATGACGCCAAAAGAAGTAGTAGAGCGTCACAATAATGACGATATAAATTTCACTTTTAATCACACATACATTAATCAAATAAAAAAATAAAGATTTTACAAATCTTTTATTGTACAAAATAAATAATTGTGTGTAATAGTATAGAATCATGTAAAAATCCAGTAGAAAATGACTCATTCCTGAAGGAAATAAAAATGACTTAAGGTTGTACTTTCTAAAGCCAGTTTCCCAAACTCATGGACCCGTATATTGTTTTTAGATTCTTGGACCTAAAACAAGCATTACAGTAAATGACTAATCAATAGACAATTACCTTGCCTGCTTTCGCAAGGATGTTTCTTCAATGAAATAATATAACATCATTCAGCATCTTGGTAATCAGATATACATCAAATCTGTTTCCCAAGAACAATCACAATTCTTTGGTCATATTGCTTTTACATCAGTGCTGACAACTCCTCCGGAATAGTGTAAGTGTTTTCTTAGCGAGTCATCTGTGGCGATCAAATTGCTGAAATGGAGAAGCCAGCTGCAGCTCACCTCGTCCGTCACCTTTGGGAGGTCAGCCATTAAGATCTGGGGCCTCGGGTTTCCTTCCAATGATCATATCACTTGGGGAGAAAGGTGCTGCATAATTTGGTAGTTCCCAAGTCAAAAACATAAAAACCAAATATCTTGATGATTCAATTTTTTTGTCTGTTAGTATAACTATGCGCTGCTGCTTGAAAAAATTTAACATGAATCCATTCACCATATGTTATGTTGACACGAAGAAGCAAATGCACATTATAATATCTTTCGTACTTTCACTATTAGTTCTGTTTTCTTTCTTTTCCTTTATCCAGACATACAATTCAGTAATGAATGTGTTCTCTTGAATTAGTACAGTTGACAAACAAACATTTGAAGATCAAGTGAAACTATTAACCATGAGGTAGAACAATGCTTTACAGTTTTTTAGCTATCAAATATAATCAATGAACAATCAGGAGGATAGTATGTTGTACCATTAGGTAGTCTCATTAGCAATTTGGTCAAGTTCTACATCAATAAAGGTCTCTTTGCCAAATAACTTAAGTCCTATTGTAGCCTGCAGGAAAAAAGAAGTCTTATTATTATGAAGAAATGATGCATTTTTCCTCTATGTACTAGTACTACTTATATTCAAAAAATTTGTTAAATTGTTGATCAACTAGTAATTTCTCAAGGAAATAGTAAACTTCGATAAAGAAATATAAGCTCAAAACAATATGATACATACCTTTCCACTTTTTTTATTCAACTCCTTTAAGCATCCAACAAAGCCAGCAAATGGCCCAGATGTGATATGAACACTTGCACCAGGTGTAAGAGGCATGCTACTGTCCTCAGATGTCAGGCTAGCAGCTTCTAAAGTTTTCTTTACCTTCCTGACAGACTTTGTTTTCTTACGAGATTCTCTGCTGTTTTCGCTTCTACTAACATTCTGTTCTTGCTCTTCTTCTTTAGATGCCTCATCTGCATTCTTTTGTTCTTCTCTAGCCTGTTTAAAAATCGCTTCCATCTCATCAATCGGAACCGGTTTTGGTTTGTTAATCTGCCGCTTGCTGCAAGAATGAAACGGATATTATCTCAGAGAAAACTTATGTTATATTGTAGTTGAAATTTGAATAGAAAGGACAAAACCATCAAATAGCCTCGATGAATGCAAACAAACTTACATTTTGCATGAAAAAACAAGTAATAAAACTTTATGTAAGGTTTAATATCAGACAATGCATCTATGTGATGTATAATGATATTATATGCTACATTCGATGGCTCAACTGAGGGTTTTATATCCATATTACAGTAAAATCCTAATGAGTAATGTGAATTGCAATTCAAGCATACTACACTGTATAGTGAAATTGAGGCATACGTATTTCCAACTTTAGATCCAACGAAACCTCCAATGCCATCAACTTCTCTGATAAAGTCATGAAGTTCCTTGTTCATTACGCAGTGTAAGAAAACACATCCTGGAAACAGGGGCTTGAACTTTGTACTCTGCAAACCATTTTTTAATTTCTTTTGCTCCTTGACAGCTGGGTAATAAACCTACAGAGAAGGCAGAATTTGGAGAATATATCAAGAAAGTGCAGCAATGGTGAATTAGGCACAACATCAAAGTCAGATAACGTTAAAAAAAAAATCAGGTTCAAGGCATCAGTCAACTATTCATGAAGAAAAATGTATCAGCTGTTGCATAATTATGGTGCATTTTGATACTGGATTTACATCTAATGGAGAAATCAATGTCCGAAAATGACAGATAGGTTACCGATTAGAATTCTGAAGACCGTACATCTACGATTGAATACAGAATTTAAACAGCCTATGATACATAGTGGATAAACAAATCAAGATCTGTAACAGTAGAACCTCCATCCGAATAACCCAAATTATATACACGCGGAATGCGAGAGTGGGACGCAGATAAAAAGGTGTCACCTTGAACTCGACATCATGGAAGCTCCTTGCAAGTAAGCGCGCAAGGCGGTCGGCGGTCTCGTGGCCGTTCACGCGGGAGACGCGGACGACCCACCACTGCGGGCCGAGGAGGGCGAGGTTGTCCAGGTTCAGCTTCTCCGTCCAGGAGGCGTAAAGCTTCTTGGGCTTCTTCATGAGCCGCTCCTCCACCGCCTCCCTCCAGTTTCCGCCCTCCCTCCGCTCGTTCCTCAGCTGCCTCCGCTCCCTCGCCGACAGCAGCCGCCCCACGTCGGCGTTCACGGAGGAGGAGGCGTCATCTTCGTCGTCGTCATCATCGACGGCCTCTTCCGGAAGTTTTAGCGAGGAGGAGCGCGCAACGACGGCGGCCCTCGGGAAGGAGACGAAGGCAGGAGCCGGCGACGGAAGGCGCCATAGTTGGAGCGCGAGTCCACCAACCATCCTCTATCGTATCCTCTTGCGCAAACGTCCCACTCTGGTGGTAGTCCTTAGTGGGCTTTATGTCTTGCTCTCGGGCTCTAATTACATAAAAGATTATGGGCTAGGCTTTAGCCCAAAATTGGCTGGCGTAAATTAATTTTTATTTAAAAATTTAAGAATGATCCACTTGATAAATAAAAATTCATCATCATCATCATCCACTGTTTATTCTCTTGGGTCATCGTTTTTTTCCTTGATAGATCAAATATTGTATGGCCATATTTTCGATGAACTAATTCTTCTTGAATCTTAAAATATATCATATTATATTTGTGTAACAATTCTAATTTCAACTAAAGGTAATTTAGCCTTTATTGAAATATAACCATATGCCCCAACAATAAAATTCTAACAATCTTATTTTTCTTCAAAGATCTGTCAAATCATTCTCCTCAACTCTCTTTTCTTTCCCACTAAGGACACCTAGAGACTATGAGATATAGACACTCTATACTTCGTGATGGCTACTTTTCAAGATCAAGAGGAGATTGATGTTTCAAGAAAAAGCATGAGAATATCTAGAGGATTCTAAATGATCAAGGACACAAGATGATTAAGAAAAAGCAAGTTTATTTTTTGAAAATAAATTTTTTTGGCGGTAATGATACGTGTGTTCCTAAGTGCCTTTGAGCATAGGGAGCATTGCATCTTCAAAGCCTAACTTGTTTTAATTGATGGTAGAAACCTGATTCTTCAATTAACTTTAACATCAAAGACGTTATAAGATAAAGTATAATAAAAGTGAAATTAATATTCAAACTGTCTTGTGATAAAGAAAGAAAGTCAATATGATGATTAAGAAAATAAACACCAAAGGATTATAAAGCAAGTACGAGGAAAAAAAAGAAGGTTAAGTATGCTAAGTGCAAGTCATTTTTATGCGCCTATGTATCACGCATGATGATGTATATTCATGTCACATGTATCATGATGAAGATAATGCATGAATGTTTATACTCATGTTATTCATGATGATGCATGAAGAAATATGTAAGGTTATGATTGACATATAGAAGTTCATGTTTAGCTCATGTTATTCATGCATTTTATTTTCTATATATGAGAATGCATATATAAATTATGTAGTATCTTGTTTAAAGTCATAGCATTGTATGATATTTATATATTCTAACTGAAAACTCTGCACATGCACCCTGAATTCGTCCAAGTAACAAAGTTTAAGAATGTATGACGCGGTTCAGTTCATGACAACAGGGAATGATATAATTAAATAAAAAGGAAAGAAAATAAATAATTGGAAAGGAAAAAAAAGGAAGGTGATGAAGTGAGAAATTAAAGGAGGAAAATAGAAAGCGAGAGAAAAAAGTAAGAAATGTGAATAATTAAATGGAAAGAGAAGGAGAAGTATTTTAATAACAAGCTATTAAAATAGACGAGAAGGAGAAGAAGTATTTTAAAAAAAAGTAAAGTTATTAACAAAATAAATAATTGAATTAAAAATTAAAAGATAAAAGAAATTAATAGGAAAAAAATAGAACAAAATTTTTTTTAAATCAAAAGAAGTCCATTTCAATCGTTAGTTTTTCTCGAAACATCTTCCTTTAAATAATTTTTTCGAGTTTTCTTTATAATATTTACATTACAATAATAAATTTAAAAAGTTTTATGATTAAATTTCATAGTCTTTTTATATATAATGGATGCGGAGCTCAGGATTTGGCATAGAGTTTATTTCCTTTTGAATTCAAACATACTAAATTTATATTCTAACACACCAAAATTTTTATAATTTAAAACTTTTTAAATATCTGACATTGGACTTTCGAGCGACTGACACTGAAATGGATGGCCGATATCGTGATTGTTTGAACGTTGCAGTCGATACTCTACCGAACGACCAAAATCCTTTCGGACGTGTCGAAGAGTAATGGGCACAAAGATGATGAGGTCAGTTTTGATCTCTCTCCCCCTCGTTACACCCTCATAAATGGTTGATGATCCATAACCTCCATCCACCATCATATGAGGAAATTATGAGATGGAAAACTCCCACTTTAAGAACCCCACCATATTTCTTTCTCTTCTTTCTTCTTCATCTTCCTCACTTTCTCCATATTTGTTTTTTGTGTTCTTTCTGTGGTCTTGGCCAGAGAGAGAAGGGACTATTCCGGCAGGTTCTTGAGGCATGGGCGACGCAAGAGAGCAAGGAGGGAGAAGAGGGCGTGATTAGAGCTCGATTCAGCAAAGTACCGAACTACAATCAGCAAAAAGGTGTGTTTTCGGTATCTAAATCATGGGGTAGCTTTCTTGATGGATTTGCATGTTTCAAGGGTTGTTATAAGGCTAGGACTCATGCTAGTTTGGATAGAAATCATGCATGAAGTTGCTGGTAGATTCAAATTATGTATGAAATTAAGATGAGAAGTCCGATACTTGTTTTCACTTGATCGTTATGCTAAGATGTGATTATGATATAAATCCATGCTAATAGGGGATTTACTTGATCTAAAGTGAACTATTTATTTGAGAATGATTCTGAACAATCCTCGACTTGATATCTGACTTGAATGATAAATGGAAATACTCAAATGTCGCTTGACGAAAGAATAGTTGCATTTATGTATTATTTGTGATGTATGAAAGATAGATCTTAAATATACTAGAATTTACTCTCTGAATCATGTTAGTTGTTAGAAATATATTTAGAATGCATAGATCTATAGTTGAGAGGAAAACTAATTGAAAAGTTAAGGATTTCACAATAACTTGCGGCATTGTCGATCTGAAACGGACGATCAGAATATCTTTCAGATGATTAATCTTGGTAGGAGTATAGTGACCACCATATCGGATGTCCAAAACTAGATCCGGCGAAGGACCGACCAAGTTTCGGCCAATCGAAACTCTTGATCGAGAATCCGAGAACCTCCTTATGTTATAATGGACGACCGAACACTTTTCGGTCGATCGATTCCTATACGACCTTTGAACGGTCAAAGATTAACTCCGAAATGGACGACCATACCATTTTTGGTCAACATTTTCGGACGATCGTTGAATACTCACCAAATGAACGACCGCTCGACCTTTTGAGTGTCCAATATGTGAATAAAAAGAATATGACATTAATTTAAACCACCTGATTTTAAAAAGTTTTTGTCCACATGATTGATACGTTCAATATGAACTTCAAGATGAATTGGAGTCACATTTTGCTCCTTATCCAAGTGATCAAAAGAGAGACTCATGAGTGGTAAGATATAAGGCAAGTGTTGATACGATGCTCAAGAACAATGCTTTGAGTGACCGGAACAACATATGATAATCAAGAGAAACGAGATCAAATGAATTTTCAAAACAACGAAATATCAACCTCAAAATTATAATGAACCAAACAATCGATATTATAAACAGATGGATTTAATCACAAAATAGCCAACCTTGTAATTAACGACGAAAGTTCCCGAAGAACGGATTGCAGAAGTTCCCTCAAAGCAAAAGCAATTAAGCCAAATTTTCATAGATTCAAAGATGTTTGAAATAATAATAAACACCAGTATTTATAAGCCCTAGAAATATAATTTGGGCTAAAAGAAAAGACCCTAACTTAGCCTATAAGAAAGGTAACTAGTTTCTTGAAATAAGCAAATCAATTTCGTCTTGCAAATCTCAGCAGAATTTTCATGTATAATTAATTTCAAAAATTCCAAATAAATAAGGTTAAACCATTATTTATTTGGCCCGAATTTTGTTGAATCTTCATGCAGCTCCAATTTGTAACTCATTGGGAATTTTAATTTGTTGCAACTTGATCTTGTGATTTGATCAATTGTAAATAGCAGATATTTTTGATATCTTCAATTGCCTTATGTCTGAGATTCACAATATTATCTTGATTATCCAACTTTGGTAGAAGATTCTTCTATTGTCGACTGCAATTGTTAGCATTTCCTTGTTCATATTGTTCCCCTCCTCTTCAAAAAGATTCGTACTCGAATCTACATTCACAATAAGGAGAGTATATCCAGGTTCATATCATTTCTCTCCTCTTCAAAAGAATTCGTTCTCGAATCTACATTCACAATAAGAAAAATATAACTTATCACATATCTAAATTTATTAAATAATATAGGACACGCATAATGGAGCTATTGATACTTCCCTTTGATGTGTCGGATGGCACGATGTATCTCTATCAGAACGACAATAATTTCTCAATTTTATCATCCTATTAAGATCCTCCAAGTTTTGAGAAAAAAATAACATAAGTAATATAAAAAGTAATGTAATTATTATACTCACATGGATGAAATATGCTCATGTGACAATAGTATTTTAAGAAACAAATTAGGAACTTGGGGGATCTTCCTTTGCGCATAAGGATCCAGTCAAATAAAATGTGCAATGTATTCCACGAAACTAAAGATCTAATGTGGAGATTGTCAAGTAGTTCCTAAATAAGAACATCTTTTCCCTCAAAATAAAATGGATCTTTAAAATCTGCAAGTGAAATATCATAGGATCTGTAACGCAACAAATAACTTGGCTTGTAAAGGGAATCGTGCAAGTCCTTGCAACAAATCAAAACATCATCAAAATTACGTTGCAAATGACTGCTATTAATCAAGATATCTCCAAAGAAATTAATTCCAAATCTTTGTTGAAAAATGCATAGAAGTCTTACTAATGCAAATGCAATGAAATTCTCAAACATGATGTGAAAATTATATGCAATATTACAACCATCATCAGCAAAAATGATCTTAGGAAAGCACAAAGGTGAATTTAAAAAAAGGAATAAGATTATAGGCTCAACAGAGAATCTTGAAATCATAAACTACTCAGGCCTAGGAAATATTCATTCCAAAATTTTAACATATGGCTGAAATAAAGTTTTTCAGCACTCAATGAATAAGAAAGTGGTTGAGATCTAATGTTTGCATGTCATTCAATACTTTTTCCAATTAAAACCTACAAGTTAGTCACATCAAACAAATATAAAGTTTCAAATATAAGAGATGGACTTTTCAAACCAGTCATCATAAGTCCAATACAATCTCTTTTAATTCCTTGCATAATAGAATTTGTATCTTCATATACTCCACTCCTACATATCTGCATGGACAAATTAGAATCAAAAGACAAGATATGGTTAGTGTTAGAAGAAAAATTACTGAACTCTCTTTTTTTTTAACCCTTAAGTCTTTTTGCTCATATCTCTCTGGAGGTAGCCTTTCTAAACACTCAAGATCTAATTTTCTCTCATTCTCACAACTCTCATAATACTCAGCATTTGTTTTTTAAAACTTTCGGAAGGTGACCTTTTAAGCACTTAAAAATTGTGTGGTTATCATTTTCATCATTCAAGTTGTGACACTCATATTTTTCATTTTTGTATTTCTCACAACTCTCAAAATTGTTTGGAATTACTGTACAATCAGTTTCATCTTTCATCAAGTGATGTTGTGCAACCAAACTTTTCTCAACTTCTTCATTTTTTTCCCTACTTTGATGCTGCACTCTCTTGTGACAACTCTTCTTTAGATACAATATCACCATTGTCCATTATGATCATAGCATATTTATTTGGACATTGTGAACTAATATGACCTAAACCAAGACAATGAACACATTTAATATCTTGAGTCCTTTGTGAGCTGTTAGAGATAATACCTTTATCCCTTGAGTCGAACACATTTAATTTGCTATATGGATGAATATCTTTCTTCAATTGCTTCTCAACTTTTATAGCCTTATGAAGAACTTTATCCAACTCAAATTACTCTTGCAATTCCACATCTCTGAAAATCTCTTGATTCAGTCCACATATGAATCTTGCAATTGTGTCTTTAGGATTCTCATTTATGTCAGCGTAGATGAGTGTCACTTTCATCTCTTTATAATACTCCTCAACAGTCTTTGATTATTGTCTCGTAGTCTGCAATTTTATACGTAAATCAAAACAATATGGAGGAACAAATCTTCTCCTCAATATGATTTTCATCTCATCCCAATTTCCAATTTGAGTTTATCGATTTCTGCACATATTAGTGGTTAATTGATTCCACCAAGTAATAGCATAATCAACAAAAGATGTAATAGGAAGTTTAACCTTTTTCTCAGTAGAATAATTATGACGATGAAATATACTTTCTACTCTTTGTTCTCATTCAATATATGCATCAAGATCACTTTTACCTTGAAAGGTAGAAAGAGAGAGTTTAATTGAACATGTGTTTCGATCAGTGACGTCTTTATCTTGTTCCTTTTCTCGTTCATTTCTTCTATCTCCAATCTGAACATGTCTCTGCCTTCTCCAATTTATAATAGAGCTTCATCAACTTTATCTTTCATCTCTTCATCATTAACAACACGGTGTCTTTGACGGTCTCTTCTTTGATTTGGTTGTATAACTTGTACAATTTTATCATTCTGCACATCTACCTCATCATGAAGTTTAGTAATAATATTGCCTAGATATTGAAATGTTGTGTCATGACTTCCATCATTCTTCTCTGATCAATTGCTTCTTTTCTAGAATTATGCTCTTTGTTCTTTCCTGTTGACATTGTAAGAAATTTTTGCAGCAAAAGTTAATGATAAAAGCAACCTCACTACCGCATATGATTGACACTCATATTTTACTTCAACTCTATTTGGTTTTTTTCCTCAATTGTACTCATCACTTAGCCTTTTTTTTCTCTTGAACCTTCCAACAAGTTTTAAGAGAACTAATGCAAGTCAACACAAGGCAATGAGTAATTAAATCAATTTGATTTATTGATATGATTGCAAGATCAAATGAATACTTAAAGTAGAAATTAGAACAGATATCAGAAAAAAGGTTGCCAAATAAAGATAGATATGTAATGAAATCAAATATCACTGATTCATTGGATTAAATCATTCAAAATTTTAAAAATTTCTTCTACACATTTTCTCCAGACATAAGTTTTCCTTTCCTTTTCTTTCCTTCTTATTCCTTTTTAATCTTTCCTTTCAGATTTTTTTTCTCATTTCTCTCCAGAAATAAGCTTTCTTTTTTTTTCTTTCATTCTTCTTCCTTTTGAGTCTTTCCTTTCAGTTTTTTTTCTTAGATTTTTTTCCAAATATTTTTTTTCATGTTCTTTCCTTCTCCTTTCTTACACTTTCCTTGTTTTCTATTTTCGAATTCTTTTCCAGTTTTTTTTCTGAACTACAATAGAGTTTGAAGAATAGAGAGGGACGACGACTAGGGTTTCAAGAACAAATGAGTAGAATTTTTTTGTGATTTTTTGAAGAATGCAAGGATGATAGTTAGAGATTCAAGAACAAATGAAACCAATTAAGGGAGACAGTTAGGATTTGAAGAACTAACAAACCCGATTTTTTTTGTGTTTGTTTTTTTTCAAAAATTAAAATAGGGGAGGACTAGAATAATGAAAGATAATTAGAAAATTGAATCGAAAATGCGGCTCTGATACCAATTAATATGATGCTCAAGAATAATGCCCTGAGTGACCGGAACAATATATGATAATCAAAAGAAACGAGATCAAATGAATTTTCAAGGCAGCGGAATATCAACCTCAAGATTACAATGAACCAATCAATCGATTTTATAAATAAATGGATTTAATCACAAGATAGTCAACCTTGTAATTAACGATGGAAGTTCCCGAAGAACAAGTTACAGGAGTTCCCTCACAGCAAAAGCAATTGAGCCAAATTTTTATAAATTCAAAGATGTCTAAAATAATAATAAACATCAGTATTTATAGGCCCTAGAAATATAATTTGGGCTAGAAGAAAAGACCCTAACTTAGCATATAAGAAAGATAACTAGTTTCTTAAAATAAGCAAATTAATTTCGTCTTGCAAATTTCAGTAGAATTTTCATGTATAATTAATTTCAAAATTTTCAAAATAAATAAGGTTAAATCATTATTTATTTGGCCCGAATTTTATTGAATCTTCATGTAGTTCCAATGAGTAACTCGTTGGAAATTTGAATTTGTTACAACTTGATCTTGTAATTTGATCAATTTTAAATCGCAAATATTCTTGATATCTTCAATTACTTTATGTCTGAGATCCACAACATTATCATAATCATCCAACTTTGCTAGAAGATTCTTCTAATGTCGGATGCAATTGTTAGCATTTCCTGGTTCATATCAGTTATCATTGTCTACCTAAATGGAAGTTTTTCTCAATGGATATTCTCCACCTAAAGATGTTTTTGTCTTGAGCGAGATTATCTTGTCTGGCACTGATCTATCACTGATTCACATGGTCCAGGTAGTTACACACTTGTATGTTTGCAATGATATTCCCTAAAGATGGAGAGCCCTTCCAACTCATGAAAAACTATGAATGATTAATGATAAACGAAAGAATTTTATCCGTATGAACAGGAACATGAATTATCAACCATGAGTATGACTATGAAAATAAAATGAATTTAAAGGACATGAAATGATATATCCATTGATTTATTATCACATCTTCCTCTTATGGATTGTTTTTATGCTTATTCCGATGGAACTTTCTTATTACCTATATGAATTCATACTTTAGGTTAATGGTTGAGCTTTCTCTTATGTGTGATTCTCACATGTACTTGAGATAATTATGAGTTGCTTAATGTACGTGCGATGACAATAGCTCGAGTGGCGTATACACATGAGTATTTAATTTCTTATGGAGTCTTTCTTTTATTTGCTATCATGTATGGCATCTATCGAGTTGCATAATGGCATGGATATTTATATGCCTTGTGAGATGATGAATTTGATGTACCTTTTATTTATTAGCTTCCGCGTTTTTTTATTATTATTGTAGTATGTAATATTTTATCTTTTAGTCTTCCGCTTACATGTCGCTCTTCCTGACCATCTCGATAAAAAAAAGTTAAAGATGTATCGAAGAAAGTAGCACACAGAAAGAGATTTCGTGATGTGATGGGGTCGAATTTCGGGGTGCTACATATATAAAATTTAAATATATTTTGATAAATTTATTTAAAAAATATTGTAAATGTCAATTAATTAAATTAGTGTTCAACATTAATTACATATATTATAGTATTATTCATAATATATCTTTGGAATTATAAAAAATAGAATTTCAATAAAAAGTTAGTTAAACTCAATGAAATTAGTCAACTCGGGACCTACTTCTAACCTCGATTGAACATCCGGTCCCACTTTTTAAGAAATATATTGATAGTAAGAAATATATTGATAGTAAGTCATCATGATGTTGGCTGTGGATTGGGGATTGGGCTTGATAAACATTGCTATCCTTCAAACGTCTTAAAGAAATTTTTGCGACTCAGCTTTTACGAGCTTAGGAATGACTTACTTTTTTATGCCATGAGTGCTTGATAAATATTTTTCTCCAACTACTTTTATGATAAAAAATATATAATTGAAAGCTTATTCTACTTGCTTTGAAACGGTATTTGAATTATGACATTATTTTTCACATTTAAATGTTAATTCTCCTAAGCACAATTTGATATTTCCGTCGAAAGATTATAAGCAAGTAAAATGAAATTCCATTTATAAATTTTATTGATAAAGGTAGTTCAATTTATTTTTAAAAAAATTCCAGTATAAAAAAAGTCTTCTTCTTCTTCTTCTTCTTGCAAAATCACAAGCAATCAAAAGCTCATCTTAAGATGCAGCCATACATCATTTTAATTGTATATATTTGGATATTAGTGATTTTAAAGAAAGCAATAGTGTTTACATCGAGGGCTTTTCTTTTCAAAATGAGCTTTCAATCACGGTATACGAAAGCAATTTAAAAAAAAATATTATCAAATACCTAATCTTCAAAAAAAAAAAAAAGGAAAGAAGAAGACTTGCTTGTTAGAAAGGCAAAACAAAACACAGCAATGTAACATTTACATGGATCATATTTGTACATGTCCGAATATTTCAAATTATCACGTAGAGATATTTAGCTCTCAAATTGTACATGTGGATTCAATTACTACATCAAACTTTGGATGGTGAAGGTTGATTTGAAAAGTAGTAATCTTTCTTCCTGGTTACGTCATCTAGAATTGATAGATATCGATCTAATAATAATAATATAAAGACACATAGCTGAATTAACCGCATGGGCTCACATCCCATTCTAAAAGCGACATGCATGCTCGAATATCTACCATATGATATAAAACATATAAGCTCTTTTTTACCATATATATATATATATATATATATATTTTTTGCGATTGTAAAAGTAGAACATAATCATAACTTTGAAGTGTGTTCTTTCGTTGACCTTTTGATATGAATATGATAAAGCATATATATATTTGAGAAACAAAATTAACATCAGGAAATTAAAAATAACTAAAGCAATCACCATCCCTTCTGATTTTTAATGAACATCAGGGAAATTAAAAAAGAGTAGCTTCCGAGAGTACGTTACGACTCCAACATGGACGCGTGACATAATTAATTCAAACTAAGACCCAACTGAGCGCCTTTTTTTTTCTCTCTCTCTCTCTTTTGGTCTCTTTAACTTAATGCAATTGCACTCAGTGTTGTTCTTGGAGAGTTTATTTTTTCTCTTTAACTTTTTTATTTGGTAAATGATAAAAAACAAATCACATTTAGCGAAAATATAAAAATATTTAAAAAATTACTTCTACTAGCTTTAGCGATTAGAGAATGGTAGTTTATCAATGTTATTAAAAATAGACCGGACCGGTTCAATGGCAAACCGGCACTTGGTCCGGTCCGATTTGACATTAAAACTATTTAAGTAATTGAACCGGTCAATATCTGGTTGAACCAAAAAAACTGATGAACCGGACCGGTTCAATGGCAAACCGGCACTTGGTCCGGTCCGATTTGACATTAAAACTATTTAAGTAATTGAACCAGTCAATATTTGGTTGAACCAAAAAAACTGATGAACCGACGAACCGGCCAAGAACCGGTTCAAGAAATTTTTTTTTAAAAGTCAATCTAAATGATAAGAAGTTACAAACATGGAAGGAAATTTTAAAAAATAATAATAATAGAGGAAAGACGTGATCAGATGTTAAAATAAAATTTGGAAGGGAGAAATAAATATGGAAAGATAATTAATAGGGACAGAAAATGATAATGGAACAAAATTAGAAAGGGGAAAATAAATATAGAAAGATAATTAATAGGGAGAGAAAATGAGATGATTAGGGGAGAAGAATTTAGAATTAAAGGAAAATGAAGAATTCGGTGGAGAAGAAATAAAGAATGAAGAAAATAAATTAAATAAGCTAACATAATAATAATAATAATAATAATAATAATAATAATAATAATTTGGGATAAACATATTAATATCTTATCACCAGAACTATATTATAATAATAATAATAATAATAATAGTAATAATAATAATAATAATGTTTGAATAAGTATTAACATTTTTAAATATAATAAGTAATTAGAAAAAGAATAAATTTGAAAAAAAAAGAAACACAAAATGAAAGAAAAAAGGACGAATAAATAAAAATAAACACGAACCGACAATTTTAAAAGTGAATTAGGTTTAAATAAATTAGTATATCATCACAAATACTACATAAATAATAAAGAATATAATAATGTTTCAATTATGATAACTTAAGATAGCTTAAATTTATAGAATATAATAAATAATATTTTTATACCAATTTATTATTATTATTATTATTATTATTATTATTATTATTATTAGTATGATATATTTTATAATATATTAATTGTGATATACATATTCAAAATTAATATATATAATATTATTTTAATAAAATTCAGTCAAATCCGAGCCGATCGAGTTATGAAAACATTGTAGTTTATAATATTTACAATTCTACCCTTATTCAAGTACAATATTTCTTTCTCAACTTATCTTATTTTTTTCTCATTTTTATTTTATCATCATTTTACTATATTTCTTTTTACATTCATGATTCATTCATTAAAAATTATTTATATGTTAACATTGAATAAAAAATTAATTTAATAATTAATATCCATATATCATGTGTGTACTATACAAAATTTATTCTCAATATAAATTTCTATATATTTTAACAAAAAATAATTGTGATATTTTATTTTATTTTATTTTATTGAGATATAAATAATTTATTTATTATATTATAATAAAATTTGTATACTGCTCGAATTAAATAATTTATAATATGTCCAATTATATTATTTATATTTATCAGCTAATTTTATCATAAAAATTCAAATATTTATTTCTTAGAATATTTAATCGCTAATCATCATATGTTATTCGTTCGTTGAATCTCTATCCGCTATCAAACCGCTATTTAGTTATCAAATCGTTAATAATGTCAAAAATATATTATAGATTATCTCCGCTCAATGAGCACATAATTAGATGTGCCTTGCAATTAATGCATTACGCCTAATTACTTTGAGATTCAATATTGTGCACAAAATTATACCTAATATTTGATGAGAGAGAAAAAAAAGAAACATAATAGATTAACAACCTAAGAAAATGTGCATACTTATTTTCCAAGAGTAAAAATGTATGAAGTTTCGTGCCTCAAGTCAAACTGCTGCGAGTCTGCGACCGATATATAATATGTATAATTTGCCGCCAGCATGCGACGTGCATGTAGTCTGGTCCATTATTTAATTTAATTAAATTAAACAGTTTGAGATCCACCAGAAATATGAGAACACACATATATGTAGTTTAATTTAATTAAACAGTTAAATTAAACAAGTCTTCTTCATTTTGGCACGATTTATATATCTAGTCAAAAGATGGAATTATGGCATATTTATTTATATATGCAGTCAAAAGACAGCTCCAAATTATTGAAACGCGATTGGTAAAAGCCATAACTAATTCTATTAGTATTTGTAATATTTTTGTTCTTTTTATTCGTATGTATAATTTTTCCCCAAAACAAGCACAAGAGACATTCATGTGCCCGTATGGTGATTTAATTAAATCAAAGTTTTGATGGTGAAAGCAATTTTGAATTAATTCCATGTAGATTTTTTTTTTTTACATTCACACGAGCTTATTATCATACTTTTTTGCTCTTACAATCAAATGGAGATTGTAATATATTTTAAGGTGAGTAAATATTTCGATTTCGGAAGTACTTTTTTTTTATTATTTTTTATCACTTCCTTTACTTTTACAGGTCGTAAATGGAGATCGAAGCTTTTTGTGAAAGATCCTCGTCACATCGCATGACATCAAACGTCAAAATTAGAGGAAACTTCCTCAAAATTGAATTTTTTTTATATAATGTTTTAACACAATGAATTCCTTCGTGGAGTTAAATTTTTTTTTTTTTTGTTTTGGTTATGTTTTGTGATGAAATCATGAAACCTACTACTGTTGATGCCTATTGCGGGACGTTTTTGTTGTCTATTAGTGGCGCGCATCCATTTTAACTTGATGCAAGAAAGTATTATTCTTTTGTCTAATAAATTTGTTTTCTTACTTTTATATGCGTGACGTGAATGGAAAAGAAGGCCATTAAAAGCTTCTGTTCTGTCTCGTTAGAGGCGTTCACAAAGCGTACGTTGATTTTTCTATGGAAAATTGAGTGTAATATCACGAGAGACGTTATGGTCTTCGGAGAACGCGAAGGGAGGAAAAAAAAGAGAGAGGAGTCAATAGGAAAGATTGAGAAGCTACTGACCAACCACATCTAATTGATTTCGCATTTAATTTCTATATTCCTTGTTAAATCTGAAATGGCTCCAATTTGGTGACGGCATTTATGATTTGTAATTAAACTTATCAACGTAGATGAAGAAGACAGCTTCAAAGTTCAAATGAAGACATTTTGAGTACGAATCATCGTCGGAGATAATTCAGTTAATTGCTAAATAAAAGAAAATCGATTTTTAGTGTGTATGCAATTTCGGGAAAGCGAATGAGATTGAGGTGACAATCAAATTTATCTGTACCAAAGCGCGAGAAAATAATTTGAAGGAGTTATATTTCTATAACAAGATATTTTTTTTAAAAAAAAAGGGAAAATAATGAAAAGCTAAATATTTTTTATCTTACAATAAATTTTGTCTTAGTATATATATATATATATATTTTTGAGTTAATTTAGGTGAGGCCCAAGCTTAGTTGAATCTTAACAGAGGGGCATTATACCTGTATTGAGAAGATAGTTGAGAACAGAAGAAATTACAATTGTATGTGTTTTAATTAATTGACTTGATGTCATCTCTCATGCGAACATATATAATATACCGGATAATTAATTTGGAAAGGAAACTTATGCGAAAGTTCGCAACATAATTTTAAACGCTCGTAAATGACGTCGTCGCCACCCTCGCCCCATCGCCTTCTAGATTTCCCTTCACCACTGTGCTTTTCATGTGCATAAGCATGAAAACGTATGTGACTAAACAATTGTTGCTTAACCACCTCCACATACTTTTCCATCACTTCCATCTCTCTCTCTCTCTCTCTCTATATATATATATATATATATATATATATTCAAAGAAATTTTATTCCTCGAGGTCTCAAAATTTTTTTTCTATCTCAATTATTTTCCTGTTTAAATATTGAAAAGTTGTTGATGTTTAAACACATTAAAGTTTGTGATTCTGTACTTTTTTTACAGTTTTTTATTGCCACTTGGAGAATTGTTCCAACTCATCTAGTAACAATTTTTTAATAAACACTTTCCGAGTGGAAAATAAATCAAAAATTAAATTTTATATTTGAAAATAATTTTATATTATGATAGAATAAAAAATAACCTATATGTACATTTACATACTATATTAAAATGAAAATTTTATCATGCCACATGTCATTGTCTCATTTTTTAGGAAAAAATGTACATAGATAATTCTTTTTTAATCAAAATAGAAGTATTCAAATATTAAAAAATTTATCTAATGATTCTAATCTAAATGTCTTAAGAACTGAAAATCTATATTTATATACTAATAAAGTTGCTCTTTACATTTAAAAAATGTTAAAAGTCTATAAAAAAATATTTCTAATAATTAAAATAGATAATAAAATATGAATTGCTATTTAAGAATTAAGAAAACTTATCAATCTAACAATTGTAGCACACTCGTTCAAATACATTATCTAATCAAAATATATGAGAGATAAGCTTATGGCATGATAATAAATCTTTTTTAATTGAAAAGGAATTATCTATGTAAATTTTAATATAGTATATAAAGGTATATATATGTTATTTCTTGTTCTATCACAATAAACATTAGATCGTCATTTATTATTTGTTTTCTAATATGTATTAAAAATAATTAATTAGTGAAAAGGACTAAATTTGAAATGTTAAAGTAGTTGGGGAATCAATTTGTTACTTCTAAAAGTTGGGGTACTAATTTGATGTTAGCAATAAAGTTAGTGGTACTATTATATTGAAAATTACTCTGGGTTTACTATTTTATATAATACATTGTACTTTCTTGATGTTTTTTCCTATTTTTTTTTTTATGACACGAAAACTCTGGTTGGACGACGTGAATGGCACAGTTGGGGGTGGCATGGCAATTGGCAACCCCTGCACTGCACAGCAGGTTCAAGGTTGAGACTTGTCGCGGTCAAGGGGGAGGAGCCTGACGCGCGTCTGCGCCAAACGCGTGCGCGGCACGTAAAGAATTGAACTCGCTCAGCGGTCAGCGGGCGACGTCATTTTGTTCAAACAGCTAAACGCCACCGCGTTAACAAATTTCTACTCTCTAATTTAATTACTCTACATGTTTACTGGAAAAAAAATAATAAATTGATTAATTTATTATTTGCGAATATAAAAATGATTACTAACTAGTTAGAACATACATTTGACCGTCTGGAGGGCAAAAGCTTAATTAATTAAGAAAACTAATTATCCTGTCCGAACTAATTAATTGTTAATTAATATTGAAACGCACTGCCGTTTGCCTGCTATATAAGGAAGGAACCCCCTCGTCGTCACACATCTCCCTCAAAAGGCTTGCAACCACTACAAGTTGCGACCTCCTCTCTCTCTCTCTCTCTCTCTCCTAATTTTGGCTGTCCAGGTCTTAAGAGGAGGAACGCTTAAGCGAATCAAACATCAGCCAGCCAACAGGTCGATCTCATCCATGGCCTCTTCGGCACCATCGTCCTCCAAGATGGCCCTGGCCCTCCTCCTCGTGACGTCCATGCTCTCCCTCGCTCTCCCATCCGCCATGGGTACGCATCAGCATATTCTTGATGTGTTCGATTTCTTGCATGCATGTATTTGTTTAGTTCGTTCGTGCTTTGCTTCGTTATAATTATAATATAATTGGGTCGCTGACATGATCCTGCTTGCCTTGCGCTCACACATGCAGCTGCGGTGATCTGCGAGGACCTGCCGCAGGACCTGTGCGCCTTCGCGATATCGGCGTCGTCCAAGCGGTGCCTGCTGGAGAGCACGCAGATGGGGAACGGGCGCACCGAGTACCAGTGCCACACGTCGGAGGTGGTGGTCGAGAGGGTGTCCAACTGGATAGAGACCGACGAGTGCGTCAGGTCGTGCGGCGTCGATCGGAGCGCCGTCGGCATCTCCTCCGACTCCCTCCTCGAGCCGCAGCTGCGCCAGAAGCTCTGCTCCCCCGCCTGCCACGAGAACTGCCCCAACATCATAGACCTCTACTTCAATCTTGCCGCCGGCGAAGGTAGACGAGACAAAAAAACATATATACCTTAATTATACATATGCTGCATGCCACTATATATGATGAATAGTTTTAATTAATTATGACATGAAATTCTTGCAAAAATATTTTGTGATGGATATTTATATGTTCGTGAACAGGTGTTTTCCTGCCTGATCTGTGCGAGGCTCAGCGAGCCAACCCGCACCGGGCCATGGCGGAGATCTTGAGCTCTGGCGTCGCGGCACCTGGTCCCGCCGCCAGCAGCGAGGCGTTTTCCCCTGCGGCCCCTCCATCTCTGCCTTGAGGAAGGATCATGCATCATATATAGAGATCATATGTATGGATGGTTTCACGAGATATATATATTCATGTTCCAGATTCTTTGCCACATTTACTGATGCTTTTTTGTACATTCAGAGGATCATTAGCTGCGGGATCATAGATCGTTGTATGTCATATAAGAGTGTCCATGTTGTAATTCCCTATCGTGGTTGTATTCTATTTGTTATTGAAACACGTTAAACACAAACGTTAGATATGATATTGTCACTATTTTTAGCCTTTTGCTTCTTTAGTATACATACATGTCACTATTCTTATAATTTCTCTCTCTCTCAACTGTTGATATCTTTTTCACGATGCTATTGTCTGTATTATATGTTCGATTGGAAAGAAAATAATGTTCTGCTATAGAAAAAAACGAAGGAAGTGTTCCGAGAAAAAACAAAGAGCACACCACAAAAAAAAAAAGAGAACAAAAAGAATGAGGCACAACTTTCCCTATTGGGCCTTAGCCCATATTAATTTATACAGTAGGCTCACTATGGGCTTTATAAGTGGTATCTGGCTTTCACGCACACTATTGAAGCCCATAACCAAAATCTTAGCACAAGAAACGTGCGGTGGGGAACTTCTAGAACATATAACCCAAACCCGCTCTCCTGCTCCGGAGGACCGGAACATAATTGCTGCCAAGGCTGTCGCCGTTCCCCTTGCCTTCGAAGGAACACAAAACTTAATCGCCATCGACGGCGTATGGAGTTGAAGACGAAGGAAGAGAGCACGGACGCGGAGGCGCCGCCTGATTCCGACTCTTCCTCCCCGCCGTCGGCGTTGGCACAGGCGCCTCCTCCTCACTCTTCTTCTCCTTCCTCTCCCGTCGGTGTTGAGGATTCGGCCTCCGGATCGGGCTTCGCGGCGGCCGACGGGAGCAATGACGATGTCATCGTGCTCGAAGAGTTGGGCGGCGCCGGAAGTGGTGCTGCGGACGATCGAGTGAAGGGGCCATGGTCGCCGGACGAGGATGCGGTACTGAGCAGGCTGGTGGGCAAGTTCGGCGCGAGGAATTGGAGCCTCATCGCCCGGGGAATTCCCGGCCGCTCCGGAAAGTCGTGCCGCCTTCGCTGGTGTAACCAGCTCGACCCTTGCGTCAAGCGCAGACCCTTCACCGGTACGTGCGGCTTCTGCTTTTCTTTACTGTGAAACGCCATCTTTCCAAATTAGATAGCTTCCACACTTCAAAGGGCAGTACAAAAGATTTGGATAAAGGAGCTTAAACAATGCATCGCTGGGAAATTAAGGATTCATACGACTGCTATAAATGAAAAAAATTAAACTTGTAGTGGTTCAGAATTACCACTGCAAAGAAGTCTTGAATTGTGCTGACTGTTTTAACTTGGTTCACCATTTCTATGGATGTATCTATTTTGGTGTACATCTTAGTGTTTGGTGATTGTAACTGACGATGGAATTTTGTGCCAGAGGAGGAGGATCGTATTATAATTGCTTCTCATGCAATCCATGGTAACAAATGGGCGTTAATTGCAAGGCTTTTACAAGGGAGAACCGACAATGCAATAAAAAACCATTGGAATTCTACTTTAAAGCGCAGATGTCTGGAGACGAACCATTATAAGACGACATTTCCTGTAATGGAAGATGCCAGTATGGAGAAAGCAAAAGGATCCTCTGAAGGGTCTCTGTCTTCTGGGTATGCCAATTCCTCGTTGGATCCAAAAGAACCTTATTTGAGGGAGAGGATTCCAGCGAATTCAGAACATAGTATTCACATGGAAGAGAATCGCTCAAATCCTGAGACAAAAGACCCATCTTACCTCTTCCGACCCGTTGCAAGGGTGAGCGCTTTCAACCCATATAATTTTTTGCATGGCCAACAGTCAAGTGATCCTGAATCCTTGAGGCCTGGCCAGATGCCTGGGTCACCATGTGAAGCATTCAAAACTGATGTTGGCATTTGCAAACTTCTTACCAGTATTTCTCTTGAGCCCCTCGTTCCATCACATTGTGGTTTTGGATGCTGTGGTGGTCACCCTCAGAACTCTTTAATGGGTCCTGAGTTCGTGGAGTTTCTGGAGCCTCTGCCTATTTCAGGATATGAATTAGCTTCCATGGTATCTGACATAAGCAGCGTTGCTTGGCTTAAAAGTGGCCTGAATGGTGATATGGCCAGCATGTGTACGAGTCTACGTGGTCAGATAGATCAGTCAGTAATGCATACACAATGACCACACTAGGAGGAATTTGATAGATTGCATTTTTTGAGGAGGCATTTGATAGATTGCATCTTCGAACAAGTGGAGAAGAACTTGGAAGTTTGAGTTGATTTATGGGTATAGTTCACTGATCGAGACAACTTTACTGGGTCTTGTAAGCTTATTTTCAACTGAGTCGCTCGCAGCGGATATAGATAGCATAAGCCAAGCTTCCTATTTCCAGGTAATTAATTGGGACTTGAAATCTCTCCAAGACTTCTTTGGTACAGGCTTCAGCTAGTTTGTCTTAGATGAACAGAACATCCCGATTTCAAGATTTCGAAATGCTATTTCTGTTTCACGGATAAGAGAACATGTGATTACGATTGATGTATTATGGTTGTGATGCCGAATTTTTTTAAAGATTTCCACACACTCCGTTAAGACATGGTTCAGGATTGATAAGAGAAAACTGTTTTTTACTTTCTTCTTCGGGTAAGCAAGAAAACATGAGAAATAAGCGGGTTGCAGAGACTATTAAAGAGAATATATGAGATCAGGAGAAGATTTACACTTGAAAGTTGAAACACCATCAGGCTATTAAACTACTGAGAATAGATTTTCTTGGAGTACAGACAATTAAATTTTATGTTGGTTTTCTTTTAGTTACCAATTGCTTAATTTCTTCTTTCAATTGCATAAAGAATGACTATCAACAAAGGATGGTTAGGCACAACGAGATTGTTGGGAGCCCAAATTCGATTATTCAGAGTCTTTGGTTAGTGATTATTTATATCACTTTCGTTCAAACTCGGATGCTAATAGTTTGGACATGATCGAAAAAAAAGTATGACTACTGCATACAATATGTTTTAAGATTATAACTTGGTTATTATAGATATTAATATCTATAAATATGATCCTATATATTTTTTTGTCTCTTTTTATTCATCTTTGCTCTCTACTCTCTCTCTCAACTCTTTTCTTGTTCTTGTGACGCCAAAATGCATCACAACAAGGAGGAATTAAATCCATGAATATGAACATTTTAAAGGAACAAAGCATGTTAAAATAAATATTGGAAGACCCGGACTGGACGTCGACCCTGATGAGTCTTCGGGTCAAGTTGGAAATTAATAAAATAATATAAACTATAATATTTACATATTTTTTTTCAATAATTAATATATTTCTACATCAAAGTACATTAGTATGATTAAAAAATATAATTAAAATTAAGAAATCAAATGTGACATTTAATAAATTAAAATTATGATCATAAATAATAAAAATATTGAATCAAATGTGACATATTCAATGTCAGGATGTCAATTATTTTACACTGCCTCTTTATTCATCATTCCGATTTATCTTTTTTCTCAAGTATTTAAAAAAATTATCATCCAATTCATCACTTAAAATTTAATATATTCTAGATAATCATTAATTAGACCACCCCCACTATCTCATCAATATCGTACATGTATTTGGCTTAAAAAACTGAAATGTTCCTATTTGACATTAATATTGATATAGAACTTTTTATAATTTAGTTGTTATTATAATTTCTATATTAGATAGGGTATATGAAAAAGTGAGGTGGAAATAATTTAAGAAAGATATAAGAAGTATTCACATTTTTTAATTTTGTATATATATATATATATATATATAATATATAAATTTTTCATTTCTTTTGATCCTTAAATTTTATTATAATTTTTAATTACTATGCTCAATTAATAAATGTTGGATTTTATAACTCCTCTTTCCCCTGGCTTTATGATGCAATGATACCTCAGATCCAGATCCATTCATTAATGTCTGGCAACTCAAACAAATGCACCTCAAACGCCTTCTCCATTTTCATAAGGCATAAACATCTCCTTTTCCTCTTATAATAACATCATAATTTATTATCAAAAGGAAACCATATAAATTGCCGGGTCTACTGAATGGATGAGGAAAGACATTACACCATATCAACCAGTGGGAAGATTGTCGTAGGTTATCACATTGCTACTACTCTGAGGAAGAGTTTTGCGGCTCATTAGTAGGGATGGATATCACTCAAGCAAAAGCGATGATCAGCATTTAAAGAGGTTAGAATTAGAGCTCATGTTTTGTTAAAAATAAAATTCTTTTACTTATAATTTTTCCCTCTAATTCTTGTGACAATTACCTTTTATGGCTTTAACCATTGTAGGCCTAATACCATAATATCCATCACGCAAAAGCAATGGGGAAATCCCAAATCTCAAGGACATGAATAAGCACATAAACTTAATTAAGTTTTATTTTATTTTATTTTATTTTTTTTCTTTTGCTTATTTTTTATTTTTGGTGATTTGATTATATTGATCACATGACTTATTATATTAAATTATTACTGTTTCTTTTTTTTCATGTGTATCCATTTTAAAATGAATTTAACAATGATACCGGAAGTTAACATTAGGAAAGGGACAAGACAAAATATAAAGCAAGAAGATTAAAATCATATTCTCCATCTTTTTGTGATATATAATCGTATATATTCTTTTATTTTAAACAATAGAACAAGTGTTTTTGTAAGCATAACACTCAAGCCAATTTTACCATCCCTCTTTGTGGCCAATAATTAATTTATATGGTCGCCAACTCATCACTGGCTGCTCCCTTACCTTTACTATGCAGATATTTTGTAAGTTGAAATATATAAGGTCATTGAAAATACATAAAACTCTTCTATTCTCAAGAAAGACAATGCAACATCACTTTTTATCCTAAGAGGTTTGTTAAGACACTCTGGGTGACATATTTGTTGTGTTATCAACATCATACCACCGGGACATTCGCCTCCCACTACTCATGCATAGGTAATTAAAAAATTTATTTTTATAGTGCACAATGTTTCAGATACTTTGCGGTTCAATATATGTATAAATTAGGTTTAATTTCTTTTCAACATTTTTATTAGTTTATAGCCTTTATGAGTTTTATTCTAAATTGATTTTAGCTATTTAAGTTGGTCTCTTGGATTTTCTAAATAATATGACAAATTATAATTAAATAGAATATATTATGATTTTGTTTATATTTCTTCATTCGCCTATTCTAAATCGCTAGAAAGGTCAAATGGAGGTCAGGTATCAATAAGATCATTCGTCCGTTCTAAAGCCTATTGTGATTCGTACGCCCAAGTGTCGAGCGGTCATCCGATCTCATTTGGACAGACAATGCTAAACCTTTGGCCATAAATAATTTCATACATCTAGAAAGTCTGCAGTCGTCCGGTCTATCCAAATCATAATTTATTCTTCTTTGTTCATGATTTTTTGTCGACCAATCAAGAATGTTAGTCAACCAAAATGATATGTCATTTCATTGCAAAACATTGCGGCCGTCCACTAAAGGATCGAACATCTGATATGATAACATTTATTCCTTGTCAAAGAGGAGGCAACGTCCGCTACTAATATTGGTCATCTGTTTCTCCTCGACAGATGTTCATTTCATCATCAAGTACTTCATTCAACACAAGCCCATTTCATACTTATCGTTAATATTCATATCATATGTCATCATATGAGCATTCCTAATCCAATTCAAAACAACAACAAAGCATTATCCCACTAGGTGGGGTCGGCTAATCCAATTCAAAACAAGTAGTTAGAAATTAATCTAAGCATACATTATAGCCTCCTTATGGGTAATCATGTACACAACATCTTAGTCATCAACTAAGGATACTTAGCTCATATTCTTTTTCATTTTGATACCAATATTAGGGTTCTTCATAAGAACATTTCATTATTTCAATTTTCAACAATCATATAATCATAACCAAGAATAATGTAGGCATGTAACATGAGTTCCTTCTAGGTAATCATATGATAATGTTCTAGTAATCAAATGAGCCTTCTTAAGTTGATTCCATAAATTCATTACTTAACATGTAAAGCTGAAAACATAACATCTATTTTCAATACTAAGCATGCCTAGAAATCCATCAAAACATGACATCAATCATAGATCATAATCATAATAATTGTAGGCATGATTTCTGCATATAAGTCATTCTAAAAGAATCATTTAAGGCCTATGAACTCCATTTTTCACAAGTATTGAAAGGAAATTATCAAGCCGACCCCACCTAGTGGGATAAGGCTTTGTTGTTGTATTGAAAGGAAATTATCTACCAAAGTACTAGTATGTATTCTAAATCCAATACAATCTTTAAAACATGCATAGCTCTTATAAATCGCACTCACATTAAACACATCTTTTTTGTCACTTTTTGGTTCTTTCCTTCACGTTCCAACTTATTCATGTTGTCCCTTCCTCTTCCTCCTATGTTCCTCGGGTTCCTACGAAGAAGAAGAAGAAGCAATGGAGAAGTGAAAGGATGTGAGGATGGAAGGAGGTGTGAAGATGGAAGGAAATAAAGTAAGAATGAGAGGCGGAATGTGAATTTAAATAAAATAAGACAAGTTGAAATTTGTGTCTTCTAACTTTCAAGAGTCATGAATATAAAGGGTTTCACAATTCCTTATGAATTGGAAATGAAAGGAGGAAGAAAAGTCCAATTTGATTTTTCTCCTTTCTTTTTGATGGCTTGAAGTTCAAACGTCATCGTGACATCATGTATTAAAACTCGGAAGTAAAATATGACTACTGAGACTCGGAAGTAATCCAGATGTATTAAAACTAAAATTTGTGCAATATACAAGCGTCTATGGAACGCTTGAAAAAAACTCAAAGTGATATGAAGACCTACAAATTTGTACAAACCAATCTTCCACTTCATAGATAGAACTAGAAAACCAACGTAGCAAATCCACTTCAGTTATTGAGCTCAGCAGGAGAATTTCATGGAGCCACAGATTGCAGAAGAAAAATCGGCAGGTGTTCAAACCAAGAAAACATACAACTAAGCTCGTTCAGAACGATTCAGCCATAATATTGTACCAGCATGTCATTCAAAAAGCTTCCCAAACTAAAAAAACATTTCCATTAATATGGAAGCTAATTAGTTTTTGTAGTTTGTTTCGGTGAATGTCATCCAATGTGTTTGTGCCCTATAATAGCAAAATGAAAGTTTGCAGAAACAATTAACTGAAATGCGCCAATCTAGTTCTTCTGTGTGAGAAAATCTTTCTTTTCTCAGTCATTGCTGATGGAAGAGCCTGCATTTCTTCCAATCATTTAGATTTTGATATCCAGATTGCTGCTTACTGACCATACCTACAGCATGGAGTATTATTAGCAGCCTCAAACCACCCTCAGGAGCAGCATGTCGAAAGCAAGCTTCAATAATCAACAAGGCGCGAAGGAACACCTGCAATGCATGTGCCTTCCCCATAACAAGAGAACTTCACATAGATTCAGCTGCAAATGTATCCAACTGTTATGTTAGCAATAAGCAAATCTTCCTGCTGGAAAAAATACAAACAATGAAGAACTTGCACAACCAAGAGAATATCATATCAGCAGAACTCCAATGAGCCCAATAGCGGGCTGAACTCCAGTGAGCCCAATATGGAGAGTTGTTGACTCAAGAGATGGTGGCCGCATGAAGATTGGAACATTCCTTTATAAATGTCAGTTTTTCCGGGCATCCATATCTGGTTCGTGATGATTCAGGGCATAATCATCAAGAAAGAGGCTGACATGGTAGCTGAGGAAAAAGAGGGCTGTGGATCCAATGGTGTGTCCATGAACTTTAATAGGAATACCTCACCTTCACAGACACCTAGAAATTGTTCTGGACCAGCTGGTAGAAGCAGAATGAAGGTTCTGAGGAGTGCACCAAGAACAAAAGCAATGCAAAGTTATCACTACCGTAGCCATTCTATCAAGATGAGCAATCCTTCTTTTGATGGGAGAGTGAATACCAAATAATATTTGAGATAGCTTATCTGTAGGTATTAACATGAAATTGGGTATTATGGAGTGTGATTGTCTGCTTTTTTAAGAATTCCACAGGCTCACTTCATTAAGACATGGTTCAAGATTGATAAGAGAAAACTGTTTTTTGGTTTCTTTTTCTTCAGGTAAGCAAGAAAGAATATGAGAAAGGATATGTATATACATAGCAAGTACATATATACAGATTGAATTGCAGGGACTATTAAAGAGGATATATGAGATCAGGAGAAGATATACACTTGAAACACCATCAGACTATTAAACTACTCAGAATATATTCTCTTGAAGTGACAATTAATTTTATGGTGGTTTTCTTTCATTTACCAGCAGCCTCCTATTCAGGAATTAGTGGCAAAGGATTTGCATGGTGTGGAATGGCGCTTCCGACACATCTTTCGCGGTAATGAATGTTGTCAGTGGGTAGCCTTCTGTTCAAGTAATAGTTGTGCAGAACTATTATGAAATTATCACCCATTTGCTAATATCTAATCGATCTTAGTTTGGTGCTTTCTTTGTTAAATTAGTTTTACTTCTGATGGTTCTTTCTTATGAAACTATTTACCGCCTATGAAAGTAATAATCATATGTGGTATCCTGCAACGGGAAATTTCTAATTAGAGTTTTTTATTATAATCAATTGTATTCATGATGGATGAGTATTCTTGCACTATTGTATGCTCGGTTTTGTTATGCTGACTGTTTTACGTAGGCAAACAATCTAAAGACATTGAACTCCTTTTGTCGTGCTATCTTGTCATGTTAAAAGAACTATCTATCTCATTGTTCCTCTAAAAAAATCTATCTCATTGTCATGTTTTTTTTTTTTTCCAACTCCGCCTATGTTTTATAGCCGGTCCCAAGCCCGGATAAAGGAGGAGGGTTGTGTTAGGCCCCGACAGCCAGCGTAAAATCCTGTCGAATCTTATGAACATGGATCAACGAATAGGCGTCGTATGATCCATGTAGCCGACCCCACCTAGTGGGATAAGGCTTTGTTGTTGTTGTTGTTGTTGTTTCTTTCATTTACCAACAACAACAACAACAACAAAGCCTTATCCCACTAGGTGGGGTCGGCTAGTTTCTTTCATTTACCAATTGCTGAATTTCTTCTCTCAATTGCGAGTTATTCAGCAAATTTGGATTCCTATATATCCACTTGTGGTACTAATGGATACAATGTCTTTGTGATTGTTTGACCATTCCAAATATTTCTTCTCTTTTTCAGTAACAAAGTATTTCCACACAACAATAAAAGAAAATTTGGTGTTTGACAACAACATAAAATTTCTAGTGTTAAGGAACAAATAAACCATATAATGTGCAAGACCATTTCGTTATACAAGAACCAGGTCCTTAGAGGATTCAAGAATAAAATGCTTTTTGCATATTTGATCAATCATATATATACCATACGACGCGTGAATAGATTAACAACAACAACAACAAAACCTTATTCCACTAGGTGGGGTCGGCTACATGGATCATACGACGTCATTCTGCTCTATTAGTAACCAAACCTTTCGGTATATTATTCACCAATAGATCTTGCTCTATTAGTTCGCCAAGTGTCCGCTAATGCCCCATCGTACATATCTTGTATTACCTTAATGTAGGCAACGCTCACCCTCTTCTTTTGCAAGGCTTTCCAAAGTACATCCCTTGGTACCCAATCATATGCCTTCTCTAAGTCTTTTCTTCTACTTCGATACTTCTCCATCATCCCTCTTAGTAAATAAATCGCCTCTGTAGTGGATCTTCCTAGCATGAACCCAAATTGTCCCTCAGAAATACTAGTCTCCATTCTCAATCTATGCTCAATCACTTTTTCCCATAATTTCATTGTGTGACTCATAAATTTAATCCCTCTATAATTTGCACAATTCTGAATATCCCCTTTATTTTTGTAAATAGGAACTAATGTACTTAATCTCCAATCATCAGGCATATTTTTCGACCGTAAAATCTCATTAAATAGTTTACATAACCACAACACACATTTTTCTCCTAAACATTTCCAAGCTTCAATCGGTATATCATCCGGTCCAACGGCTTTACCATTCTCCATTTTCTTAAGAGCTTCGCTAACCTCCGAGACTCTAATTCTACGATAAAATGACCTATTAAGCTCACATTCGCTAACTGTCAAGTCCTCCAAATCACAACGGAAACATTCACATCCATCATTAAATAGCTTATAGAAATACTCTTCCCATTTGTTCTTAATATCTCCCTCAGTAACTAAAACCTTGCCAACTTCATTTTTTATGCATCTTACTTGATCCAAATCTCTCGACTCCTCTTTATTCTTTACAATCTTGTAAATCCTTTGTTCACCAGTTTTTGTCCCTAACTCCTTATAAAATCCCTCATATGTTTTAGCACGAGCATCACTAACTGCCTTCTTAGCCTCCCTTTTCGCCAAACGATACTTTTCCCAATTGTCAGAACTATTGTCCAAATGTATCGCCTTGAAACAATTCTTCTTATTACGCACCTTTTCTTGGACCTCCTCATTCCACCATCAAGTCTCCTTATCTCATGGTCCAAAACCTTTTGATTCTCCTAAAATGGCTTTAGCAACCATTTCAATCTTTTTTGCCACATTCTCCCCCATGATACTAGCATCTCCTTCTAACTCACACACACTTTCCTCTAATAACTTACTTCTAAAAGTCTCTCGCTTCTCCTCCATTAACTTTCACCGCTTGATCTTTCGATCAAAAACTGTTCATGAACATGGATCAACGTGAATAGATTAACAGTCCAATAAAAAACTTCTCTAACCTTTTAAACTCAGAACATGATGGTTATGTTAGGCTTGTCCAGGAATAAAGAAATTTCCATCCAATTTTATTGAGCCTTTTTTAGTTACTTATTTTTCGTATATAAAATGAACAATTGATCTGTAAGACAGCTGCAAAGCGTTGCATACATAACAACCCGAAATTTGCAAGAAACACAAATATACATTACAAGAATAAAGATGAATTAATAAAGAAATGCAAGTATAATAGTGCCAAAATTTCTAATTAGCTAATATGTTGCAAGACAAAAATGGATAAACCGACTAACACCACCAACAAGCAAACTCGTATTAGAAAAAAATATTTCAAGATTTGTAATCTACATCCTGGTAAGCAAGCAGGATCTATCATATGATATATAAAGACATGGATATACCTTAGTACAAAGTTGACTGAAAATTTGAGTAATGACAATATTCAAGAGGCTGCTTCCCTAGACTACATAAAGTTGAATTAACCATCTCCTGAGGATTGAATATCCCCCCGCCTCCCCGTTGCCGGCAGTCCCTGCAGCGGCGCCACCAACCACCACAACTCCATTCTGAATCGAGATGCGGCCACGGCTACAGCAGCTGGGGGACGGCTGGACAGCCATCTCCCGCTCCAGATCCAGTCGCCAGCTGGCCACCCACTGTTTCAGGTGTTTAGGTGAGGGCCATTTTGCGCGCTCGTGCTCAGCCCCTCTCTGATGCCTCGCCTGCGGTAGGGAGGGACACCGGCGAACAGACTGCCCACTTGCTCGCCAGAAGCTGGCGAAGAACTACACTGCTGCTACATCGTCGCCGGTGACGGAGACGAGGACTGCACCTCCCCCCACCATCTCTGTCCCCTGGTCGCCATCGATTCAACAGTCAATGGAGTTCCTTCAACAGTGTCTCATCGGCGAACCAAGTGGCAATCCACCCGACCTTGCGGCCCGGCGATTGTGACGAGCATCGGCGCTTCCCCGCCTTTCCATCTGAGCTGTGTGACGCCGGCGCGCTGGCTTATCGTCCCTGGGTCGAGGCAGCAGAGGAATGCACTTTTGGCCGCGGCTTCCCCTGTTTCTCCTGGAAGCTCTGTCCTATGGCGGTCGTGGAGGGAGGACGGGGCGGAGGTCGTGCAGGCGGCGACCATGTGTTCGATCAGCATCCGGGGCATGCCGCTTCACCTCCTGCAACCTGAGGTGGTCCTGGTTGTTGCTCGAGTGGTCGGTAACCCTACGTCTCTCTCCCTGCCGGCGGTGGATTCGCCGGACCTATCTGCAGTGTCCGTGGAACTCGCGTTGCAGCCGGGCGCCAAGGTTCCACCATCTGTCATCCTGAGCGCTGGCACCAGCACCTTCCGTCTTCGGCTGCAGCGTGCGGGCACGGCGGGGTCGTGGGCGGAGGTCGCTGCTGGCCTTCCTCTGGCGCCTCCACAACCGGCACCAGCGACAAGCAGGCGGATGCCATCGTCGGGAGGTACGGGGCGCAGGAGGACGTGTACGGGCAAAATACTTTAATTCAAACCTCTCATCACCAACCCTCGGCTCAACCTCTCTCCTCTCCACCGCACCCAACCTCTCCAGGTGGCGCACCAGGATGCACCCATAACACGTCCCACTCCAAACCGCCCGCTCATCCAACCAGCTCAACCCAACACGAATCCACCAACCTTCGCACCCAGCCCACCTCACAAACCCACCCCCCAGCCCGGCCCAGGCGTGCCGCCTCACGACCCGGGCGTGACGCAACCCGACCCGGATGTGCTGCTGCACACTGGGCATCCACCTCTGCCCAGTCACAGATCGCCTTCCCCGACGACCTTTCCTCCACTTCCTCTCCAATCCACTCCCACCGTCTCATCCTCCCCCTGGACTTGCCGCGCCTGATGATAACCAAGCGGCCGCTCACAGTCCTTGTTGGCCTCCCTTCCCTTCCGGTGGCTGGCCGCCGCCGGGCGACTACGATGGGGGCTCGGCCCCGCGTCTACAGGCGCCGGCGGCCAGGTGGTGAGGCCACGTCCCAGCCAGCTGTGGGCACAACGCCCCAGCTGCAGGTGACGCAATCGTCCGCATCCACCCATGCTGAGGGGGAAGCCGAGAGTGAACCGGCCCTCCTTCCTGGTCGACCTGACATGGAGGTCCGGGAGGTTGCTGATCTAGCAGGCTCCCTCCCTGCCCATGGCCGGACGCCCCACGACATCTCCTAGCCATTCACCGGCCACCGCACCGCGTCTACCTGCTCTCTCGAGGTGGCATAAGGAGGAGGACATTGGTGGGCAGCGGCTCACCTACACAGGGGACGGTTACTGTTTCCCTATGAAGGTACTTACATGGAACGTCCGCGGCCTAAGCGATGAGTGGAGGCGCCGAACTCTTGGTCGCTATGTACGAGAATGGGAAGCCGACGTGGTACTGTTGCAGGAAACCAAGCTCATGGAGTGTAGTTCGAGGGTGTGGGAGCAAGTTGGAGGTTCTCGACTCACCCAGCACATTTCACTTGATGCGATGGGTCGCTCAGGCGATTGCATCATAGGTTGGAGGGCCGACCATTTCACCTTGGAGGACTCATGGATTGACCGCTTCTCGATGACAGCTCACCTCAGACATCTCACATATAGATCCTCCTACCTTATCTCCTGTGCATATGGGCCATGTTCGGGGTCCCTTAGAGCCGCCATGTGGGAGGAGCTCTCAGCCGCGCGCATGCACCTCCCGGACGCCCGATGGCTGACTGGGGGCGATTTCAATGTCACACGACATTGAAGATCATCCCAACAGACGGCTGGGGAGAGACACAGGAGCCGAGGAGTTCAGAGACTTCATCGATGCTCAGTCATTGTCCGACTTCCCGGCAGCGAACTGTAGATTCACCTGGCGGAGCACTGCGACACCTTCGTCTAGATCGAGGCTGGACAGATTACTTGGCTCGCTGGAGCTGGTTGAGGCGCACCAGCTTGCTGATGTACAGGCCATGGACCGACCGTTTTCAGACCACACGCCACTTCTCTGGAAGTCTAATGACGGTCACCCCTTGCGCTCTATTTTCCGCTTTGAGCGCTCTTGGCTCCTGGAGGATGGTTTTAGATAGATGGTGGCAGACCACTGGCAGAGCATTGCGACCTCTGACACTGCGGCGCAGACTCTTGCCTCCAAGCTTCACAGCTTGAGGGGCTTCCTTCTGGACCGCCGGCGGCTGATCTGGACAGCCCGTGCGGCATGACGGACCGAGGCACTACAGGTCATTGCCCAGCTTGACAAGGAGGAGGACTCCCGCCATCTCACGGAGGCTGAGGTGGCGCAGCGCGGACAGGCCCAGGCACCATTCAGCTGGAGGACAGGAAAATGGAGATCCAATGGAGGCAGCGCTCCCAACAAACCTGGCTTTAGGAGGGAGATGCCAATACTCGTTTCTTTCACCTGTACGCGAGCTCGTGCCGGCGAGCGAATCGGATTGATCAGCTGGAGGTGATGGGACAAAGGATCAACAGCCACCAGGCGATCGAGGCAGCCATCGCATCCTTTTACCAGGACTTCTCCAAACGGCGACCCCCATCGACGTGGAGGTGGTACCCCAGGGGTATCTCTTGTCTTACTAACGATCAGTCTTCTATGTTAGTGCAGACCATCACCAAAGACGAGGTCGCAGATGCGCTTCAGGACCTCCACGGCAAGGGGTCCCCTGGCCCAAATGGCTTCCCGGTCTTCTTCTATAGGGAGTTCTGGTCCGTGGTGCGCGAGGACATCATGGCGGTCATCCAGGAGTTCTCGAGCGGAAATCAGGGCTTTGAGCGCCTGAATCGGTTCCTGCTGTCCAAGCTCCCCAAGCGCACCTCGGCGGAGAGAGTGGAGGACTTCAGGCCGATCGCCTTATCCAACGCCATCTATCTCTTGGTGGCTTGGGTATTGGCCAATCGGCTCCGGGAGGTGCTCCCCGACCTCATCCACCCAGCTCAGTCAGCTTTCATCCAGGGCCGGTCCATCACATATAGTTACACCATGGCCTCAGAGATCATCGCGCACTGGAGGCAGTGCAGTCGACGGGCCTTCCTTTGGAAGGTTGACTTCTCTAAGGCATATGACTCTCTCTCATGGTCTTTCCTTTGGCACTCCATGCAGGTTAGGGGCTTCCCGACGACCTGGATATCTTGGATGAAGCGATGCATCACTACTGCTTCATTCTCTGTCCTGGTCAACGGGGCGATGGCGGGGGGCTAGGTGCAGCCACAGAGGGGAGTCCGACAGGACTCTCCGTTTTACTGCGCTCTTCAAGTGTGCTTGTCCCCCCCCCCCTCGCGCCCATGCTATTTACAGTGAGGCTTGCCAGGCTAGCCTTTTTAGCGGTTTTGCTGGTGGGCTCATACTGCTGCTTCAGTATGCTGACGACACATTGTTCTTCGTGGAGGGATCGGAGCAGGAGGCTAGGCGGGTGGACATTCTGGTGGAGCTTTTCGGCGAGACGTCGGGCCTCGTGATCAACCATGCCAAATCCTCTTTCATCCCTTTTGGCATGGTCTCCGAGGACGTTTTGGGCTGCGCGGCGGCGCTTCGCACACCTGTCGGCGCCCTACCAATCACTTATCTTGGCCTCCCACTCTCAAATCATTATTGGTTCTCGGAGCTGGACCCGATTATTGGGAGATTAGAGCATAGACTTCAGGGGTGGAGTTCACGGCTTCTGTCGAGTGGTGGTCGTCGTCTTGTTCTGATCAGATTGGTTCTCTCATCACTCCCGACTTATTTCATGTCTGTTCTTCGAATGCCTGCCCATGTGTTGACTCGGATTGACTCTTTGAGGAGCAGGTTTTTTTGTCAGGGATACAGTTCTACTCGGAGGGCCCATCTGGTTGCCTGGCGGTGCATATGTAGGCCCACCTCCCTGGGGGATTGGGAGTCCAGGATTTGCACACCACCAACTAGGCACTCCTTGCTCGGTGGGTGGGACGGATCATGGGTCCCGCAGACAGTCTATGGAGGCAGGTTTTCTTCACTTGCTACGGTCGGGACCTCTCTCTTGGAGCACCAGACCTATCCTACCTAGAGGTGCGTCTTCCTTTTGGTAGGGTGTCGCAGCACTCTTCCCCCGGGTGCGCCCATTTATGACTTCATCGCTTGGCTCCGGAAAGGTTTTCTCTTTTTGGCGGCACGACTGGCTTCCTGGAGGTCCGCTAGCAGAGTCTTCAACCCGGCTGTGGGCCTTGACGGTACATCCTTACGCGTCTGTGGCCGAGTGTTGGTCTGAGAGAGGCGGCCCGGGCACAGGTTCCTGGACTCCCTTGTTTGGCTCTCCGCTTTTCGATCAACGTTTTTCTGAGTTGTTACCTCTTCACTAGAGGATTGCTCCCCTCCGCCTTGACCCGATGCAAGCAGATGGTTGGATCTAGATTTCTGACCCATTCTCGGCACGCAGCCTTTATCTCCATCTTCTTCCACCCACCACAGATTCAGAGGACTTCAGCGCAGACTGTAGGCTCATTTGGCGCTCTCAGGTGCTGAAAGTCAAAATCTTTGTTTGGCTTCTTCGGCGCGAGAGGGTCCTCACCAGAGTATACAGGGCGCGGTGGGCGACCCACGCGGATACTTCTTGTACCCTATGCGGGGAGATGGAGGAGGATGTCACCCACCTTTTCTTCGATTGTCGGGTGTCCCGAGAGGTCTGGTCTCGGACGAGCATTGTCGATATTATATCTTTGGCACCTGGGAATTTCTGGCAAATTTTGAGAGGACTGGGCAAACAGAGATAGTGTTGGAGAGTGCCAATCGCGACCTTTTTGGCCGGTGCCTGAGCCATTTGGCTTCAGCGCAACCGAGTTATTTTTTGTGAGGAGAGGTGTTAGGTGGATAATATTGTACATCACATTTTTTGTCTTCTTCGGGAGTGGGGTTTTACCTAGTACTTGTACTCTCTTGCTTTTGCCGCTCTCCTATGGAGAGCGTACCACATGTACATGACGTCTTTTCAGTGATATATATATACCTGGATGACAACCAAACTTGGTAGTCATCCTTTTTCTTCTCAAAAAAAAAAAAGTTGAATCAGTATAGAATTCTTGCAGATGATGATTTCATGTCTCAAATAAAAAAAACTCAGGAAGATGGAAACCTTGGTTTGAGAAACCTTCAAAAGGTGCAACAGCAAAGTTGTGAAATTGAAACAAGAGGAATTTGAGATATATTCCCTACAACTCTTAGACCACAAAAGTTCGCATATACAACAATAACAACAACAACAAAGCCTTATCCCACTAGGTGGGGTCGGCTACATGGATCATACGACGTCATTCCGCTCTATTAGTAACCAAACCTTTCGGTATATTATTCACCAATAGATCTTGCTCTATTAGTTCGCCAAGTGTCCGCCTTGGCCTCCCTCTCCCTCTTTTAATCGGACTCCAGATTATTTGATCTACTCTTCTTACTGGCGCATCTAATGGTCTTCTCTGAACATGACCAAACTATCTCAAACGATTCTCTACCATTTTCTCACTAATAAGAGCCACTCCGACTCGTTCACGTATATGGTCATTCCTAATCTTATCTAATCTTGTATGACCACACATCCATCTCAACATCCTCATTTCGGCTACCCCCACTTTACGTTCATGTTGTCCCTTCATAGCCCAACATTCACTACCATATAACACTGCTGGCCTTATAGCAGTACGATAGAATTTTCCTTTAACTTTATTGGGTACCTTTCTATCACAAAGAACTCCAGTGGCTTTCCTCCACTTACACCAACCAGCTTGAATTCTATGATTAACATCGTCATCAATCTCACCATCTTGTCTTACAATTGATCCTAAATATTTAAACTTTGTCACTTGAGGAATTATATCCTCCCCTAACCTAACTTTCAAATCGTCTCTAAGTTGTTTATTTGTGAAATTACTATGCATATATTCTGTTTTATTCCTACTTAAACGAAAACCCTTTGACTCCAACGTATTTCTCCATATTTCCAATTTTGTATTAATCTCTTCTCTTGAATCCGCTAAAAGTACTATATCATCCGCAAATAGCATGCACTTAGGTACCTCCTCTGTGATACTCTCGGTTATAGCATCGATAACTAAGTTAAATAGATACGGGCTTAAAGTTGATCCTTGATGTAGGCCAATTCCTATAGGAAATTCATTTGTCTCACCTCCGGGTGTCCTAACCCTAGTCAATGCCCCATCGTACATATCTTGTATTACCTTAATGTATGCAACATTCACCCTCTTCTTTTGCAAGGCTTTCCAAAGTACATCCCTTGGTACCCGATCATACGCCTTCTCTAAGTCAATGAAAGCCATATGTAAGTCTCTTCTCCTACTTCGATACTTCTCCATCATCCCCCTTAGTAAATAAATCGCCTCTGTAGTGGATCTTCCTGGCATGAACCCAAATTGTCTTTCAGAAATACTAGTCTCCATTCTCAATCTATGCTCAATCACTTTTTCCCATAATTTCATAGTGTGACTCATAAGTTTAATCCCTCTATAATTTGCACAATTCTGAATATCCCCTTTATTTTTGTAAATAGGAACTAATGTACTTAATCTCCAATCATCAGGCATCTTTTTCGACCGTAAAATCTCATTAAATAGTTTACATAACCACAACACACATTTTTCTCCTAAACATTTCCAAACTTCAATCGGTATACCATCCGATCCAACGGCTTTACCATTCTCCATTTTCTTAAGAGCTTCGCTAACCTCCGAGACTCTAATTCTACGATAAAATGACCTATTAAGCTCACAAAAGTTCGCATATATTCAAGTAAAAGGCTTCTTGGCCAGTTCCATACATAATCAATGCTCAATGATTGACATGTTATTGGTAAATAATAGAAGATTAAGAAGAATCAGGATATCCTCACAATAATCTTGTTCTTTTTTCCAGCAGATAGTAACAGTACTTTCCCATCAACAATGTCAACCTCATCTATCTTCTTTTCATCATTGTCAACCCTTTTATTATTCAGATAAATGCCACCTTGTTTCAGAAGTCGCCGTGCCGCAGATTTGCTATTTAACAATCTGGTAGAAACTAAAAGATCAATCACAGAAGAATTTAGCAACTGATCATATGACAGAGAGAACGAGGGAACATCATCAGCTATTCTCTCAATCATTTCAGCATCCAACTGTGTTTCAGACCCAGGTCGCAAAGCTTCAGTAGCCCTCAATGCTTCAGCAAGGCCTTCTTCCCCATGGACAAAACGGGTTACTTCTTCTGCGAGCCTCTGCTGCAAACTATTGGGAACATAACCAGGTTTTTTCATGCCCTCTTCCAAATCTTGGATCTCTTCCAAGCTAAGGAATGTTAGGATCTTCAAAAATCTCACAACATCAACATCCGGCACTGAAAAGAAATACTGATAAAACTTGTATGGTGACAACATGGATTCTGACAACCATATTGCTCCGCCTTCTGATTTTCCAAACTTGGTTCCATCACTCTTCAGTAGAAGGGGAAATGTCAAGCCATAAGCACCTTCAATCTGCAATATCTTCCGAATCAGTTCTGTGCCTGCAGTGATGTTTCCCCATTGATCACTTCCACCAATCTGAACATTAACGCCTACGTTCTTGAAGAGATGCAGGAAATCATATCCCTGCAGCAGCTGATATGTAAACTCAGTATAACTCATTCCTTCATCGGACATTAATCTTTTCTTGACACTCTCCTTTGCCATCATTGTGCCAACCCTGGCAAACCTTCCTACCTCCCTTAGAAAATCCAAAAGGGTAATGTCCTTCCACCAATCATAATTGTTTAGAATGTCAAAAGATCCATCCGTATTTGGCTGCAAGATGCTCCCTTTCTCATCACTTGTGGGCAAAGGCTCCTCCTTTTCATGCCTTTGGCCGGAACTCAGTGTTCCACCATCTCTCCCCAAGATTTTTGAGATCAAATCCTTAATGCCAGCACTATTCTTCTCAAGAGTGGTAATGTCCAACTCTGGCCGTTCCAAGCTCTTGCCCGAAGGGTCTCCCACGCGACCGGTAGCTCCACCAATCAAGGCCACGGCCTTGTGACCGCACCGCTGAAACCAGGACAGGACGATGATGCCTAGAAGGTTACCAAGGTGCAAGCTTTCGGCAGTGGGATCGAAACCACAGTAGACCTTAACAGGGTTCAGAGTGGGATTTGTGCACGCCAACCTGAGGCCCTCGCTGGTAATGGACTCGACGAGGCCACGCTCCTGGAGGATGTCGACGACGTTGGGCTTCCGATGAGAGGAACCGATATCTGGCGTCTCTTCTTCGAGAACTTGCTCGGCGGACTGGGAGTAGCTCCGGCGAAGGAAAAAGGGGATGCCGGGGCGGTGGACTGCCGGAGAGAAGGAGAATACTCCAGGGCGCTGAAGAACATTTGAACGGAGGACTTGGAAGGCTCTAAAAGTCGTTGCCGTGGCGGTGGCTGTGACAGCTGCCATCAGAGCGGCGGGCAGTGCGGTCTTGCCGGCGGTGTTTGGATAGGGAAAAGGGTTTTATTTCAGAGGCCTGCGACAGGGATCTGTTTGAAAATAAAATACTAAATTGAGATAAAAAAAAAATACTTTTATTTAAAGAACATTAAGTAAAAACGCAAGAAAAAGAAATTGAAACGTCAACCACAAAATTCTCGCGGCCAATTTTGTTAAATACGTAAAACGGTCACGGAAGAGCCGAAAAATACGAATAAACTTAATACGACACGGATAATTATATAAAAAATATATAGTTTATATATTAACCAGACCGTCGCGCGTTGCGCGATTAAAAATAAGTTTAATATTTTGAGAACTAAATTTGAATAAATTTTTGTAATACTTAAATACATATTTAACAGATGTAATTATTAAAAAAATATTTCATAACAACATGAACTTCAAATTATGATCATAATTTATTTTAAAAGATAAAAATAATTTTTAAGTTATATGTTTTGATTAGAAATAATATTATGATTAAATTATCTATTTTTATATAATTATGTACATTTATGCAAATGAATAATTTTGGTTGTAATTACTTTTTTTCAAAGTCTCTTAATTATTCTTGTATTACATATGTTTAATTTTAAATCAATTGAGAATGATGTAGAAATATTTAATTATAATTGTATAAATTTGTATGCAAGAATATGATTATATAAAAGAATTATTAGTATGCACATAAAATTTTTCTTCTTCTTAAACTTTTGATTATTTTGTGTTGCATACGTTAAAATCAACCTATTGATATGAAAGTTAGAAAAAAGAGAACATAAACAAATTAAAATAAAAAATTTATTTGGTTGAATTGCATTCGTATTATCAGAAAGTAAATCATTACAAGATAGATGAAATAGAAAGTCAAAATTAAAAAGTAGTATGATAAATTTGAAGAATTAAATATATGCATTAAAAAGTTCTCTCCTCCCAAAATTTGAAATTGTATAGTCACCTAAAAAAAATATTGCCATGAACATAGTGGATATATGAGTGAATTAGATATCATAACATGCAACTAAAATAAATTACATAAAATAAGATAATTTAAAAATTACAATAAAAGATTAAAAAAATGGAGAAATAGCAAAATCTTAGTTAACTACAATTGTGGTATAGAAACTATTTAACATATTATGTAGTAATGATTATTTTGCACAAAGAAATAAATATATAGAATCAATAATAAATGTCATTATAAAAGAATTCTTAATAATTAATATTTTAATATAACTTTATATGGATTTGGTAGGTGATAACTCTCATAGATTAAAAAAATTGAAAAGAAATAATTTGAAAATGAGATATTAGACTAAGTATAAATGACATATATTCTTAGGTACTATTTAATTGTATATTGCAAATAACAGTATTTCATATGATATTTAAATTAAAAAAATGGTGTCAAAACAATTCATACATTTTACATGAAATCAATAAAGATACAACATACATACATGTTAAAATTTATTTTGATGTATAAATAGACGGAACTGCATGTCATTAAAAATAAAAAAAAAGATAAAGAAAATTATAACTTACCAAACAAAGACATAACGAGATGACTTCAAATTATAGGCTACATGAAATTGGCAATTTGCTGGACAGGAATTAAGAAAAAAATATTAGTTAATAATGCAAAAGATAGTATAATATTCATAATACAATATGAAATAGATTAGTCTTTATATTTACCTTGCTATGTATGTGTTGAATTTAACACATTATGAAAGACCTCTTTGTAGACAATATTCTTTACTAGATGTGGATTTATTGCTTCATTGTCTATATTTAAAATGCTCAATCATTCTTTTCTTGTAACATGAGATATAGAGACATATAATTGACCATGTGTGAAAACTTGCTTTGGGAGAAACATTTTGACATGTTTAAAAGATTATCCTTGACTTTTATTGATTGTCATGGAAAAACATATTATTAGTGGAAGTTGTCATCTCTTTAGCTTGATGGCCACTTTGATTGATTTGGTTACATGATAATTCTTGAAATTGTAACTCTTATTCCAACATGTGTACCTGAAATGATATCTGTATTCACTGACCATTTACCAAGTGACTAATTATTAATTTTGTACTATTGCATAAACCTTCCGATTGATTGAGATTTCTAAGAAGCATTAGTGGAGCACTCTCTTTTAACCTTATGTCATGATTTGATACACCGGACAATTTCAAACTATTGAGAAATTTCGTTAAATGGATCTTAAAAAAAGTACTTTCACCTAATTGAAGCATCCATTTATCAAAAGAGATTATTTCATCAGCATCTGAATTTGTAGCTTGTCCATGTAGAAACCTCATATTCTCTCGAAGTTCATAAATAGTAAAGTGCGGCCAAAAGTACGAAGAATTAAGAGAAGCATTAATAATATCTGCTCACCCACCTTTTGATATGACAGGTAGTATTTCACGAAAATCTTCTCCACAAACAATTGCAAGACATCCAAATGATAGATTTTTACTATTATGATATCTACTTTTAAGAATATCTCTTAAACTCTTATCCAAAGCTTCAAAGCACTATTTATTTGCCATTGGAGCTTCATCCCAAATAATTAATGAAGTTTTGCAAAAAAGTTCAGCCAATTGTGTTCCATGTCGAATTTCACAAGTGGATTCTAATGTGACATCCGAGAAAATATGAAATTGAGAATGTGTTGTTCTACCATTTGGTAGTAACAATGCAACTATACCAGAACTCGCAACAGGCAAAACTATTTTTTATTCTGATCTTAGCTTGCATGTTATTGTCTTCTATAGAAAAGTCTTACCAGTGCCTCCATGACCATTGATAAAAAATAATTTACCTTCGTCACTGTCAATAGATTAGAGTATTGCATCATATGCTTTTCTTTGATCACTATTCAGAGATGTGAATAATTCTTGGTGCATAAAATACAAATTAGAATGATTATACTGAAGTTTTTCATTGATTAAATGTTTCCCCAAATCCCTTAACAAAGATGCAATTTTTTTTTTCAAACTTCTACGCATTTTTGAAAGAATACTCTCAATTTCAAACAATGTATATGTATCAATTTGCTCATTTGTTAATTCTAAATTTTCATAATTGAATTTCTTTCTTTGCAAAGAGCAAATATCCTCAGATAAAATATGAAAATTTGATTTCCAAACCTCATATGCATCACTAACTTCATTACCCGTAGCCCAAAAAATGCTTTGATAAAATAGTGATTTCATTCTTTGTCATCATCTAGCAAGCCCAAAGCATAACATGCAGCTTTGAACGTATGATGTCTAACTCCATCAATTGTTCTAATATTTTCATAGGATGTGCTTCGCTTTACAACGTTAAGCAACATTCTCAAATAAAATCTTTCTCCGCTTGAAGGATGTGCAAAATAAACTCTTCCACTGCATTTGCCATTTTTTCTTTTAGTCCAAATTTTATCTTTTCCATTGCATACCCAATATACAAGGAAATCAGACTATGTCAATTCTCGTGCATCAGCATACAAGTTATTTGCTTTAAATCATTCTGTGAATTATGTCTTCTCCACACCTGGACGATGTAGCATATTTTCTATTGACATATCTTCCGAAAAAATAATTGTATTTTGTCGAGGTAAGTGAAAAGGTAATCAGAATGTTCACTATGATTGATATGAAAGATTCTCCAACATACTTTTGTGACTGATATATATCTACAATTCAAATATGTTTTGATTTCATCCACTTCTGTCATGGTGTCAATGGATTTCTGTTGTTCTATCGGATCCTTTATGTACATATTTGAATAAATATTTGACTGATCTTGAATAATTGCAAAGCTCAATATTTATATGGGCATCAAATGTCATACCCAACTCCGTGACTAAGTTCTAATCCCAATTATTGTATCCCTTAATTATGTTTAGCAATTTTGAAAATAAAATCGACAAAATCTCATCCCTTACTTATCTTGTGGTATTTGCCAATACATACAAAATATGCATATATATTCATCAAAGTTGAAATAAAAGTTATAAGACATGACATTCATATATTATCATCATTGTTTCACAACCTATCTCACATGTAACACCCCACGGGATCAAGTTTATACAATCTTAAAAAAGTTTATTACAAACTTAATTATAACATCTAAAACTATCTATTACATGCATGCTTCCAAAAATAAAAGTGAAAGGGGATTAAAGTGCTCCACCGGCTCGACCTCTTCTATATGCAGCAAAATAAGCTTCGAGTCGACTCAACTTGAGAACTTACGAGTATCTGAAAATTTTAAAATGGGTACTGACAATAATCATTTACTCAATGAGTGGAATAAAAGTACAACATAGGGGAACAATACGAGTGCATATAACATTAAATAATCACATTCTCCATATAATAAAACATTTAAAGCATAACACATATAACATAACTTGTCAAATCATATGAACTTTCATATAAGTAAAAGTAACTCAAAATATTATTATTTTCATAATTAAACTCCACACATGTGTCATTGCACATTCTCATCATGGGTCAATACGTATTCCTCCATGATTATGTGTCGTACAGTTAAGCAGAGCTTCATAATCAAGAGTCTTGGATACGCAGAGAAAATTATGGATCAATATGTATCTCTCTATGATTGTGTGTCATACAGTTAAGCAGAGCTTCACAATCAAGAGTCTCAAATACGCAGAACAAATCATGAATCAATACGTATCCTAATCATGATTATGTGCCACCTAATCATGATTCTCAGATATGCAGAGCAAATCATGAGTTAAAACGTGCATGCAGAGTAGCCCCCAAAGGGCAAAGACACGGGACCTGATATACGCCCCAAAGACTTCATGTATATCGAATGCGGTCCCAAAGACCTTTTTCAAACAACATGGCTAATGAACACATGGAGTTTAATAATATCAAAATACACATGTCATAATCACATATCATTATCAAGTAAAATTTATTTTTACTTCACAAGCATTGTTCCCTAAAAATATTTTTTATATAAGATGTTACTCCATCTCATATGAAATCCTTGAAACATATCATAAATACTTTTCATAGCTCAAGATATGTTTCAATAATAATAATAATAATAATAATAATAATAAGTTTTGCTTGAGGTAATACCATAAATAAAAGAACTAATATATAATATTTTGCTATTTGTAAATTTACCCACTCACCTTGTACTTTATCACTTCAAGGAGGTTTATTAGATTTCCGCCCTTTCACTTGCAACTTGATGTTTTCCTACAAGTAATAATGCATTTTTACTTCTCAATCACTAATAAAGTAATATACAATGCATGCTCATGATGCATGAATAATTATGTATCCTAAAATGCATATAATCCTCTCTAATACTAATTTTTAATTTCAGGTATTTATATTCATAAGCTATTTCACACTTGGGACTTTTCAATTTTCCAAAGCTTAACTAGGTGTTGTTTCAGGATTTCAGACCGAGTGTCTGTCAATAAATAATTTATAACTTCTTAACTACATGGGCAAATCTTATGATTCTGGATTACTTAGAACCTAGACATATTAAGGTTTCCAACTCCCAAATATCATTATCAAATTCCAAGTGAGTAAGTCAGGACATCCCAGACAATCTGACCTAGGGTTTGTGCCCTGATAAGCTGTGTGTCACCGAAATATTGATTTATATTTTTCTTCATACTTGTCCATTTAAGTAGTTCATAATTTTCCTGAAAACTAGACTTCATTAGTTTTTTTCATAAAAAGTATAGAATTTAACTCGTTGTATAACCTTATAACAAAAATAGTTAATTCGGATCATCATTTGTCCATGTCCTGGAATCTGACAGAAGAATAACTATGAAATGAAAATTTCATTTCTCTCTAGATACATGTCCAAATAAGATGATTCCACTTCTCACCGAACTCTTGGAATGTCTAATTAAGTATATCCAAATTTCAAACCCTAATTCACTCTACTCCAATCGTGCCTTAATTTACAAATTGAACATATATCAGACTCGGGACAAGATGAGTGACTTGCGAAGCTAAGTTCATAACTTCCTTTATAAAACTCCATTTTAGGTGATTCCAGTGGCCATGGAAAGCTAACATCGAATGGATTAACTAAAAATGTCATAATTTATGGTACGTTAATCATGAAGTAATGATCCTCTCAATCAGAAAAATAATTTTTGGATCAAAACTCACGTGGAACAGCCAATTTTCCCGATATTCCCTAGATCGTTTCGCTCGAGTTCTTCCTCTGGTAATTTTTCTAGGTGAAAAGATAATGTTAAGTGTCTTATATATTTTTTCTGAATTGTCTGAGGTCGTATGGCGGTTTGGAAAAATATCCCTTTGAGTAGCTCTCACCTGTTTGCTTCAGCTGCTTGGAACTTAAGTGATGGTCAATCACATTTTTTTATCATAACTAAGTGTTCTAACTCTAATTAAGCTTACTTAATCCTATTTAAACATATATATCATAATATTTAGAAATTTTATAATTTATTCCTAATAACTTTATGTAATTACTTTGTATAGTTTATCGATAATTAAATAATCATTATGCTCTAATCGAAATATTAATTACTATATACAACTATCACTAAATGCACATCCAAACTAACTTAGTATGTCAAATAAATGCATGATTATGCACAAATGATATTTCCAGGGCACGTGACATCAAATTTCACCAACAATTTTCTATTGTAAGGAACAACAAACTGATTATCTAATAATACACCATTCTTTTCAACTTCAATGCATGTCTTCCTTCTTCTATAAATTGGAAAGCCATCTGCATCAATTGTTGTTCGATCAACATATCATTTTGTAAAATGTTTCAACATGCATGGTGATTTCATATTTGACAATCTACATGGTCCATGCATCATGAACTTCTTAACAGCATTATAACCATCAAAGTCGACATTTGGATCCGGAATCTCTGCACTTATTATTTTATCAATTTGTTCCAAAGGAGGATATTTCATTGATTGATGTAAGAATTATATTATATGAGCATGTGGCAAGCCTCTTTTTTGGAATTCAATTGTATACAAACCTATATTATAGAAAAAAATCAATGTAATTGATAATAAAAAGTTTTGGATTCCATAATGACAATAAAAAATTCATATGATAAGCTAGATTAAATATAGAAGAAAATTTACTTACATACAATTATTTTTTTCGAAAGGTTGATCTTTCTTTAAGTCTTGCATCAATTGTAATAATTTTATTTGAAACACCCTGCATATGATATCAACTCTTCTATCATCATCCTTTTGATTTATCAAATAAAGCATGTAATTTATTTTGGGCCACTTGGGGTTACAAGCAAAAGTAATGAATATATTAGGATATTCAGCCCATCTACAAATGGCCATGGCATCTTCATAATTTTTCACTTTATATCTTGATCCTCCGGTGTGAGATGATGGTAGTATTATTGTCTTTCCGATCTTTGAAGCATCAGTATCACCATGATCAATAGCATCCATTAGTTCAGAAAAGATATCAGCTCTGAGTTTTGGTTGATTATATAGAATATTTCTTCTTCAATTGTCATGTAAGAGTCAAGTATATATTGCTAAAAAAGTCTATTAGATTGAAGTAAAGTCCTGCCTTCATGTAATCTTTGTTGAATTCTGAAACAATAATATTGTCTCATAGTTAATTTCTCCCTTTTGTAAGATTTACCAGATTTTGGACATAAAGGCATATCCAACCTATATCCATATTCACCATAAGGATGTATCAAGGGATATGTTATAGGCATGAAAGTTAGATGCAAATCTGAGATTCACTGGAGACCTTTTGTCTTATGTTCAACTATGACATCTCTTTCAAAATTTTCACCATCTATATCACCAACTACTAAGGCTGCAACTTCAAAGGCTGTGGGCAAATTATATTGCCAACCATCTTGTGTTCTATTGGCACAAAGCCGTAGATGAAAAATTAATTCAAAATTTTCTTTATATCGATCTCTGCCCATTCTAAAAGATTTTACTAAAATGTTATTGTCATCTAACTAACATTTTAGATAAGTCTTCAATAATTTGAGGATTTATATCATTGTGCACAATTTTTTTTTGCACAGATGCAATTCTATTTGTAACATCATGATCAGTGTCATATATATAAAACCGTGCAAAATTTGGCTTTTTTCCAACCACTAATAACAAAGAACCAATGTGATGATAATTTTGTCCAGTCATTCTAAATACAGAAGGTCATGTCCCTTGATTTTGGGGAATATCAATTTTTCCACCCATTGATGTCAAAGCAAACATAGAGTTGTATATTCGTATATTTTTTTCGGAATTTCATCCCATTAATTCCAGAATCTTGACTAGGGAAATGTTTTAACAATGGAGGAGAATCTTTAAATAAAAGTATTTGCACACGACCTTCTAGACAACATAATGAGAACTTTGGATTTGATACATTTTTTCTTTTACATGTTCTTTCTTCATACCACAATAGAGCACCACAATATTAGCATGCATACGTATGGGGGCCAAAATTCCAAACTATCTGTACAAGCATAAATATTTTTATTTAATAAATGTGTCCTACTTAATATATATAATAAATGCTTTAAACTTATACATTTGAAGAAAAAAATTATAAAATAACTTTTTTGAGAATAGTATGCCACACTTGACTTATTTGATTTTCCTCCTGAACATTATGCATCGTGTTTGAGGAAGATTGTGCTTTGACATGTCCTTAATTGGAAAAAAATACTTATATCATGAACCATACAACCTTTATGTATAACATAATCTTAAGCAATATATAATGATTTTTAATGGAAGGAATAAGTCGTATATTGTGTTACGAAAGATACCTGCATTATTCACTTCTTTGTTTCTTTTTCTAAAGGTCTAATTATTTCTTAAAGTTTTCCCATCATTTGTCAGATTTAACCCTTCTCTTTCTTGCTGAAAAATATATTCACCTAAACAAAAAAGTAAATACAATTAAGAATTAAGAATTTATATGAGATGGTAAATAAATGAGGAATTGAGTTTCTACATATGTGAGTTAAAAATGCCAAAGACAATGTGGACAATATAAATATAGTTAATTTTCATTTGGAATATGCTTAATAGTCATGAATAATAAAATATGTATTAAAAATAATATTTGTGATATCATTATGTAGTTGAAAGTAATAATATTTATGATAAATAAAAATATAGTACACCCTATTTTATATAAAATGTCCTTATGTCATGAAATATACTATATATATAGTATAAGTAATGAAAGGAATGACCATATTGTATTAAGACAAATATGTATATCTATGGATTTAATATCATAAAAACTAAGAGAAATTCAATTATATATAGCTACACAAAATTCATATCAATTTATTTAATACTCGCATTTAAAGAATATAAAAATCAAAAAAATGACATCAAAATTAAAATAAAACCAAGAAAGAAATGTAGATTGATTGAAATTTTTGTGTAAAGCAAAATACGGATTTCAACTGAAAAGTAAGAGGTGTCTTACCATGTGGGGGCATTGACTTATTTATTATGCACTTGTCATTAAAATTTAGTGATTCTTTTGATCTTTTTATGCATTGTTGTATAAGCAAATGCATTTTATTTGCATCATCTATATATTTCTTTTACATTCTTGCAATCCTTCGCTTTAATCTAGCAAAAGCGCATATTTATGTCTTCAAAAGTAAAGCTTCATGAGAATTTAGACCTTGTTGTTGAGTAAGATAATATCTATGTAGTTTCCTCTTAATATATCTTTCTGTCGTCAGAGAGCTGTAATTTCTTTATTAAAGCTTGAATATTCAGGATGAATATTTGCATATCCCACCAGATTTTTTATTAAATCATATATGACACTCATTGTGTTGTTCAAGCTGTGCCCAAATAATATAATAGTGAAGGGTATCGATTTCCTACAATAAATTAAAATTATTAAAAATTGGTAAGAAATAACAGAAACAATGATAAAATGACTCAAATATTGACCTTCCGAACTAATAAGCACTGCATTTATTATTATATAAATATATTCATTTCCCAACATATAATAAGTTTACATTGGTTAGTTGACTTTTTCTTACTTCATGTGATGTGCTATTTTGGAAGGAGAAAAAGAAGCATAATATATTTTTTTTCAATTTTTTTTAAAAAATATTTATTGCCAGTTAAATAAATAAAAAAATATTAAAGATAAATAAATGTTATTTCCACTCATATATCTATTTTGGAGGGAGAAAAAGAAGCATAATATAATCTACAGTCTTACAGAAATGATGTAATATAAGAAATATAAATGATATACATACATACCATTGATGTTCGACCAAACTCAATGTTTAAGAAATTCAAGATGTGAGCAACAATTTTAAAATCAATATAACGCTAGGCTTGAGGACTTTTATGATAGCTTGTGCATTTTTAAGCCTTGCACCATGAACTTATGAGAAAAAAATAACGTATCAGTACAAATTTTTTAGAGATTGAAAAAAGGAAATGTTAACAATAAAATAGTCTAGATGTGTGTATTACCTATGAATCGCCATCTCATACACAATACATTTCGGTCTTTGAAAATCAACAAATTCTCCTGTAAAATTCCATAAATTAGACTCGATGAGACGACAAGAGATTGATAAAAGAACCTTAGATATTCGTCCACATACAATGACGCCTTGGCATGATGTAATAACCGACAACCAACAGATAAAAAAAAGAAAAAGAATCACGATGGACGGCTGGGCAAAGCACGAAGGGATAAAAAGAAACAAAATCCCACTCGAAGTTTGAAAGGAAAGGAAATTAAATCTAATCTCATCATATTTAATTAGGAGAGGAAGATTATATTAAAACAAAACCTTTTATAAAACCTTACCCTCCTAACCCCACGAAGGCCCTTTTTTTTGTTTTGATCCCTGCGGCCACGCTGCTACCGTCCAGAGGCAAGCCGAGAGGGCCAGCAACTCCTCTTCCTTCTCCCTCTCACGTACACTTTTTCGAAGCAAGATTTCTTGATTCTATTCGCTGAACCTTGCAGGCGAAGAACAGGGGAGAGTCAGGGGAGGGAGCCATTGATCGATTTTTCGACGAACCGAGGAACGAATTAATTACGAACAGAGGTGGGTGAATCGAAATCACCTTGCATGACCTCTGAATTGTCCAAATTCATGCCCTAATCATATTGAAAAGAAAAGAATAAGAATATGGTTCAAGTTATCATTTTAATTGTTTGATTTCTTGAATTCTTTAATTGGTTGATTGTTTGCATGCATAATTCATTGTCTGTTGTTCTATTGTTGTGTGATTGATTTGCTAGGAGATAGGAACTAGGTTAGGTGGAGATTGCATCGAAGGATTGATGAAATTCGAAAGTCTGTAACTTTTCTGGACGCCGACCGATCGATCGGTCCGCAGGCATTGCCAACAACCAGTCGACCGATAACCTGCATACAACCGATTTCTGCATATGTCGTCTGGTCGACCGATCCCTATCACCGGTCGATCGATCCTTACCCACCGGCCGACCGTTTAACTGAACGGATCGATCGATCCGATTAGCCCGAATCAACCAACCGGTCGACCGATCTGAATAGACTAGTCAACCGATCAATACACTACCGGTCGACCGGTTCAGTTCCCCTGAACCGGTCGACCGATCCCCAGCAAACCTTTTTATTATATTTATTAATTATTTCCTTTTTATCCATATATTATTTAAATATAATTGATTCTATTTTTCTGACCCTACAGAGACCCCTCACTGATTTCCAAGATCTATTTCCTTACTGATTTATCTTTTATTGATCTTATTGTAAATATTGAACAAAGAATAAAGAGCCATAAGATATTAAAAGTGATTAAAGTTCAGATGGAAGATTAATCATGTGTTGCTAGTCCAAGCCAAGTGCAGCAAGATAAGGGTAGCTCCCTTGGTCATGGTTTGAACACCCACTGACCCGCACAAGACCGTATCGTTTGCTCGGCATACCCCAAGAACTAAAGGCACATAAAATCACCCTGATTTCTAATAATAATCCAAGATCAAGAAGTATATTTAAGTCAAGTATGCCATGATTCTAAGTTACTAAGTATCATTTGACTCTCATGACCCATGTTATATGCTGATTTTTACACTCATTCTTATTATGATCTATACATGTTATCCTTTCAAGTTTAATTATCTATTTCTGATTATTATATTCATGTCTGCATTATATATTATGTGGTTCCCCACTAGGCTGTAAAGCTTATGGGAGGACCTCCTCCCCTGTGTCTGATTTTCATAGGACCAGGTCAATGACGAGGTGGAGTAGGTGTGTGGTGACGAAGCTTGGCGACAAGAAAGCACATGAACCATAGGATTTATTAGTTCTTATAGAGATTTTCCTTTTCCCTTCCGCATTATAGTTTCATGATGTAAAATTTTATTTTATTTCTTAGAAATGATATAATCACTTTTTAGACTTCCACTAATTAAAGTTATGCTTTTCTTTATCTCTTTTATTTTATTATTCTTCTGCTGGCGTATCTCGATTCTTGACTGAGATATGATCAATATTATGATCAAAGTCATAGCATGCCGTAGCGTCTCCAGGTTGGTCTTCGCTACATGGCGAGGGTCGATTTGGGGACGTTACACATGAAGTATGTAATGAAGTGATGGCGTGCGGGTGGAGGACAGTGAGAGAAAACCAAATATAAGATGATCTAGATACATGAGCATATTTTATTATAACATCCTCATTTAATATGTGTAGTTATAAAATAGAACATTTTATTGTTATTTAATTTTATCGTTAGTTTGGATTGAAATCTAGTAAAATGGATCTGGATAATGTTGTTATTCATAATAAAATAAGGTATACATGTTTAAAATATTAAAATAATGTATAATTGAATTTGCACTAATCAATAGGAATAGGTGGCAACAGTAAGAAAAGAATAATTTGAATTTAAATCCAATCAACAATAGTAAAAGCAATCTTCTATGATGATTTTATTTTAACATAATGTAATTATAATAATATTAGTTATGCAATTATAATACTATTAGTTAGGCAGTTATAGGGGAGTTAGCATCATGTTATAGAGGGACTTAAAAGAGAATAAGTGATGAGGGAAGAGAGAGAAGAAGATAATGATTGGGGAGTTAGTTATGCAAGGTAATCGGAAGTGAGCTTGATATTGTGGTTGTGGAGGGAGTTAAAAGAGAATAAGTGATAAGGGAAGAGAGAGAATAAGATAATGAGTGGGGAGTTAGTGATAAGATTATGATAAGATTTGTTATAATAGTTGTTGATAGTGTAGTAATTAACATGGGATAGTTAAAAGAAAATTAAGTGGTGAGGAAAGACATAAGATTAGTTGTAATATACATAAATGATATTCATATGGATTTACTATTTTTATAATAAGAATAGTAATAAATAATAATATTAGTTATAAAATATAATACATGTAGTGGATGTAAGTTATAAAATGATAATATTAGTTATAAATATAATACAGTAGTGGATTAGTTGTTATAGACATTAGATTAATAGATGGTTTTATGGGTGTTGTACTAAGAATAATACTATTAGTTAGGCAGTTATAATACTATAGTAAAGGCAATCTTTAGTGATGAATTTATTTAACATAACGTAATTATAAATTTTATCTTAGTCAATGCAAGTTAATATTAAATAATGATATCAATATAAATTTTATTTAATTTAACATTTGCGCTGCATAATGGATTTGCATACTTAAATTTAAGGTACATACCTTAAATTTCGTTATTTACAAATATGGTGGATATGGTATCATTTGTTCATGTTAATTCATAAGCAAAATAATTTCAATTATAAGTATATAATCGGCAATGTTATAAAAATATAATTTTAAATAATAGTATATATATAATTATTAATTTATGCAAAATTAATGAAATAATAATTTGGGAATTTTTTTTTGTGTGATTAAGTAATTTCGTAATAAAAATATTTACACTTATATTTAAATATGTTATAAGACTCATTAAGGAATAAATTGCTTTATGAAAGAAGAAAATAATAATAATGAAATAAAAGAAACATATGAGATAATCACTTCAATATACATTTATGTCATGGACGTAACACACCATATTGTCGCATAACAACATTGTGATGAACATAGGAAATAAAAAAAAAGTATCTAGAAGAACATATAACATGATATGCATGTACAAATAAGTTAATGATAAGATAAATTTAAACAATAACACCAAATAGAAAAAAACTTCTAATAAAACATATAAGATTATATACATGTACTAATAAGTTTAGGAGAAGATAAATTTAAACATTAAAACTTGAGTTAACAAAAGTTACATCATAATTCTTCATTTTTTTGGCAGCTCGTTGTAGTGGATCTTCAATCATCTCATCTTTCAATAACTTATTATGTCCATCATCATCCTCGTGAATTGGGTAATATGAGAGAAATACATAGTAAAAAAAGAAAATCCAAATAATTTTACCTTTTGTGTCCTTTCATTGTTGTCATGAATAATATTATGTTGATCATTATTCACAAACTTTTCCTATAAAAACAAAAATTGATATAACAAACATTAATGGAGAAAAAAAAATAAGTAACATAATTAATTAACCCATGAATAAGTAATAACCTTTTCTTTTGTTTTCAATACAAGTTTTGTCTCCATATTTTCATTGACCTAAAAAATCTTGACAATTGTAAAATTCTCAAATCCCTGTTTCATGTTGTAATCATTCAATTTTAATTTGAAAATGTATTCTTTTCCAAGAAGGGACTCAATTTGTGGAGGAATGGTAGCATCATTTGCAAACTTACGATTAAATAACTTATGAGCAAATGTATCTAGTAGCTTTTCTGCTTCATTATTAAACATGACAAATGATGTTTTTCCTGTATCATCCCCCACATTAAGATGTATCTTGTAACTATGATAAAAAATACAAGAAAAAAAGAGACAAAGTTAGGTGATAATAATGTATTACAAGCTTCAAAACATTTACAAAGCTGTAAAATTCTTACCGTACAAGAGGAAAATTGCATTCTTTCTTGTATGAATTGCAAATATTATATCCATCAAGGGGAATAACTTTTTTTTTACATTAGTGACATGAAATGTAATACCATCTGAAATAGTCATCAATACAAATTATGCTGACCTTTGCGGTAATTAGATATTCCTACAAAGATGTTAAAAATATTTAAAGACAATAAGAATTAAACATATGTTCGATTATGTTAATAAAATAGTAATATTATTAGGCCATGTAGCTTCCAATAGTTCCTTAATAAACATTCTATTTAAAAACATTTTTTCCTCAAGGACATGTTACTAAACTGTGCTGATTTGATAATTCCAACACCAACAGACTTTTGAGAAAAATTTTCAACCAAATAAATTATAAAATCAGTTTTTATGTTGACATAAACTTTAGAAGTTGTTGTAGAAGAAAACGTTACAGCACATGCTTTGTGGAAAAAACATTACTTATTAAAAATTGATTAGTAAGAGTATAATATAAAATTTGAATAGTAAGAGTACAATATAAAAATATTCTAATAAATAATCAAATTTAATTACCTCGAAATGTTTCACCAATACAAAAGTGACTACCACAATAAAAGGTCCATTTTCGTTCTTATACAAGCTTGGATAATCAAGTCTCCCCACAAAGTAATTTTTGCTGGAACATAACTATAAAATGAATTAGAAATATATAATTGTTAAGTTGCAATAACAATGAATAAAATATCCAAAAGTAACACATATGATGTTATAAATGATAAACTCACTAATATGTGATAATTTGAATGTCTCTTTTATTACGTCCAGCTCTGAAGACTTGAATTTATGCAAATCCTGATAGGCATCCAATAACATCTACAAAGAACAAAAGAAAAATAAAATGGATTAGACAATAATAAAAGAAAAAATACAATTATGTTAAATCAAACCTGATAGTATTTTATTATTGTTAATGTGTGCTTCAGCCAATTCCTTTGTTATAAAATTGAATGCATTGATAGGAATATCTGAATGGTCATCTAGTTTCTTCACTACGATTTTGGCAGAAAAATAATTCTTTTATCATTTTTTACTGGTTGAAACTCTATCAAGGTAGGGGCAACTTGAAATGTTGTAATAAAAAATATATTTCCTTCAATCAATAGGTGCCTAAACCGCTCAACTTGATTCTTATGGATTGAAGTATGCATCATATTTTTCTGTAATAAGATTGAAAAAGAAGCTATGTTGATAATAAAAAATAAAAAATATATGATAAATAAAATGGTGTAAGAAATTATCTTCTCATCAACTAAAATCATATCTAAGCTTATTAGCTCTTCATTTTTTTTCAAATTTTTTACTTCTCAAATTCTACAAATCTTAACTATAACTGACCAATCATCTTTAACATTGCTAATATCACTAGGTAGTGAGTAATTCATTTTGATATGAAAAAGTCAGAGAATAAATTTGAAGAGAGGATGATCTTAAATAGAAAGAATGTATTGTGTGAAAGAAATCAGTTAATGTCTACAAATGAACTGTTTTTTTTAAAGAAATTGGTTATTACCACTGGGTAGTGGGACAGTGGGCTAGTTAACATGAGTATGTGTGGTAGTTACCAAATGTATTATTTATTATGGAAAATATAATAGAAGATAATAGGGGAGTTAATATAAGGTCACGGAGGGAGTAAAAAGAGATTAAGGTGGTGAGGGGAAATAGAGAGAAGAAGATAATTGGTGGGGAGTTAGTTATGTAAGATAATGGGATGTGAGTATCATTATGTGTAGGTTTATAGATATAATAATACAAATGTAATTTAAATTTCAGTTATAGGGGAGTTATTATTAGGTTGTGGAGGGAAGAGAGAGAAGAAGATAATGAGTGGGGAGTTAGTTATGTAAGATAATGGAAAGTGAGCATGGGGTTGTGGAGGGAGTTAAAAGAGAATAAGTGACGAGGAAAGAGAGAGAATAAGATAATGAGTAGGTAGTTAGTGATAAGATTATGATAAAATTTGTTATGATAGTTAGTTAGTGTTATAATATTTATATTGCCAGTTAAATAAATAAATGGAAAAAATATTAAAGATAAATAAATGTTATCTCCTCTCGTATTATTCCTCGGAAATAAAAATGGTAAATATTATTATATAAATATATTTATTTTCCAACATATTAGAAGTTTACATTAGTTATTTGACTTTTTATTAATTCACGTAATGCCATATTTTGGAAGGAGAAAAAGAAGCATAATACAATGCTATAAAATTTGTTAATAAATATTTATCTTGGAAGGTAATTAAATACAATAAAAATGTTAATATTAGAAGTTTACATTAGTTATTTGACTTTTACTAATTCATGTAATGCCCTATTTTGGAGGGAGAAAAAGAAGCATAATATAATGTTATAAAATGCGAAGTTGATGTTGCTGGTGGAGTAGGCCGACCATGAAGTATGTCGATGGCAGTGATGTGCCAATGAGGCTGATGTTGATGCCGACGCGAAGTTGAGTAGGCGATAATAATGCAAGTGTCGACGCTGCTGGCGGAGTAGACGATAATAATACACATGCGGGCGATGTTGGTGGAGTAAGCGATAATAATGCTTGGGGGAGTAGAAATAAATAGAGAGGGGCCAAGGATGAAGTGTTGATAGATGGTGATAGAGAGGAGGGTTGAGAGAAAAAGTAGAAATAAATAAAGAGGAGGTTAGATAGAGATATAGGAAAGATATAGGTGGTTAGCATAAATAAATATAATTAAATAAAAAACCAAAACAAAGATATATATATATTATACATATAAAAACTATGCAACATGCTCGCACGATGCGCAATTTAAATAATTTGTACATAATTTTTTTAAATTTTATTACCCTTAATTCTGAAGTATTTTTATTGTATTACATTTTTTATCTTTAACATCATATAGCTTTTATTTTTCCTTCTGCAATCAAGATTCTAGATGTGTTCTTAGATGATAATTCAACCTAATTGATTCAATTATATTGAGTAGGATTCAACCAAACTAAATTGCTTCTTTTATTTTGTAATCATTTATGATATTTTTATTTAGTTATCTTAAATTTTTTTATCATAATTTATTACTTTATCAAGTTTTTGTTTATTTATTATTTGTATTGAAAGAATGAACATCGTGGTAAATATTTATGCTTATAATCAAGCTTTTAGATGTTTTCATAATGTTTTATTAATGACCATATGATTTTTGTTTTTGTAATCTTCTTTTTTAATCATTTATTATTATATATAATATAAATCTTGTATATTTTTAGTATTGTATTTTTTTTTATTTTATTCTATCATGTCTTACGCCATTATTTAATTTTCATATATTTTATATCAATCATAAAACATTTTTAAGAAAATCATCAATCTTTAACATGCATTTTACACTTTTGCCTACATTAGATCAAATTAACCACCTAATAAAATTATCCAACCCATTTAGTCAGGTTGGTTTGAATTGATACTTGATTCGAACCTAACTCAATCTAATTACAATCCAACCTTAATTGCATATACAATCCAATTAGTCTTCATTTATTATTTTATTTTTTAACATTGCAATGATTTTATTTGTTCATCTTAATATGTTTTATAATTCTTTAGCATTATATTAGTTCTATATTTTTTTTATTTTCTCACATTGTTTACTCTCGTTTATCTATTTCAATAATTAAGAATAAAAACTCATACATTTTTCTTATATTTTGAACTTCTAACTCCTTTACTCGTTGTCTTCTATGATCCTCGTCTCTTGTTACAAAGGGTGTAAAGCATGTTAAATTTATACAATCTGAATCAATGAATCATCATGTGATCTTAATTGATAAGAGTATGATTTGGTACACCAGGATCCATTGACTAATACCTTCAAGGAGAATAGAGTAGGGTAATGACCCAAGTTGGCTTTTATTAGTTAAAGATTACATATTAATTACATAATTTGAATATTTTTCAAGAATAAATTTTAGAAATCATGTTATTAATTAATCATAAAAAATAACTTATTGTGTGGGTTTCAAATTAAGTTGTAGAGGGACTTTATTTCAGTAATAGAACATATTTTTAACTTTTTTATTGTATATAAAAAAGTAAGTTAAGAATTTCAGTTTTCATACCAGAATATGTTTAACACAATTTTTTTGTTAACAAAAAAATAATTTGTGCTCGTAGAAAAAGTAAATTTTTAACAATTTATCTATAGATACAATTATTCTTTGAACTTCCTGATTGTCAAAAAGTTTTCACTATTCTATTTTTTAATTATATTGATAGATAGTGTTTAAAAATGGTGAATATGTATTAATGACAAACAAAGTTTGGGCATCCAAATATTTATCAACACATATTCATGCATAATTTACTTTAGTCATCAACAGTTTTGTTTTAGTTGCATCCATAAAATTTTATATATGAAAGTTTTTTTGGACATATGAAAAAATATAAATTAATTTTGTTTATCAAGATCTTTATTTCCTTCTTATTTAATTTCACTGAAACTTCAATAATATAATAGCTTATTGGCAATAGATAATATTATTTTCCATTTTAACCCAAGGGAGGGTGCAATGCTGTCTTCTCCTACATTTCTTTTATAAGTTTATTTATATTTGTAACTAATATTGTAAACTTGACTAAGCAAGGGTAAAATTGTTACTTCAAAATTAATAAAGAATAACTTAATTAAATCTTAATAAAACTTAAATGAGAAATCAAGATAACTTCATGAATGAAAAATAAGTTTATATTACAAAATTTAAATGTGAAAAATATGGTATAGTAAGTTAAATGAAATAATACTTTTTATTTAGTGTGCGATGGTGATTGATAAATTTCATACATTTAGTTTCTCATCAAAGGAGCTATGATTTTAAAAGTTGCTCAAATCCTAACTAACCTAGTTGGAAAGTTTTTTTAAAAAATATTTTTTAGTAAACATGTATTCTTTTTAGATAGGAGAAACTATATCTTAGTGTAATAATATAAGCAACAAACAACCTCATAGTGCATGCATTTGCAAGCTCTTTTACCTCGTACCCATTGTCTCATAAGGCTGCATCCAAATGCTAATCTTCGGTGCAGGCTATGCGCTAATGGCGTCAAAGTGGATTCTTGCCATGTCATGATGCCAAGATAAATGCCGCCATTGATTAAGTAATGCAAGAGGACAATAGTTCCTCCCGACAACGTGTAAAAAATAATTCAATTAGGTAGTTCTATGGCCTGAGTCAATGCAGCAAGACCTTCGAACTCCTTGATGTACTCTACTCGCAAATGAAGCACAAAACCTCTTTGTCAATGCTTTATGAGCCTCTCCAGCTCTCTCTCTTGCTCTTAGAGCATGGCTTCCTTTCTCGAACCCATTCCTGTAGTTCTTGTAGTCCTCATGGACTAGTGTAGGTCAGCATGTGCCTTCACGACGAACGAACCTTTCTTCACCATTGGATAGTTCAATGGCTCGGACTTCATAGCCTTGTATCATGCACTAAGGTCATTGCCGTTGTTGTTGGCCATGACCGGTGTGTTCGGGCCCCAAGACGCCCTTGTCGTAGACGCAATAAGTCAATTATCAATAACCATTTAACAATCAATCTACATAAATTATTATCATCTCAATAATCCAATCAATCAATTGTCAATAATCAATAATCGATACTTAATTGACACTATTATGTCAAGAAATCATCAATATAATAATTATCATAATTAACTCTAATCAATAATTCAATAATAACACTTTTTATAATTAAACCCGGATTGGGTGGGTGAAACATGGGCCGTGTCATTTGGTTTTGCATAGTACTAAATTCTGTTAGTGGAACCCGAGCCGGGCAAGATGGAACTCGGTCCAATTCATGACTCTCAATCCGCGCAACACTCGAATTACTAGAACTCGGGTCATGTTCCATCAAATCCGGATAAGGTTCATTGAACTCGATCCGATCTCAATCCTACTCGCACCGGATTCATAAGAACCTGGGCCGGGTAGTGCAGAACCCGCCCTGGGTTTTGCTGCAGTCGGAAAGATGTGTTTTCACCGTGACTTTTGACCATATTTCCGATGTCATAATCCATGCAATTCTCTAAACAATTAATCCATACTATACTTCAATTATAGAACAAGGATTCTAAGGGTCTATACTGATGAAAATCATCGATATAAGGATTCCTCATTTTAAGTTGGCTAAAAATCAACTATGTCCATTGTTTTCTGTTGGCTACAAAATACCGAAACTTTGATCGACGATTCCTTCTTAGTGCTGCCTCCAAATTCATGTCGATTACTTGGATGTTGTTCTCCTATGTTGAGGCTTCGAAATGGTATACCGGTCACACTCTCAGGTGCCCCAGTTTGTTAGAAAACGAAGGAGAAAGAGAGAGAGCTCTTGTGTTGAAATTCTGTGAAGGTAAATAATATTTTCTAGCCACTCTTCAGGCCCTATTTATAGTTCTTGACTAAGAGTTTTTACTCCTATTTGGCCTTAGGCTAATTTTCCATCAATAATGGCCATTCATCATTAATTACTTTATGTTAAATTTAATTAAATCTGAATTTCACTAATTTTCTAACCATAGTTATAAAAAATCATCTCTACTCAAATTCCTTTTTATCTCTTCAATAACTTCTCTCAATTTCAAACTCTACTTTCACCTTATTCTTTTATTTCCATTTTCCTCTAATTTTTGGAATTATTATTCCATGATATTTTTATCATCCATTTTTTGGATTAAAATAATAATAAACATTATTTTCATGGTTGAAATATTTCTAAGTCATGAGACTCTCAATCATATCATATTTGAAAGTGCTATATCCATTAAACATTCTTTTGAATCTCAAATCTAATTGAAATCCCCAATGTCAATCTAATTATGATTTCTACTCCCAATAGGATTTTATCTTTCTTGATTTTCATTATTCCTTTCCAATCATACTTTTAATCCTACTCTAACTCCAGTTCCTTCTCCAAGTAGGATTAGTCTTTCTTTCTCTTCATATTCCTTTTCTAGTTATATTTCTATTCCTTTTCAAATTCTCCCCTTAATCACCTTCAATCCATCAAATACTCTAATTATATCGTACAATTTCTATATTGCTCCTAATAAAATCCTGGGGTGTTACATTATGCCACGACGAATGAGAAAAAATATCTAACAAGTTATCTTAGTTTGAAAATGTGCACTATGGTTTGGCTTCGTGCACTACAATCAAAATGCACCACACTACGGCTATAGTCCAATTTCTTCCTATGACCCAACACAAGCTATAATAAGGCATTGTGCGCTATGTTTGTATGCGTGTGTTAAGGTCCAATCGTAGAGCACTTACAAAACTTGTGTTTTTAGGAAATTTTTGCTATGGTTTGTTGTGGCTGGCAATGGTCAATTCGTAGCAGATCTTCCGAAGGTATATGGAATGAAAGTCATAATATATAAAATATTATTACACAAAGAAGAGTTCAAGTACTGAAATCACATGATTTTAATATTATCTAAATGATTATACAAGAGTCGAAAAGAAAATGAAACTAAGTAAAGAAACAAAAGGAAGAAAATGATTTGACTAAATTAAAAAAGTAAAAAAGTAATTGTTTGGAATTTCTATCAGAAGAAAAGTTCTAATATTTCGAATCCACCTAGCATTATGATCATATGGATTTCATAATATTTTTAAATGGATGTACTCAATCTTTGAAAGTCATGCATCTTCTTTTCATATTAATAAAATTCTGATTAAAATAATAAATACCTATTTTCATCAATTATTTAAATTTCCTTAGAAAATAAGATTCTTTGAGTAAAATGATTGCAATTATTTATGAGAAATAATAAATTTCATGCCTTTCATTTTAATTAATCTTAATGAACTACTCTTATAACTAAAAAAGACTCTAAATCACCTAATTAGATTATCAGTCCAATTTAAAGATTTCATCAAACACATGAAAGACATAGAATATTTTAAATCATATAAAAATTATCCTTATAATCAACCCTAGGTTTCGTATAATCTTAGAACAAAAGATTTAGTCATGCATAAATCATATTGTAAAAGTGTATTTGCATTAAAATAAGAGGAAACAAAGATTTGGATTCAATACATAAATTTCAAAGAAAGAAAGAACTTGTCACAATCATTCTTCTCCTCCAAAAAAATCTTTGAAGTCCCTTTTTCGGTCCCCAAAATTCTCATTTATAGTATCCCAAAATTAGGTTAAACAAAAAACACAAAATAATCTTGAAAACCTAATAGACTATGATCGAGATTCATCCAACTTGCATATATCCTCCATTTTTACACCCTTTTTCACATGTAGCATCCATTCTTTGGTGAGAACTTCTTTTCCACTTTATCCTAATTGTGCAACTTGCTTGAACTATGAAGGAGATTCAAATACTATGTCAACATCAAATGGGTCATTCATGATACCTCTTTGTGAGACATAGGTTTCATAGTTTTCCTTCTTTCAATGTATTCATTCATATTTTTAGAAGTAAAAGCCTTATTACTTGATTTGTCAAAATCACTGTAACATTAATCTTCATGACCGACATCTAAAAAAATACCATATTATTTTACTTTTGTTCTAATTATGAAACCATTTGATGTTGGACAAAACTTGTTACATTTTTTCTTTAGTTTTAGTCATTGAAATCCTTTTTTACGAAGATATATTCTTCATCGTCATTTCACTAGCATTGCCATCACGCTCTATTTACTCTGAAATCATTTCTTCAACCTCCATATCTTCACAATATTTTTTTGTTTGTCTTTGCACAAACATCAATCATCTCTTTTTTTACCCCTTGCTTGGCCATCTTACCAACATGAAGATTAGTGCTCATCTCGACTAAACGAAAAGAAAATTAAGATGTGGGATTTTATATCATAACATTTTTTTCTTATTGAAACCTAAATCGATAAACATGCCATGTAGTTCAAACCATAATATTTTATCTACATTTTCATTTGTCCAATAGATTTCACCACTCACATACTACACCTGAGGTTTAAACCGCACTTCCCTACTATAGTATAAACACATCTCAAAATATGTATCTATCTCAAAGTTGTTTAGCATCACTTAACTTTTGCTGGCCTATGATTAAACATGTCTAGTATTGGGCACATATTAAGGAATTGATCACTAGCTGATCATATTATAGTTTTACTCCATTTTCTATCCATTTCACATCTATCGAGTCCTCATTTTGTCCTACATTTGGTCAGTTCTGCATAGAATGCAATAAATTATGATTTCCAGTTGACCATCCTCATTTTATGTTCAATTCCATGTGCACAGAGGTTTTGAATTGTCAATATTTGAAAAGTTATCATTTTTATGCCAAGTTATCATTTTTTTAGCAAGTTATCACTAATTTGTGCAAAGTTATCATTTCTGCATGGGAGCTGATTTTTAGTTGTTGTCTTGTCCCAAATCCCTTGCTATTATGAATTAATCATATTTGGATAGTCATGATTTGATTTGTGCAAAGTTATCACTCCAATACACAAGTTATCATTCTCGGTGTCAAGTTATCATTTTTTGGGGGCAAAATTATCATTTCGACGTGCAAGGTTATTATTTCTGCATAACAGCATTAGGCAATTGTTTAGTTGTTGTCTAACTCCTTGCTGCTCTGAATTGATCACATTTGGATAATCATAATTAAATCTGCACAAGTTATCATTTATTTGCACAAAGTTATCATTCCGGAGGCATAAGGTTATCATTCCTTTATAACATCAACCCTACTTAATAATCTAGTTGATATATATGCTGTCATAATCCATACTTGTTTAATTTCTATTTAAGAACTTTGATGCTTGTTGTTTTGGCTCCTCTAGCAGGTAATATGAAGCTGCAAAAGGCTGGAAAAGGAGGGGAGACCACTGCAGTGCAGGCCAAAAAGCTGCTGGAATTAGTTGGAATTTTCAGGATCATTGGACAGATGGCATTATCAGATGCTATGGAACATTCTGATCTGGATCAAAGGGTGCACATTCCACATATAAAAGCTGAGAAACTTGGAGAAGCAAGGGCAGTCTCCATTGCAGGGTTGCTGGACCAAGGAGCAAAAAGAAGGAGCTGAAGAAGAAGGCTGCACTCTGATTTTCTGTGGAGAGAATTCTGGTACCTATTTTCAGAATGAATTCCATTACCTTCTTTATCTGTTTTGTGTTGATTCTTGTAATTATAATGAGCTAAACCCCAGCTCTCCTAGGATAGGTAGTAATCTAGTTTAGTTATGAATGGAGTATGAACATTACTGATTTCCTTCTCCGATTTTAGAACTATTCTGATTTCCTGAACTCTGATTTTTATTGAAGTCTATTTGCCATTGTAAACCCTGATTGTATAAGCAACCGAGAGGTTGATTTATGGTTTCATCTTGTTCAGAAATGAATCTGATTAACAATCTGATATTGAGTCTGATATGAATCTGATTTTTTGATTTACTTTGGAATCTGTTTATCATTGTGACCCCCTGATTTAATCAGCAACTGAGAGGTTGATTTTATGCTTTTCTTGATATTCAGAAATGAGTCAAGATGTAGTGATAACTAATAGATTTTAATATGTAATTAAGTGTTCAATGCTCCCAATTAATTAGTGTTGGTGTGGATTTCAGTTGCATTTGCAGTCAAGAAACTGATTCTAAATCTCCTTGCTGTTTAGAGATAAACCAAGAAGCACTAGCATTAATATTGGATTTAATTATATTCAGATTAGTTAATTGAATCAATTGTCCCATTAGCATCAAGGTTAATTAATGATGATACCATTTCAAGCCTTACTAAATTGTTAAATCTGAAAAGATTTTGATCAAATCAATAAAGAGCCAGTACTTATGCTCAATGATAACCTGATATCAGTGGGGATCCTCTTCTTATTCAACTTAGCTAATTAATCATATGAGAATATGATAATTAGTTTGATTCATTTATGCTACTGTTATAACAGCCTTTTCTCAAGTTGAGTTAGAATTGACTTATATTGATAATTTATTCCAATCCATCCATAGCTGAATTAGATGAACCCCATTCCTAGGAGAATTTCTCATTGATTGATAATCTCTTTTAGTTCTTAGTTTAGCATCTAGAATTCAGTCCATATCAATTGTTAAAACCCCAAAAATAGCTACCCTTTTAGCCACATTTTAAATATGTTTTCACGTTTCTCCATTCCATTGTTTTTGTCACTTAGTCTAGGATTAGTCTAGGTTAGTTTAGTGAGTTTTTAGCCTTCAAATCACTGTGGATATGACACTTGAGCCTATTACAATTAACCTGTGCACTTGCAGTAGAGTGAGTTAGGGAGTTTGATCAAATTTTGGAAATCTCAATTCTGACCTATAAATTCAGCAAGTTATCATTGCTCCACTTAATTCACATCAAAATTTTGGCGCCGTTGCCGGGGATTTGCGTCTAATTAGATTAACTTAGATAGTTTAGATTAGTTTTAGACTAGTTTTAAGTCCATTTATTAGCCTAGTTTTCAGTTTTCACAAGTTATAGGTCTGAATTTTTCAATTCTGTCTAGTTTTCTTTCTTTTCTGAATTTGATACTTCTGAATTCAATTTATGCAGGATTTGGATAATCAAGAGGACTTATACCTATTAGATCTTGAACCTAAAAGGAGATTCAACAGAAGGAGAAGATTGCTAAGGGAAGAAGCAAGAAGAAGAATTTTTGAAGAAGATGTCAATAATCGAAACATGGCTGCTCCAATGACACTAAATGATTGTTATTCACCTAGTAATGTCAGAGGACAACCTATGGATGGAGACAATACACCTGCTGCTAATTTTGAGCTGAATCCAGCATTGGTCACAATGATAAGGCAACATCAATTTGCTGGATTAGGAATTGAAGACCCAGCTTTGCATGTTGATAACTTCAAGGAAATGTGTAGCACTATCCATTTCCACAGCACCCCTATGAATGTTGTGTACATGAGGCTATTTCCTTTTTCACTCAAGGACAGGGCTAAGATCTAGTATAAGTCCCTCACACCTGAAGAAATTACAACTTGGGAGTCCATAGTGCAATTGTTCCTATCTGAAATTTTTCCTCCTAGCAAGATTGATAATTATAGGGATCAGATAGCTAGATTTTACCAATTGGATCAAGAGAACATATGTGATCCATGGCAAAAACTCTAGAGTTTGTTGAGAGCATGTCCACACCATGGATTTGAAAAATGGCAATTGGTCAACTATTTTCACAAAGGATTGAATTATCCCAGCAAAGTTGCATTAGACACTGTTGCAGAAGAGATCTTTGCTTCCAAAAATATTGATGAAGCATATCAGCTGATTGAAAACATTGCCAAGAACCACCATTTTCTTACTCATGACAGAACCAGAAGACCACCCGTTGATAACCAAGAGAACAACCTATCTGTTCAGATTGAAGAAGTGTTGCAAAAAGTCTTGGAGAAGCTGAATTTGTCAACCAATGTGAGCAAGGCACTAAATTTTGAAAACAGATGTGATGTATGTGAAAATCAGGACCATGTCACAGAGAGTTGCAATATGATAATGCAGCAATATGAACAAACCATTGACCAAGTAAATGTTGTAGGAAATTATGGAGTGAATCCCCCGTTGAGTATTACACTCCAGAAAACAGGAATCATCCATATCTGTCATACAAGGCCAATTATTATCAACCACCTCCATATCAACTTCCAATGCAGAATTCTAATTGGCAACCAAAGATTTTGACAAAGAATCAACCACCTCCATATCAACCTCCAAATGCCCAAATGCAAAGACATTCATATGAGCCACCACAAGTTCAAGCCTCTTAAATGTCAAAAATGGAGGAGATGTTGCAACAAATTCTGAACAAGCAAGAGAAGCAAGAGGAGGCAATGCAGAAGTTGATTTATGGAAATGAGACTTTGAGTGCTCATCAAAAGGTGCTTGAGAGCCAAATTGCCCAACAAGCTAGCACCTCAACTAGGCCACCAATGTTTTTCCCTAGACAACCAGAAATTAATCCTAAGGAGCAAGTCCAAGCTGTCTAGCTCAGGAGTGGAAAAATTATTGAAGAACCAATGAAGAAAATTGAGGACAATTCAACTAAAGCAGATTCAAACTCAAAGCCTGCAGAAGGACCTGCTGAAGAGATTTTGGTGGGAACCAGAAATTAGAACCTTCAAAATGAAGCCAATGCTAGAATTTTTGATAAAGTGTCATTCCCACAAAGGTTGGTCAAGGCTAGGCAAGATCAATAATATGGCAGGTTTCTGAAGATTCTGAAGAAATTATATATTAATGTGCCATTTGTGGAGGCAATTCAGGAAATGTCCTCATATGTAAAGGAAATTCTAACTAAGAAAAGGAGAATCATGGAATATGAAACCATAGCCTTAACTGAAGAGGCCTCTGTCATAATTCAAAACAAGTTGCCTCCCAAATTAAAGGATCTTGGAAGTTTTTCAATTCCTTGTGAAATTGGGAATAAGAAAATTCAGAGGGTAATGTGTGACTTGGGTGCATCTATGAGTGTAATTCCTTTATCATTGTGCAGGAAGCTAGAAGTTGGAGATATGAAGCCCACTAACATGTCTTTGCAGCTAGCTGACAGATCCATCAAGTATCCACATTGAATTCTTGAAGACATACCCCTGAAAGTTGGAAAATTTTATATTCCTATGGACTTTGTGGTACTTGACATGGATGAGGATCTAAACACTCCAATTCTGCTAGGAAGGCCCTTCCTAGCCACTGCAGGTGTTGTTATAGATGTTAAGGAAGGCAAATTGACATTTCAAATTAGAGGGGATAAGATAGAATTCAATTTGGCACAAGTTATCAGTAGCCCAAATTTCCAACATGAAGATTTTGAAGATGGGCAATTAAATCAGATTGTGGAGCAAGTGTCTGTAATAATTCCAATAGAAGATCCTTTGCAAAGATGTCTTATGTTTGATCACTTGAAGGAATTAGAAGATCCAGAGGCTAAGGCATGCCAATCTATGATAAATTCAACAAATCTGAAATCCAGAATGTGATGCAGGAAGTTTTCACTACTGAACTCCAAACCAATTCAACTCAAGATAACTTTTCTAAATTGGAGTTGAAACCTCTCCCTAGCAATATGAAGTATGAATTCTTAGGAGAGAGTTCCACATTCCCAGTAACCATCAATGCCAATTTGCCTCAAGACCAAGTCCAAGAGCTTCTGAAGATATTGAAATTGTATAAGGAAGTAATTGGCTATTCAATTGAAGATATCAAGGGTATTAATCCTGCAATTTGCATGCACATGATTCCATGGCGGACAATTATAAGCCTTCAATTGAATGCCAAAGGAGATTGAACCCTGTTATAAAGGGGGTTGTAAAGAAGGAGGTGCTCAAACTCCTGAATGCTGGAACCATATATTCCATTTCAGATAGTGAGTGGGTCAGTCCTGTTCAGTGGTGGTGCCTAAGAAAGGATGGATTACAGTAGTGAAATCAGATTTAGATGAGTTGATTTCCACTAGGACAGTCACTGGTTGGAGGATGTGCATAGATTTCAGGAAATTGAATAAGGCAACCAGGAAGGACTACTTCCCACTTACTTTCATTGATCAAATGCTTGAGAGGTTGGTCAAACATTCTCACTTATGTTATTTGGATAGTTATTCAGACTTTTTGCAGATTCCAATCCATCCACAAGACCAGGACAAGACCACCTTTACTTGTCCATATGGAACATTTGCATATAGAAGAATGCCATTTGGATTGTGCAATGCCCCTGCCACATTTCAGATGTGCATGATGTTTATCTTTTCAGACTTTATTGAGGACATTATGGAAGTGTTTATGGATGACTTTTCAGTTTATGGGGATTCCTTTAAAGGCTGTTTGGAGGATATGACAAAGGTGTTGCAAAGGTGCAGGGAATCCAACTTAATTTTGAATTGGGAAAAATGCCACTTCATGGTTCAAGAAAAAGTTGTACTAGGCCACATTGTATCTAGCAGAGGGATTGAGATGGACAAAGCCAAGATTGAGGCCATTGAGAAGCTGCCACCTTCAAAGAATGTGAAGACAGCTAGGAGTTTTCTAGGCCATGCTAAATTTTACAGAAGGTTTATCAAAAATTTTTTAATGATAACCAGGCCCCTCACAAGGCTATTAGCAAAGGATATTGAATTCAATTTTGATGAGAAATATTTGAAGGACTTTAATCAGTTGAAGGAAGCCCTCATATCAGCTCCAATTGTGCAACCTCTAGATTGGTCATTGCCTTTTAAACTTATGTGTGATGCATCTGATCAGGCAGTAGGGGCAGTGCTAGGACAAACCAAGGACAAGAAGCATTATGTCATCTGTTATGCTAGCAAGACCTTGGATGAAGTCCAAATCAATTATGCCACCATTGAGAAGGAGCTATTAGCTGTAGTATTTGCATTTGATAAGTTCAGGTCTTATGTAGTTGGAGCCAAAGTAATTGTGTACACTGTCCATCAAGCAGTGGGGCACCTGATCAGCAAGAAAGAATCAAAACCAAGGCTTATCAGATGGATCCTATCGCTGCAAGAATTTGATGTGGAGATTAGGGATAAAAGAGGCACTAAAAATTTAGTGGCTGACCATTTGTTCGGGATGGAAGGAATTTCCATTAATTCCTATTAATGATTCATTCCCTGATGACTTCTTAATGGCCATATCAGCTGCCCCAGCTCCATGGTATGCTGACATTGTGAATTTTCTAGCCTGTGGAATCATCCCTTCTGATTATTCCCACTAGCAGAAAAAGAAATTCTTCCATGACATAAAAGACTATTATTGGGATGATCCTTTCTTGTTCAAGAAATTTCCTAATGGCATGTTTAGAAGGTGTGTACTAGAATATGAATTTCAGGATATTTTGCATTAATGTCATTCTTCACCTTATGGAGGACATGGTGCCACTCAGAAAACTGCAGCTAAAATCCTCCAATCAGATTTCTATTGGCCTAGTCTATTCAAGGATGCTCATATGTATGTCAAGAGTTGTATGTCAAGAATCATATGTATGCTCATATTGGACAAGTCTATTCAAGGGTCAATTTCTAGAAGGAATGAAATGCCACAGAATGAAATTTTAGAAGTTGAGATTTTTTATGTTTGGTGAATTGACTATACGAGCCCTTTCCCTATTTCATTTGGATATAAATTCATATTATTGATTGTTGATTATGTGTTCAAATGGATAGAGGCAATCCCCACAACAGCTGCTGACTCCAAGGTTGTTATCAGAATGTTCAAGGATATAATTTTCCCAAGATTTGGAATTCCAAGGGTGGTTATTAGTGATGGAGGCAGCCACTTCATAGAAAGAAGTTTTGAGAACATTTTGACCAAATATGGGGTAAAGCACAAAGTTTCAACAGCCTACCACCCACAGATAAATGGTCAAGCTGAGATTTCAAACAGAGAAATAAAGGTCATTTTAAAGAAGAATGTTTCTTTGACTAGAGAGGATTGGAGCATGAAATTGAATGATGCACTTTGGGCCTATAGGACAGCCTATAAATCTTCAATTGGTGTTTCTCCTTATAAATTAGTGTATGGCAAAACCTGTCACTTGCCAATTGAGCTCAAGCACAAGGCATATTAGGCTGTCAAAGTATTGAATTTTGATATGAAATTCTGTGGACAGCAAATGCTGCTGCAACTTGATGAATTGGATGAGATTAGGCTTAATGCCTACCACAATTCTAAATTTTACAAGGAAAAGACCAAGAGGTGGCATGACAGCAGGATCTTGATGAAAGAATTCAAAGTTGGAGACCTTGTATTGCTGTATAACTCAATGCTCAAATTGTTTTCTGGAAAATTGAAAATCCAAATAGAATGGACCTTTCAAAATTCACAAAATTTACCCTTTTGGAGCTGTGGACCTTGTCAATGATAATGCTAATATATTCAAGGTTAATGGACAAAGATTAAAGTTATACAACCCTACAACCATGGATTCAGCTAAGGAAGTGCTGATATTGTAAGATCTACTAGAATTACCCAACTGAACTCCAATGAAGCAATGTCTAGCCTAAGACACTAAAGTAGGGTGCTTCTTGGGAGGTAACCCAAGCCATTTTATATCTATTTTTCTCTATTTTGCAGGAATAAATCAAAGAGGAATTAGACTTACCCATAAATTTCCACTTAGGGAGTACTCTTAGACTCAAATTTAATTTTTCTCACTGAAATGCTGAATGATAACTGATATTATTTTCTAATACATGCTCTAATTATCACTCATATTAGTTATCCAAATCCCTCATTGACAAATTTCAATACATTTCTCAACCCCCATATAAAATGTCAAATTGTGCACTTTACTAATTCCAAAGATCTGATATTGCAGATTTCACTGATATTCCTCCACTTCTCTGCAGAATTGAAGGCAACCAGGAAGTATGGATCACACAAGCCTCTGATTGAGATGAAGGAACCATATGAAGGAATCAATTGCACAATTTCAAAAAAAAATTAATACCCTCTCCCTTGCCTATACTTTTCACCACTGAGGACAATGTTGGAAATAAGCTTGGGGGAGAAAACTTGGTGTATTTCTGAACTTTACACCATGTTTTAAATTCATTTCAAAGCTTATATCATTAATTATTACCAAGTTATCACTGTTATCAGCAAGTTATCAGTAATTTCACCCGGTTATCAGTAATCTTAACAAGTTATCACTAGTTATCATTGATATGGGCCAGCTCAATTCTTGCCTTCATTTTAACTCCAAAATGGGTGAAATATTTTAATATGACAGCTAGTACACTCCAATACCAAGTAGCCAAGTTGACTGTTAGTCTTTTTGCTTCAATCAGATTACCTTTCAGATGCATTTGAACTTGAATTTCAGCTGAAATTTTTTTCTTTTTGTGGGTAACACTAGTTGGCACTCATGAATTGGTTTGATAATAGAAGATGTCTAGAAGAGAGTCAAGGCTCTTGCTGCCATGTTAAATAGGAAAACTTGACTATTTGCATAAAGGAATCTAAACTTTACTTGAGTTTGAACTATTGCTCACTTCATGAACAGAATAGAAAATGGAGAAAAAGAAAAAGATCAAAAGTTGCATTTCTGCATTGCATGCATGCATTAATAAAGAGAGTGAAATTTCAAAAAGGAATCTATCCTGAATAAAGCCAGGATTTTTATCCTGTGACCAGCATGAATAAAAAATAAGTTTCAACCTGTTTACTTGTATTTTCATGAATAAAAGTCAGCTTTTCAAACCTGTTTAAGCAGTGCAAAAATCTATTCATGAAGAGATTTATAGTTCAACCTTTTTAGCAAAGTCACAATTCCTGAAATCCAATTCAATTACTGTTAGTACTTATTTCATGGCTTAAATTTGCTTTAACCTTTGTGATTCCTTAGCTAGAAAATTGGGTTTTGGAAAGAATGGAGTGTTGGTAAAGTGCGAAACTCATTGGATTTTAATCAGCTGAATTTAAATTCACTTGTGAACTATTTTATTCAAGTTTTGTTCTTAATATCTGAATGTTTTGCTTGAGGACAAGCAAAAGACTAAGCTTGGGGAAGTTTGATCACTAGCTGATCATATTGTAGTTTTACTCCATTTTCTATTCATTTCACATCTATCGAGTCCTCATTTTGCCCTACATTTGGTCAATTATGCATAGAATGCAATAAATTGTGATTTCCAGTTGACCATCCTCATTTTATGTTCAATTCCATGTGCACAGAGGTTCTGAATTGTCAATATTTGCAAAGTTATCATTTCTATGCCAAGTTATCATTTTTTGGGCAAGTTATCACTAATTTGTGCAAAGTTATCATTTCTACATAGGAGCTGATTCTTAGTTGTTGTCTTGTCTCAAATCCCTTACTATTATGAATTAATCATATTTGAATAATCATGATTTGGCAAAGTTATCACTCCAATACACAAGTTATCATTTTCGGTGTCAAGTTATCATTTTTGGGGGCAAAATTATCATTTCGATATGCAAGGTTATTATTTTTGCATAACAACATTAGGCAATTGTTTAATGTTGTCCTAACTCCTTGCTGCTCTGAATTGATCACATTTGGATAATCATAATTAAATCTGCACAAGTTATCATTTATTTGCACAAAGTTATCATTCTGGGGGCATAAGGTTATCATTCCTTTATAATGTCATCCCTACTTAATAATCTAGTTGATATATATGTTGTCCTAATCTATACTTGTTTAATTTCTATTTAAGGACTTTGATGCTTGCTATTTTGGCTCCTCTAGCAGGTAATATGAAGCTGCAAAAGGCTATAAAAGGAGGGGGGACCATTGCAGTGCAGGCCAAAAAGCTGTTGGAATCAGCTGGAATTTTCAGGACCATTGGACATATGGCATTATCAGATGCTATGGAACATTCTAATCTGGATCAAAGGGTGCACATTCCGCATATAAAAGCTGAGAAACCTGGGGAAGCAAGGGCAGTCTCCATTGCAGGGTTGTTGGACCAAGGAGCAGGAAGAAGGCTGCACTCTGATTTTCTGTGGAGAGAATTATTATACCTATTTTCAGAATGAATTCCATTACCTTCTTTATCTTGATTCTTGTAACTATAATGAGCTAAATTCTAGCTCTCATAGGATAGGTAGTAATCTAGTTTAGTTATGGATGGAGTATGAACATTACTGATTTCCTTCTCTGATGTTAGAATTATTCTGATTTCTTGAACTCTGATTTTTATTGAAGTCTGTTTGCCATTGTGAACCCTAATTGTATAAGCAACCAAGAGGTTGATTTATGGTTTCATCTTGTTCAGAAATGAATCTAGAAACAATGACACTTCTTTGATTTCAATCTGATATTGAGTCTGATATGAATCTGATTTTCTGATTTCCTTCGGAATCTGTTTATCATTATGAACCCTTGTTTTAATCAGCAACTGAGAGATTGATTTTATGCTTTTCTTGATGTTTAGAAATGAGTCAAGATGCAGTGATAACTGAAAGATTTTAATTTGTAATTAAGTGTTTAATGCTCCTAATTAATTAGTGTTGGTGTGGATTTCAGTTGCATTTGCAATCGAGAGGCTGGTTCTAAATCCCCTTGCTGTTTAGAGATAAACCAAGAAGCACTAACATTAATATTGGATTTAATTATATTCCTAATTAGTTAATTGAATCAATTGTCCCATTAGCATCAAGGTTAATTAATGATGATACCATTTCAAGCCTTACTGAATTGTTAAATCTAAAAAGATTTTGGTCATATTAGTAAAGAGCCAGTACTTATGCTCAATGATAATCTGATATCAGTGGGGATCCTTTTCTTATTCAACTTAGCTAATTCATGATATGAGAATATGACAATTAGTTTGATTCATTTATGCTGTTATAACAGCCTTTTCTCAAGTTGAGTTAGAATTGACTTATATTGATAATTTATTCCAATCCATTCATAGCCGAATTAGGTAAACCCCATTCCTAGGAGAATTTCTCATTGATTGATAATCCCTTTTAGGGGGCGTTTACTACATTACTTTTCAAGATTAATAGTGATCCAGATTACTTGTAACAAAGATTACCACTTATTAAATTACCAGCAATCCAGATTACCTTGTTTACTATGAATGAGTAATATTACTTGTAATTCAAATTACCCTGTTTACTAACAAAAAAGATTACCGAGCAATGTCACCAATTTCCCAAAATATCTTTCATAAAGAAAACTAAGTAAAAAATATAATAATTTCTATACTAAAAACAAAAACATTGTATAATGTAACTAACATATATCAAACAAAATCTTATTACATTTCATCTAATAAAAAACATTAAACTCAAATAGTTCATAGTTTCAAATTTAAATTGCTAGGATAGATGGTTTTAAAGAAATAATTTGCTTGTCATATCAAGCCAAGTTCGCTCCAAACAAAAGTCTTCCTTGTAGCTATAGGAAGAGAGAAGAAGAATGCCAATGAAGGAGGCGATGAGGCAATACTCTTTCCTGCTTTAATCATTTGCAACTCATTTAGATTCAAATCCTCAATGGCAAGTAATGCTTCATAAACTCGGTGTTTGCATCAATAGATGGGCTCTTAAAGTGTGCTACCAGTTCTTTGATGTTTTCGCTTGCATTATCAAAACAAGTACCGATGTGCTTGATTGCTTGGACAGTTCCCTCATCACCATTGTCTTTTCTTTTTCTAGAACTGGATGAATGATTTGAATAGTCATTTTGATGTTGCATATTGTTCATAGATGGTTGAGACGCAGGGCTATTATTATCAAGTTCTTGATTGCCAAAAAAGACGTCCCCATCGAGATTGATAGTGTCATCAAGAATATTAGCATCATTGATAATGTTGTCTTCATTGAGAATATTGCCAGCTGCATCTGCAGGATCTTCAGCCCTTTGACCAGTTGCTCGATCTTTTCCAAATATAATTGATAAACTATCCCAATGAGGAAATGATTTGTTTCGAAGACCAGATGCATTAGGATGACTCTATTGCAATGAAAAAAATGAGTTAATCCATAATCATATAAAATAAATATGCAATAAAAATATTCAATTAGCACATTTATTTACATACCTTAATCCATTGATCCCATACATCTTGCTCGCATGTCACACATAATCTATTTGGATCCCATCCAAATCCTGAAGTTTGGTATAACATATCATAAATGGCATGATATTGTGTCTTAAGTAGCTTATGCCTTGAATGAATATGTGGTTGAGCTTTGATGCCACATCGGGTGATTTTGTTTCCATCATTTTCTCAAGTTGTATTAGAAATCCAGGTTTGAAATTATTACCCTCACCAGCACTCCAAAAAGGATCATTCTTCAAATCAAGCATGCATTCGACTAACATAGCATCTTGCTTTGGTGTCCATTGATGTTTTTTCGCATGAACTCTACCTTGGGTCACATTTTCACCTTGTGTAGCTTCCATATTTGTCACTACAATGTCATCATAAATAAAATTTACAAGTGATAAAAATATTAGTACAAATACTATAACACAATTAGAATATATCACAAACATGTCTATCACAATCATATTCAAATATGCATAATAATAAATTGCATAACAACAAGATAGAACAAAAATAAATTCATATTATATCTAATTCAAAAATAAAATAACAATGAGATCAACAAAATCTCAAGCTCTTAATTCATTCCAAATATTTTGTACTATACTTTCCCTAAATTGATTCCATTCATTTGATGTTGAAACATGATTGATAAAAACTTCTTCGAAACCATTGTCTTCTTCTTCGATACCATTATCTTCTTCTTGAGTCAATGCTGGCACTTGATTCTCAAATGGATCAATAGACATTTCCCGTCTAATATGATTATGAAGTAGAGCACATGCTGAAACAATTCTTGCATGAGTTTTCAATAGCCCATCTCATCTTGAGAAATCCAAAGCATCTTTCAATGGCATTCCTTGCAGATGAATGTTTATAATTATATAACTCATGTGGTGTTGTAGGTTGTTGACCCCAATCATTTAAATGATAACTCTGACCTCTAAATGGCGTCAAAAATTCGTCTCCATTTGTATATCCAGCATCACATAAATAATAATAACCTAATACAAAAACAATGACATTAAAAATTAGATCATTTTTATCTTAAATATATGATATTTTTTAATATGTTTACCTTGCGGCACTTTTAAACCTCTGGGTCTAGATAATGCCTCTCTCAAAACTCTACCATCTGTGGTTGACCCTTCTCATCCAGGCAAAATATATATGAACTGCATATCTTGATTACAAACTCCTAATACATTCATAGCTATTTCTCCTTTTCTTGTTCTGTATCTAGGCTTCTCAAGATTGGGGACTGTGCATCTAATGTACCTTCCATCTAAAGCACCAAGACAATTCTAAACAAATAAAATCTATAATTAATAATACTTTATGAATTTAAAATATAAAAATAATAAATATAAAAATAATCACCTTAAACCACTTCCATTGGTAATCCGTTGAATTTTCTGGTACGGGTTCTGGTTTCTTGAGTAGTAATTCATGACATAAGATGATAAAGTTCAACACCGCATTAAAGTGTCTACTAATACTTCTATCACTCCTTACAAATTGCCTTCTTATTATTCTATTTTTCACATGATGGGCGCATGTGATTAAAAACAAGGTTATCAAAATCGCGATCTTGATCGTAAGATCGTACGATCTTACGATCCTACATAGGGTCGGCGATCTCGATCTCAACTTTGAGATCATTTTTGTAGGATCGGTAGGATCGTAATAGCAAGATCGTAAGATCGTTAAGATCGTAAGATCCTACCGATCCTACTAATCCAATTTTTTTTTTAATTTTTTGTTTTGTTTTTTAAATTTTCACCAATTGCAACATGATTTTTTTGAGAAATAAAATTAAGAAAAAGGTTATTGGTTATAATTAAAATTTTAAAAATATTTTTTGCACAAAATAACTCTATTATAAATGTATATTAAGAATTATTATATAATGCTATTTCATATTCACCATATTATTGCCATTTTTTGTCAATCTATATTAAATTATTATTATTATATAAATAGTATATATATCATTTGTAACAAGTCTTAATAGGATAGTACTCAAGATAACATTATTTATAATTTAAAATATTATAAATTTATTTAAAAAATATTATTTTACATAATTTTATATATTCAACTATTATTTTAATATATAGGTAGGATCTTACGATCCTCGATCCGATCTTACGATCTTCGATCTTACGGACCCCTTCCGATCTTACATAAGATCCCGATCTTGACTACCTTGTCTCCAACAATATATGACCATAGTGAGCTGGAACTCAGACCATCCTAGACGGACTTGAAGTGTGTGCGGGATTTTTCCCATATTCTATTTGCTTCCCTATTGCTATCTTCGATTTCTTCTTATTATGAGAGTTTCTGCCTGAGAAGGAAAGTCATTAATCCTTCTTCGGCGTCGATGACCCGAGAGGGCATATGGCGAATCAGTTACATCAAAAGAACTCTTAGTAATCTTAAGCTATGTTTCCGGATCAGTTTCCGTCTTAAATCAATCAAACATATCTTTTGTGTAACACCCCGGACCCACGTGACTATCACGTGCTCAGAGTCATCCCAAAGACGCTACGTAATTTTATATAAATAAGTTTTGCAAAAAATGAGCTCTATAAAATGCGGAAGTAACACTAAGATCGTCTAATCAAATTATAAGATTAAGGAGCTGGAAATGTTTTTAAAAAGAGCTCCACTTAATTCACATCAAAATTTACAACAACACAATTCAAATATTGGAATATTAGGAATATTCATCATTAAATGCAGTTGAATGTAAAAAAATCACTTATAATATTTTGAATAATTTTACATTAATGATATCACTATTGCAACTAATATTTCTTAAATATGCAAATAGTGCTATGGTTTTTCATGATGATGAAAATATGGAAATAAATTTAACTAAGGTTTAAATTACTTCGGAGACAATTGATAAACCAAATAAAATGATGGTCATGTTAAAATTTAGTCATTGAGAACAAAGATTATCAACCCAAATTGTTATCATTATTATTTTTCAATGACATATAATATTTTTTTATTAATACTATTATCCATACAAAAAGTGGCATGGCACAAAATGAAGTAAAAAAACAAACAAAAAAATAGAGATACCTAAAAAAAAGAAAACTTCAAAACCAGAAATGGGTTTACAAAAAAAATCAATATTAGGTCATATTGGACAATGAAATGAAAAAAGACATCAAAAGATGGGGCTTTTAACTTGAAAGAACTTCTCATAGTAAAAAAATAATTGTGCATGTGATGGAGCCCAAAGGTTTTGTTGTGATACATAATTTTCAAATATATTTCACTAACTGCAATATTTAATTCAATAAATAAATTTAGGCTACACTACAAACAAGGATTGTTCTTAAAATAAGGAAAGTATGGGAAGAAATGAAAAAGTGCATCAGTTTACATTGATATGCAACAAAAATAACCCGAGCCCATCAATTAGTAACTCATATGTTATGATTTTTCTCAAACTCATACGTTGCCTATCGATCATCAAGAACACAGTTAATGAATAATCGTTTCTTGTCCGCAGACCTCTACTTTTTGAATAAGAAATTAGGGATTAGAAATGAGGGAGAGAGGTAGGCAAAGAGTTTTATTTTCCATTTGTTATCATTATTCATTTTTTAAAGACTTGGCATAACACTTTGGCATCCAAACATCATATGCAACCCAACACAACAGGTTTTTTTAACGAATACAGACGGAGGCTATATTTAAATAATATTAAATGTTCATGGTTTTTTAGTTGAAAAAAAGTTTAGGCTATATTCAAATAAAACTCAAGTACAGGGTATTCTTAACAATTTTTACTAAGTCGCATACTATCCACGAATTTGTCTCGGTCCTTGGTATTCATCTCTATCATGTCTTGCCATTAGATCATCGACGAATTTGAATAGTGTATGTAGAGATGGGCAAACGGGCCATGCTCGGGTTGGTCAACCTGTGTTTGACCGTGCCGCGGGCTGTGTTGTGCCAACACGGCCCATTTTGAAAATGGGCCGTGTCATGCCACACGGTCCGTTTTGAACCCCGGCACGATTTGGGCCCGGCCTAACCGAGCCGATCGGGCAGGGTCATGCCGGGTCAGACAGCCCTTTTTTTACCTTTCATGAACTTTTATACTTTTTAATTTACTTGTAGATTATTATATAATATAATTAGTATTATTAATTATTCTATAATATATGACTTAGTGACTAGTGAGTCTAGTGAGTAGTGACTACTTTAATTATTATATAAACAATTATATAGTTAAATTTTCAAATACATTAAGTCAGTAATTTATAATTATTAAGTAAATTAGTATTTAACTATCTTATAACCAAGATACTACATAGTATAATAGTATATACTATATTACTATGTTATAACTAAACCAAATTATACTAAGCAAACTAGTACTTAAATGAAATTATAATATGACTTTAGTTTAATGACTACCGACTACTTTAATTATTATTATATAATAATTATATAGTTATAATTTTCAAACTCGCATTGAGTAATCATGGTATCTTATTCACAATAGTCGTTATTTAGATCAATTTCAAGAGAAAAGATAGTATCACTCGAAATGAGTCTAAGAACGACTATTGTGAAAAGGATACCTTAATTATTTAATGAGAGAAGATGAGATTAAGAGAAAGGGAGGGATGTAGACATGTAGTCATTTGGGGAAGGAGAGGAGAGGAGAGGAGATTGAGAGCGAGAGTGAGAGTATGAGAGAGATGAGGGGAAAAATAATGAGAGTGATGAAGAAAAGGAAGGGGTTCGGCCGCATTTTATAAGCGACAGAGGGGGTTCAACACAGTCCGCGTTGATTTAAACACGGTCCGTGTTGTACTCGTAATGCGTCCGTGAACTCGGCCTGTGATCATGTTGTCAAATCGAAATAACATGGACCGTGTGATTTCAGCGCGGACCGTGTTATGCATCATGCGCGGTCCGTGTCTGTGCCAAAACGGGCCGTGTCGTGCCGGATTCGTGTTCACCGTGCTCGGGCCGTGTCGTGTTAACAGTGCGATAGGACGACCCGGCACGGAATGGCACGACACGGTTCGTGTTTTCGTGCGCGGGCCGTGTCCGTGCCGGGCCGTGCAGCCCGCCCGAAATTCCATCTCTAAGTGTATGCTTGTTGTAGTAACCCACAATTCTCATTAGTTGCATCACTTGCTTGTTTGATTGAAGTATAGTATGTGAGTGATACGCAATTCTTTTTCGTTTACATGAGCTTGATGGTGGATCAACTTTTCAATTTGGAATCAGTACACTCAATAGCATGAGTTGAGAAATCGATATCTTTTTTCAAATTCTGCGGCTGACTATCGAAGAAAAAAATAAAGTATTACTGAATTGCAATTTGGGTTAGAATAATGTGGCTATGATGTTGCACAATCTGTATGGCAGTTGAAAAATGGGTAATGTACTGCCCTTGTTAAAATCCGTCGTACCCGTCTTACGAACATGGCATTTTCTTTCTCCGCCAATTCCATCAAGATGTTTTTAGTTGTTCTTTGTGTGCCGCAATGACAAATCTTATGCATACTAACTCACTGAAACTTCTTATTGCTCGTTCTTTATATGAATGAAATTATGTCTCTAGTTTTTTTCTTTTTTGTTTGTCAGAGTTTGACAAACAGGCCTAAAGTGCATCGATCATTTCTGTGCCAACTGATTTGACTAACAATTCATGTAGAGCAAGATGCCTAACAATGTAGTGCAACTGAATGTCCTGTAAAAGTTGAACTGGATATGTTACAGTGATTAAGCTTGGTTTTTACTTTTTTAAATGACAGGGCTTCAACAATCATGAGGTCCAGAGAGATTCCATTTCAGGTTGGCCGTCGGCGGTGAAGAACACAATGTTTAAACCATTAAAATTATTTGATTGGTGAGTCTGGTGACCTGCAACCTGCTCTGGAATCTTTCCTCTACTTGGTTCTGGGGTTTGCTCCTCCATTGATAATCAATACAGCTGTGTGGTGCAACCCTTCTTGCTTCGGTTCCAACAGACGAGAAAAGCTGCTTTATCATGACAACAATGCCTTGTTAGCAATGGAACATATCTTTCTAACTAGGTTTACTTGATTATGTATATGTATAGTTATAGCACAACCCATGCATGTAGTATTGCTTACAATCAAATTTTCCTTCATCTTTGACAAGTTGATTGCATTGCAGCATCTCTTTCCCTTCAATTAGCTTGTTCTCCTCTGCTCGTACATTGTGTTCTCATCCCCGGATGGTCCAATTATATCTTGAAGAGAGACAGCAGCCTGTGGGCGCTAGACCTCATAGCCATTGTAGGTACATGCAGTAACCCTGACGAACCATTAGAGGTACAGGCGACACGAGTCATGATGGCTGCAGAAATCAGTTAAAGTTTTCAATTTATGACCGAGACAGCCCTCCTTGCATCGCATGCCATGTCCAGAGGGAGGATACCAGCTGGTGCGCCATGGCGTACACGATGGATGGTCCACCGCAATTTATGATCGCTCGCTCATGCCTGGATCATGATCCTCATTAACGTCGTTTTTCCTTTGTGTTGTTGTTGCTGCTGCTGCTGTTGTGTGGTATTAAATAATCGTGGCAGTCTCCAGTGAGTTCACTTCAGTCCAGTCCCCCCAAGGTTATGAATTGATGCCCGAATGAACTGGTGACCTTGAGATAGAATAATGCTGCTGCCAAGTATTGATTGCGGATGCAGAATACACACAAAGACTGTGTCGATCCAGTGAGTTAAAATCGCAAACAGTTTGCACGCATCTTTTACTCGTCATCCGTTGCGTTGCGTTGCGGCCGGCCATCACTCAGAGCCAGAGCCAGGAGCCGGGGGGGGGGGGGGGGTGGGGTGGGTGGGTACAAGTGGAACCAAAGTCCCAGAGTTAGTGGGGGCCGGCGAAGTGGATCGGTTGGGGAACTAACTGACCTCCATTTTGACTCGCGAGCTCGACTTGTTTAATGCAATTGCAGCAACTCCGGGACCGTTTTATTTATTATACTATTATTATTATTATTATTATTATTATTTTATTTATTTACGCCAACGATGATTAAAACTTCTCATCCGCCCCCTTTTTATATTATTTATTATATTATTGTTAAATAATGATTTTATTTTTCTCTTGGGTCCTACCTCTGCGGCAAAAAGCCAAACACCTCCACGACTTGTTTCTCTTTTTCTCCCCCACCCTCCGCCTCCGCCTCCTGCTTTTGTCCGCCCGCTTCGTCTTTTCTTTTTCCCTCTTTTGTGGTCGCTCGCTGTGGATGCTGGCCGCCACCGACGCAGAGTGCCGTCGCAATCCTTCCACTGTTTCGACATCTCCTCTACCTCCTCCTCCTCCCATCCACTCGCTGCTTCCTGCTTCCCAGTGGTCTCTCAGTTACGCCTCGGCCCTGCTCTCGCATCAGAACGGCGTGGTACATCAACTTCTGTGCTCGGCACCTGCTTCCGCCTTTCGCCACAAGGCCAGTACAATGCTGCATCGTTTCCTCCTGTAGATCTTTCTCTTCTTGTGTGGTAAGACTTCCAGGCCTTTTTTCCAATGCTCCAGTTCTCTTCTTGGTCGTTCAAACCCTCGAGCGAGGGATAAATTATGTTGCTGTAGTTGTTGGATTCTTTTCTAACCTGGCACTTGTGTTGCAAACGGATGGCTTAGCTTGGAGCCCTCTTCTACTGGCTTTTCCCCTCGTCGCCGTTTCCATGGCGACAAAGGGCGACCAATCGTGCGGGGACATTGAACAAGGGCGTCGCGACCCGCACTCGGACGCGAGCGACGACGACAGCATTTGCTTCTCCGACGCTGAGAACCACTCCTGGCACTCGCCGGACAATGCGGGCCGCTCGGGCTCGGACTTCGACGGCCGCCGGGACTCAAGCGCGTCCTGCCTCGAGATCGACGGGATACGGGAGTCCTGCCGGAAGTCCTGCGTCTCGGATTCCTCGCTCGAGGACGAACTGTGCAGCGAGGACGACTTAGAGATGAAGGTTAAGGCGGATAGGTACAAGCGGAACTGCAGGATTTGTCACCTGAGCTTGGAGAAGGCTTCGCCGGAACCTAGCATTCCGATCGTCTTGGGGTGCTCCTGTAAGGATGATTTAGCGGCCGCCCACAAGCAATGCGCCGAGACGTGGTTTAAGATCAAGGGAAACAAGTAAGCGTCATGCCATTTACTTCAAGAACACATTTTTCATATATTTCTCTAGTTTAATTGTTCAAATATTGTGTAGCGCCAAAATGGGTTTGTAGAATTCAAGTTGCAATTTAACACTTAAGCATTGATTAGGTTGCTGATGTCTCACAGGTCATAGCAACTTCTGATCTGAACTCTGTGATTTTCTCATTTTTCTTTACTTTACTTTTCTGCGAGAACGATGTAGCTCAGTGTGGTCGAAATAGTTGATGGTTTTGTATTGAATTGATTAATTATTCTTTTGATTCTTAGTTTAGGCATTGCTTTGTGCTTCACATGACAAGCTTATTCCTTTTTTTGCAAAAGAACATGCATAAGACAAGATAGTTACTCTTGTAGACAAAGGACATGAGGAATTAATGCACTATAGTAACATAAGATTCTTTTGGCCCCTTCTGTGTTCCTGTATTCACTTTTCGCCCCTTTCAGGTAGCATAGTTGCCTCAAGAAAAAAAATTATAATATAAATTGATGTAGTTGTCAGCTTTTCGGAGGTTGTAACTATCCTCCTATCGTATGCCCAAAATTTGGGAAATATAACTCTTTTACTATCATGTATCATATATATTTAATGCTAAATAGCAGATGAACAGATGAAGCTTATACTAAATTGAAGATGTGGTTAATAGCATGATTTTCTAAATGGAAGCTATGGGCTCAAATACAGCATGCAACTTTCATAAGGTGACTAACTTTTCCTTCATGGTAAAGGCATCTTTGGGCGAGCTGTATACCTACACTAAGTCTTTACCGTAACCCCAATTGATGTTTTTTATTAGTCCTTCATGACCTGCTAGTACGTTCTCATTATATATGTATATATTGTTGTACGTGGATGACTATCATACATGCCTCCGACTCATAAAAAGAAAAAAGAGAGATTCTCTCACTGATTTTTTTTTAGTTGCGTTATCCCTCATGCCTTACAATCAAATCTCGTCGTCACTATTACAGGTAGGTCTTTTCTGTAGGATTATTGGCAAGCAAAGTAGTATTAATACTCTCCTAAAAAAAAAGTAGTATTAATACAGGAAGTTAGAAAACAATAAATTTCTGAGACACTGTAGAGTAATTCTTGTACTTGTTTACTTTGAAATGAGTCTTGTCAGATCACTCTTTATAACATGGACTAGCATCTTGAAAGTCGACATGTTGTGAGAGTTTAATAAAAAATTTTTTTGCTATGATATATGTAATTTCTCATTGATCAATGTGAGTCTGCCACCAAATGTAATTCTCCTTTCTGTTTTTTTTTTCCAGAACCTGTGAGATTTGTGGTTCAACTGCGCATAATGTGGTTGTTCCCGGAGAGGCCGAGGTCACAGAGCCATGGAATGAGGTCAATACTTCTACATCCCCACCTACACCACCATCTGAAACACGGAGGTTTTGGCAGGGTCACCGCTTTCTCAACTTCCTGCTTGCATGCTTGGTTTTTGCCTTTGTCATCTCCTGGCTCTTTCACTTCAATGTTCCAGGCTAGATGTGAAAGTTTGTACGAGTAAAATCAGAGAACACCCTACCCTCCTGTGCTGAGAGAAGATGGATCGGTCATGGATCTAGTGGTTGCATCTGAGAACGCACCACCCCATGCGAGTTTGCTGCTTATTAGCATGAAATTTGTGAAACCGACGATGGTGGAACTCATTAGATGAGAAAAGGGTCTTCTCTTCCATGTACCTCCGGGCATCAGCTTTGACACAGCTCGGTTGGCGTGACCTCTCTTGGTGGAGCTAAAAGGGGTGGCGTGACCTTTTGCTGTTGTATTTTTCGTGAGATGGATTTCTGTTACGTCCTCGTCCTCGTTACAGTTAAAGGGGTGGCCTCTTCGTTCCTAACATTGTGTACCATATCGAAGCGTTTGTTTGTTAGTTTGTATTACATTGCTTGCATATCAGAAACCGAAGAACAACAATGAATTTGGGTACAAGCCTTTATCCAAACTTCCATTACTCCAATTTGGTTTATAACAACGCTCAATATTTTTCGACGGAAAGGTGACAGTTAACATAGGTTTTGCTTTTTTTCGACAGAATAAATGACAGTATTGAATCGTACTTCATTATCTTAGTAATCTTGACATAAATTGTCATATTAATACCCTTCTTTAACTCTATATAAATGTCAGATATTTTACACATCGGCCTGGTTTGCCCTCAAAAAGTACATACTATTATTATTATTATTATTATTATTATTATTATTATTATTATGAAAAAGGCTGAATAATTTTTGAAGGCTGAAGAGTAAATTATACGAATAGTCCCTCAATTTACATGTCAGTGATTGAATGGTTCTCTAATTTTAATTTGTAATTAAATTATTTTCGAACTTTGACCCTCTTGATCGGTTCTCTGATTACTCTGCTAATGTGGAGTAATAAAATATAAAAATTAATAAAAAAAATGAAAAGAGGTGGAGTCTCATGCTTGCCTCTCGTGGGAGGGTGACCAAGGGGGCGGCATCCCCATCCCTCTCCTCTCCGGTGCCAGAGAGGAGGGGAAGGGGTGCCGGTCTCGTCGCACAGGGGCTGGCCTCAATTTGTTTGCCGACGCTTGCGCAGGCGACGACACCCCCCTTTAATAGTGGGGGCCGACGCCCCTCATCAGCAAGGGGGCTGACGCCCCCCTTCACTCTCTCGCATGCCGACGTAAAAGGGGGGTGTCGGCGAGCGCGACAAAAGGGGGCCGATGCCCCTTCTCTCTCGTGCACGCCGATGAGAGAGAAGGGATGGGCCGGCAAAGGGGGCTTGACGCCCCCCTTCTCTTCTGGGCGTCAGCCCCTCTTTGTCAGAGTGACAAAGGGGCGCTGACGCCCCCCTTCGCCGGCGTCCCCACATGCGAGGACGAAAAGGAGGGCCGATGGCCCCTTGTGCGTTGGCATGCAAGGACGAAAAGGAGGTCGGCGTCCCCCGTGTGAGCTTGCCGGCGAACCCTCTCACACAAGAGACTCCAGCCCCTGCCGTACTTTTTATATTATTTTTTATTATGTCACATCACTAATATAGTCGAGAAATTGGCTATTACTAGTCATGAGGACCCAGCTGCAACAAAATTAAAGATCGAGGACATCCTAATTACAAATTGAAATTGAAGAACCGAATTATTACCGCACTCAAAGTTGGAGGAATGCAATTTACCCCTATAAACTTCGATCCCTTCAATTACGACCTGACGTATTAAAGATGGAAGCAAAATAAACCACCAGTTGAGGTGGGCAATTGAGCAGATCAAATTTCAGCTCGGAGGTTCACCCGCCTACGCAATTACTAGTTATTGGCCGACGGCTTCTCATGCCATGTGGGATGGGATTCATGGTGTTCTCTATTTTAGGCGGAGAAGATATGGTGAATGAATAATTTTGGGCCGCCAGAGATGGATTCTTCTCGGCCCATCATAAAAACTTGGATATATGCGATGCCCCTCGCGCCAGCCAGGTCTCTTCCAAAATTTCTTTTCTTTTGTTTCTTCTTTTGAAAATGATGTAAAATTTGCTAAAAGCATGTAGCAAAAGTAGCAGATTTTGACCATCATCCTTAGCCAAAAAATAAATGCTTTTGAGTCCCAAATGCAGGCAGAGTCGCAAACCCCCGATTGGGCAGTAACTCATATCACCCAAAGTAATATTTTTAGAGTTCACGCAAAGGAAAAACCTTCATGAGCAGTAACTACAAACACTTGTTCATTTGAAACTCCATTAGCTAGACATACTATATGTTGATTGACATTGTTTGAAGAAATACAGAACACGTTTGGTAATTACTGCAAAGATGATTAAGATGAACGACAAACTAGTAAGACCACGGGGAGAACACAGAGGGAGTTCTTTGGTGGTGGCAAGAGTGAAATACAGATACAAGATAAAAATGAAAGAAATTCCATCAATTCTGTACATTTTAGTTTTTATCGTTCCATTTGGCTTCTAGCAAAGCTCCATCTTTGATAGTTTCCTGCGCATCCTTCTCCATCCCAATGGTGAAAAGGGAAGCTGCTTGAAGGTAGTATGCAGTAGGCCATTCAGGTGATACTACCTGTGCCTGCATGGCATCGCCAAGAGCTTGTTGTGGCATATCGTTCATCAGGTAGCACAAGCAGCGCCGGGCAAATACAGTTGGTGAAATCATCGAACCAGTATCGATAAACTGCAAAATCATAGTAGGCCAACTATGAGATATGAATAAAGAATTTTGAACAAAAGAATCAATCAGCATAACTTTGGGCATCGAATTGATGTATGATAGAAAAGCCTCATATTGTCTGACAAGAATGAGAACAAGAATAACAGGAATGTCGAAAAAGAAAGATTGAACGAACAGTTATAGGATGAATCCTATTAAAAATAAGACTTAGAATTTTAGTTTGTTTTTATTCTGCTTGCTTCTATTTTATTTTCTAGTTATAAAGGAAAACTCAGAGTTCTTACTTATTTTAATTTGTGTCATTTTATTCTTTCTCCTAATAATGGTAGCCCTAAATTTCTCATCTTAGTATAGCCCTAGTCCTTGGAACCCTATAAAAACATATGTAGGGGAGAAGAATTATTCAATCAATTATGAAGTTATGTTCTTTAAAACCTCAAATTCTCTTTATTTGCAAGGACTCATCTACTATTGCTTATTTTAAAGATTGATTGCTTCGGTTAATCTTTGTTCTCATCATTATCAATGCGCCGCAATCTGAAATTTAAGATTTTGGATCGCTGTAGCGATCAACAAGATTATTTCTGTTGTTGTGCCCCATCAGTTTCCATCGAGGAATAGTGAAGAAATTTGACTAAGGATCACTCTTAATAGGCATTTAACCCATCAGATAAGTACTCAATGATTTAAGTATCGAATCAAGACCTCGGTATAATAATCAACTGCGGTTGAAAAATCTTTAGCTCCAAAAGAACTGTCTCCATGCTTCTTGGAGTTCAATGTCTCCTGCATTTGGCTTGTCCACATCTGGAAAGAAAGCTGTAAAATAGCAATTGAACTGCATATCAGAAAAGAAGGAAAAAGATAAACTAGAAAAAAACAACACCTTCATCATATTATTGATAACAAACTGAGCTTGGTCAGGAACAACAGTTGCAGGAAAGTTGTCATAATTCTTGCTCACAAACATAACGAACTAGCTTTATTTAATTGACCAAGTTAGTATTAATTGATATTCTAATTTGTCAGCTTATATGTTACCAGTGCATGAAGAATAAGAGGGAAGCAGAACCAACTATTATAGTAAGCAACTTCTGGTACATCCATGATGGCAGAAATGAACTTACTTCATTGGCTACACCTTCATCATCCTTGTATCCGACTTTCTCCAATATTTCATGTATAGCTGTAAGGTCCACTCTAGCACAGGCATCGCCTAGAGGTGACAGTTTGACTGTTTGCACTGGGGATATATCACCATGAGGTATGCCCATCAGCGTATATGATGGTATCTGTTGAGTAGCATGGAAAAGAATTTTCAAGGTCATTCCACATCTACCAAATAAGTATCACAAGGGTATAAGATCACTGCTACAAATAATTTGTCATAGTTATGCCACGAAAATATCTATTTTTCTTGAACTCACAAGATAAAATTGATCAGAAAATGCATCTCACTTCAAAGATAACCACATAGTGTAAGGATTATGTCTAGGCAACTCCTACCCATGAAATTTCTAAAGCTTTATGGGAAATAATCTTAATTAACATTAAGTTTTGCCTTACCTCTGCATCCTTTTCCAGAGATCCAAGAGCAGACAACAAAGACTTGACATTTGGCCTCTCACGAGCTTCATGTTGTAAACATCGAGAGGCTAGTCGAACCAATTCAGCCCCATCATTATTGGAGATGTGGCCTTCTAAACAAGAATCCATTAGCGTCCGGAAATTCTTCCCGCGGATCAGGTCAAGTGCCTGTGGAAAGGGAGTTCTCAGTCCTGGATTCTCAAATTTGAAAGAGAATAAACCTTTTTCAGACTTGTATTTGACTATTGAAAGAAACCAAATGTGACACCCATGCATTTCTTTTAAGAAGCAGTAGTGGCAGATCACATAACATAGATATTGTGTAACAGCATAATATGAACTAAAATACAGGACCAACCGCTAACAAAATATAGATCATTATCACATAAATTAGATGATAAGTGCCATATTTCCTGATTCTGGTATTAGTCTCTATCATGAATATACTGCATGTAAAAGTTGTATTCATGTAATTTGCTGACAAGATTGTAAAGGGAACTTCTCTGAAAAAAAGGTTGTAAAGGGAAGTATTTACATGGCTTGGAGGAATATGCTTTCCACTAAGAAGGTCGAGTAGGACAGTTCCAAAACTGTATATTACACTCTCCGCCGATATGCGCCCTGAGGAATGGGAAGTATTTAATCATAATTCATGAGTTCAAGTGAGATTAACTTGTTATCCCAGCTTAATACACTGTAAAGGATTTGGAAACCAAGGAAAAAGAAAACTAGTCAACTGATATGCCTTTGCATGTGCAACATGAGGAAAGTTTTCCTTATCAAGCGCTGCACTGGTGCAAATGATTTGCACAATAATTCAATAACAAGAACCTGAAGCAACTATTCCCATGGAAACAAAATTTGGGAATATAGAACTTCGCTATGTTTCTAAGATCCAGTCCTGAAGTTAAAGTTGCCATAACAATTATTTGACAACTTTTAAGAAGACAACAAACTAAACCCAAAAATCCAAATATGACATGAACTTTAAGAAACTGAATATGGATATTAAAGGCAGTACCAGTCCTCATGTACTCTGGAGGTGTGAAGGCCAAATTGGTACTATAGCTCTTGCCATCTCTGCTGTTTTTCATGAGGCCAAAGCAGGACAGCCTGGGATTTCCGTCCTGCGACCATAATAATGCACACATTTAAAGAAACCAGAGAAACAAATATGCATAATGAGAACTGCAGCATTGAAAATACCTGATCAAAGAGGATTCTGTAAGCATTCAGATCATGATAAAGAGCTCGGCCTCTGCTGCTACAATATTCCAGTGCCTGGGCAAGGTACAATGCCACCCTTATCCTCATTGACCAACCCAAAGATTGTGTGTCCCCTGCCATTTGCCACAACAGACTTCATTCATTTCACAGTTCCACAAGCTACTGAGAGCACTATCAATCTATCACAATGGATTTCATTGTCATAAGACAACTGGCATAATGCAACATCTGAAGTCTGATCCTACTATGCGAACACATTTACTTTAAACAAAATGAACATGTTGGAACATAACTTGGGATATCCATGATGGAATATTGTAAGATCGTATAATATAAGCATTTTTTTCTGTTACATATAGGATCCTACCCCAACTGGAAATCCGTCTGTACCAAGTAAAAGACGCCCTCGCACTACGGGGGTGTGACAAATTTTATGGGGTATCCTGTTGTATGTGATTCGGAATTGATTTATTTATTTATCACGAGATAGGTGTCATATTTTGTGGGATTAATATAAAGTCCCAATCGGAAATTCCTATGGTATGTAAAAGGGAGTGCCTGCATAAACTCCCCGGGTCGAATAGAATGCAATCTGATTTGTAATCATCTTCTATTTTCATCAAATAAAACTCCGAGTCGCCTTAAATTTCTCGAATTTTCATGCGGTGGATAATTTCTCTCGTGCAGAAATCCTAGCGATAAACATTACTACAAAACCTAATTGAGGAAAGAGTGGTAGACAAACAAGTGATGTAAACTTACAACCTGTAGATTACGACAGAAACTAGCAAATTAATTGCAGTAGAAAGGGAGCGGCATCAAAATTAATTTGTGAAGAAAAAATTGGAAGGTATAGTTACAGTGGAAGAGGTGTTTAGCCAGGGTCTGATGGGGCATGAACTCCGCAACCAGGAGCCTCTCATTGCCCTCGCAACAGCAGCCCACGAGGTTGGCCAGCCGCTCGCTGCGCAGCTGCCCCACGGATCTCGCTTCCTCCTGCAAGTAAACTTTTTAGCGATTGATACAGACGAAGACAGGAACAGAGAGAAACCGCAGAAAGTTACAGCAGCAAGAAAAAAAAGGGGGGAAGGAAGGAGACGAACGAGGAACTGGCGAGGATCGGGCCACGCGAACCTATTGAAGCGCTTGATGGCCACGATGCGATCGCCGCCGGGCAGGAGGCCTCGGTAGACGACGTTGGGAGCCTTCTCGCCGTGCTCGGAAACGATGTTTTCCGGGGAGAAGCCGAAGGTGGCGGCGCTGAGCTCCTCCAAGCTGTACTCCTTGAATCCCGGGGTCGCAGTTTCCGTGCCGCCATTCTCTGCAAAATTCCTCCGTAACCCAATCAACTTAGGAAAAGAGCAGCAACGCAATGCAACAAAGCATCAATCCTGTCGGTTCAGTACCTTGGAGATCGTCGGAGCGGAGGTCGGAGGACTTGATGTGGCTCGGCCACCAGCAGAGGGACAGCCTGGAGCACCGACCTCCCATTGGTTCGTCTCCAGCTACCGGCGCAAGGAGATCAACAGAGTAGTGAAAGAAGATTACTGATCAGAGGATCTGAGAGCTAGAAGTGCTTCAGCTCTCCATGGCGTGTGCTTTACAGTGCTTGCAGGCGTTAGCAAAATGAGTTGATGCGCCACAAAAAGACAATATTTAGCAGAAATAGAGAGAGAGAGAGAGAGAGAGAGAGAGAGAGAGAGAGAGAGAGATGATATATAGACAGATATTGGGGCTATTGGGAGAGAGAGAGAGAGAGGAACTGAATCTTGAAAGGGATGTCAGATTGCAGTTTCGCCGGGCAGGCTGGAAAGGGAAACGCGAAAAGGATTTCGTTTAGGATCCAAAGGTCTCCCCTTTTTTGCCACCACGACTGCCTCCAAGCGCTCCCTCCTTCTCTCCTAAATCGTTGCCTTCTGTTCAAGTCTCCCTGCGACTACTTTTATCCGTCTAAGAAAAATAGTCTCTCCTCCTCCTCCCTCTTAGCGCTGCAACATGCTGCTGCTGCTGCTGCTGCTTGCTGGTATTAGATTTTATATATATCTCCCAAGTCCCAATTATTCTAATGGTGGCCTTTCCGTGCTATCGCACACGGGGGTCTGACCTGTTTGGCCTCCTGTTCTGCTATTTCGCTTATGAATCTTTTCTTGCCTGGGGGTGCACTCCGTGGCAACTCGTCCCTTTCTCTCGCAAGACGTGCACAGTTTGAGCCGTGCGCAGTGTGGCAGAGAACAACAACAACTCACTGTGTTGCACTGTGAAACGCTAATGGACAGCAGACCATGCTCTCCTTGCTGAATCCTTCTTGGACTTTGCAGCAGCTGCAACAGAGGCAGAAGCAGGCAGCAGCAGCAGCAGCTAAAGGGTGATAGGATAAGATGTCACAGGATTCCTATGAAGAAGAATGTGAGCTTAAAATGTGTTTTGTGTGTGTGCTTCAATGAGGAACGTCCACTGTGCAGCCAGGAAGACAAATTGACTCCTCCATTCTACTGGCGTGCTGCCATGAAACATTTCCCCGTGAACGCCCCCAGGCCTCTCCTTCCCTCATGAACTACAGAAAGAGACCATGGAAACCATCGTACTTCCATTAATGCCTCCGGACACGAACATAGTGCCCACTCATTGTGCGTCCACGGTTCACAGTTCGAGCGTGCCCTTTTTTCCCCCGTCTGTCGGAGTAAAGCACTCCCATGTACGCGTCCATGGCTCCCGTACAATAAATACCAAACATTTAAGGCCCCTTGTGCACTCAGCCAATCTGCTTTAATGGTGCATGACATGGACACGGGCTTGGCAAACCTCTCAACATTATGCACATTAAAGATTAATCACGTTATATGTGACTTGTATTTGATAACTTGTATGTTCGAACTAAGCCAACTGACACTTGAACACAGTTATTAACGAAATTATTTTTGCGAAAATTAGCGATCCCAATTCTCTTAATGAAATTGTTTAACTTTTATCCTGTTCAAATATCTAGGACTTGTGTTTTCATTAGGAGCTTATGTCTCGTCAGCGTCCAACAAAGCAGTACTATTAGCACTTAATTACCCATGGCTAAATGAATCATTATGCCGCACTACAACGTCCAGCATGTTTTCTAAAGGCATCGATAGGAAAGGCCTAAACATGATGACAGACATCGAGAATTGGTGCCCCATCCAAGCGTCAGTAATGACTCGTGAACAGGAGAAGGGGAGGTGATCAGGTGAGGCTCATAGATTGAATTCGGGAAGACAAGGACCCCTCATTCTTGAGGACCAGCACCATGGTGTCTCCCAGCACATACGTCCATCCATTAAAACAGGTGTCTTTTATGCACCGTAATCTAATGGCAAAAGGAAAAAGTTGGGGTACCATCAGAACTACTACTATGAGCCTAACAGGCAGGTCATCGTCTGATTTGATTAAATGGTGGTGAAGTTGTCCTGTGTGTGATCCTTGGCCTTCTCGCCACTGCGGATAGCTTTTAGGAGAACGATAACGAGGGCATATCACAACTAAAGCTAGCAAATATCATGCCCCTTGCCACATGGTGTGTTAGCCTTTTGGCCTTAGAAAGGCATGCATGCCTCGTTCCTGAATAGCCACCATGATTGCAGTTATTGTTTCTGTATAGTATGCAGGATAACGTGCTTTGTCTTCAGAGAGGGAAGCAAGGAAAAAACAGAAAATACTAGCATGCAGGAATTGAGCAGATGTGACATGGCACAGTCTTGACTCCAAAAGCTCAGCTCATTGATTTAGTTTGCAATGCAAGAAATTTATATGGAGATAAAACTCCACAGTGTCTTCAGTTGTTCAAAGTTGCAAGTTTGAATAAAAAATCAGCCAACCATACCATCCACTTGCTAACAGATGAGCAGAAATATTTGACAAGTGTGACAGCCAAACACCACTCACTACTGGTGCTTTGGCTTCATGCGAATAGAAACCAAAAAGAAGGAAGAAGGCTAAGTAAAATCATCTGCGGTCTCTTTATTCTCTCTCTCCTACTTGTTGAGGTGAAGTAAAATCATTGTACGCTCAGCAAGACAATAATTCTCAGAATAAGATGCCCACCAGAGCAAAAGGATGAAGAAAAAAGATCGAAGGCCATTTGCTGAAGGGACCATACATTTCAGACAAAATGAAATTTTTAAATGACACAAGAATATAAACAGGTTGTAAGTTGTAAGATTCATCGTGTGCCTTTTTCTGAAATACGAGACAGATGTGTGGCCCCTAATGTTAAACTAAAACAAGACCACTACAACACATCCAAAAAAGGATCAGTTGAAGTAATTTCTTAATGAAAGAATGGGAGTAAATATGTACATTTATTCAGGGAAAAAAATATGAAAATTGCTTAATTCTTGGAAGTTACAAGTGGAAGCAGCCTAAAGGAATCCAACATATGCAGATGAGAATGGTTTAAATACCCGAAAGGAAATCAGGCAGTTGAGACGAGATAGTCTCAGCAAGGTGAGACAGCAAAAGCAACACCAAAGGCTCTATGCGTCATTTGTTGTTTCAGTATGCGTGTAATCATCTGTATGCTTTCCGTTCATTGAGGTTATCTGTTGCTGGTAAAAGGAGAAAAAAACTCAACATGATCAAGCAAGAACCAAAAGCTTATACCTCAACATGACATAGTGACCATCAGAACAGTTACTAATAACCCTATAAGTAACCAAGTACCAAAAGAGAAAGAATAGGATGGCATAGTAGATTATGGTAGATAAGGAGCTCATTACTATGCAGAAAAAGAGTATTCAACCATGTATATCAGAATAAATCTGTCAAATATCCTGCTAAATGCTTTAGAGATCTCCTATCAAACTGATATTTAGTAAAGGAAAGGGTGTCAAAACTTTGGTTTTGGATGGTTAACATCTTGGTTAATTATCCTTTTTCCATCTCAAAAAGTAGCTCAAAAAACAAAAAGACAAATTCTACTTAGACTAATCACTTCAATATCATGTAAATCAATAATATTTAACCACTAAAGACGAAACTTGAGAATGTTGCACAAGATTGGAGATTCAATTAGATAACTTGAGACCAGACAACAACTTCTTAACCTACTACATACAAATAGCACTGAGTTGAAATATTATATCTTATCAACCGAATCCACAGCATTTCCATTCAATAACTTGTGGTGCTCTTCCCTGGACATAGCTTCTCCTTCTTTGACATTTAATGGTAGATTGGTAGCAATTTTTGGGTGCCAACAGAGCATTTCTGTAGAAAGAGTACATGATAAACTTTTAAAGACCAAACAAGAAAAAAGAAATGACAAGCCAGCAACTTCAGAATAAAATCTTCACGTGGCAGCTTCTTGTCAATAAAGTAAACCACCAAGTTAACAATATACCTGTAAAACGGCACAACAACAACAACAACAACAACAAAGCCTTATCCCACTAGGTGGGGTCGGCTGCATGGATCATACGACGCCATTCCACTCTATTCGTTGATCCATGTTCAGGATTTTACGCTGGCTGTCGGGGCCTAATACAACCCTCCTCATTTATCCGGGCTTGGGATCGGCTATAAAACATAGGCGGAGTTACCTGTAAAACGGCACATGGAATCAAAATGGAAATAATAATAAAAAACTGAAAACCAAAACTAGTACACTAAGAATCAACCTACCATGCAACGATGACATCATTGTAATGTTTCCTTGAAGCTATTATGAGCAGACTCTGAATTAGCAATGTGCCATGCTAGTAATTTAATAAACCTGTAGTTCCAGTGAATGTATTAGTTACTTGTAAGTTCAAATGGTTTCGTTGATAAATTTAATATTTCACAAACGATCACTCCAAGAACTATTATAAGTAGACCTTATCTCTTTCGAATCCTGATGCAGGTAGTAAACTAGATATATAATTATTGGATTCGAAACCTTACCTATTAGATCGGTGGTTGTGGTAGGTAATCACAATTCACAAAAAACCAATGCAAATATCATGTGTGATGAAATATCAGATCTTCACAACCATAAATGAATCCATGTGGAACTGCAAGATAAAAATACTACGAAAAAGATGAATAGTGTAAATTCGGAATTAACTAAAAGAATGAAAGAATTTAAGATAAACAGGCCCCTACAATTGATCAGAAGAAATTTTAGATGGAGGAAGTCCAGTGAACTTCAAGGTCTGTGTAACTCAATTGTAAGTCTAGATAAAATCTCATATCCCGTACATACTTTTACCTCAAGACAATGATAGTTAGGGCCAGGAAGTTGAGTAGAATAGAATGTCATGATCTGCAAGATCTGAGAAACCAGAAGGAAATATATCCAAATATCAGATTTTGTCATGATGAGGGAATTAAGGAAATGACAAACTAAATTACCGACTTAAACCTACAACTATGAATGCCAACACCTTGATCCACGGTAGAATAGTGTAGAACTAGAAGCATTTGCTATGATAAACAAATGGATGAAATGTCCATTGCAAAATGGAAGAAAACCATAGTAAGCACCAAAACATTCAGAACTGAAATAAAGCCTAAAATTCAATGAAAAGAACTGCATATCCTCACAATCACAAGGTCTCTCTTCCTTTGCTATGATAGTGAACCTCAGCAGGAATAACCTTGAAAATGAACTCACCGGAAGAACCATAAAGCCAAGATCTTGGAGAGTAGGCCCAGGATGATGGAGATAATGAACTGCCCGCGCAGCTAGTCCTTGAATATACTGGAAACATTCAATATCATGTCATAAGTCTCAACGTTTCAGTATCTTATTTACGGAATATTATCTAAAAGAGTAATGATTAATGAGCAGGGATTTCCAAGAGGACATATTACAACAATGTGATATTAAAGGAAAGTCATATGTGACAAAACAATTGATAATCAGTATAAATTCCAATTTAATCCAGGAAAGTGCACATAATGTTTATTAGCATGTACAAAATTTGGAAAACTGTATCAATCAACAGTCAGTCAGATATCAAAGTTATGACACAATAATCAATAAAATATATTTTTCTTGAGGGGATCAGAAAAAAATTAATATTACACAAAAGACTCCCCCATTTTTTGAAAGAAGAGATATACACATAGTGACAAGGGGGAAATAAACAATTGATCAACGAAAGGTCAAAACGAACTCAGTTGTCTCTAGATAAAAATGTTTGTTCATTTATGCTTTCAATACATAATCATCCTTTAATGATTAAAAAAAATGTCCTACTTGAATTAAACAAAAAAAAGTCCACGTGTATGGAATCTGACGAAATTCAACCAAGTTTGTTAATTGAATAAAGAAATAAGAGATCACTTTTTGAGAAGTTCAAGCAATGGGCATTAGGTTTCTTGCATTTCTCAAGGGCATTAAATTTAGTCAATATGGCCTTCTAGAGACAGAAACATACTTAGGAAAAAGTCAATTGAGTGAAATAATCAATTGAGCATTGTATTTTTTAAGTCCTCATAAAAGAAGTACATACATGGCAAACCTTCAATCCACATATATTACTTAAAATTTCTGTTTTGGCTTTTCCACATGGTACATCATTTCTAGGTACGCAACATTGTGAGATAAATATAGAAGGTTGGAATCATATATAAATACGTTTTTACCTTGTAATTGAGTTTATATTTGTTCAGGGTCAAAAAGCATTTAGGCTGCTACAAACTTTTAGTTATGAGTTGCCATAATGGCATATGTTCTAAAGCAAACCGTGCATTATTCCCTCAACAAGCCATAAATAGTGCATTTTATTATAGTTCTAGCAGAAATAACAAATAAAAAATGCCCATCCGACAATATAAATGTCAGACATTTATTTAAGGGGGGGATAAAGACTATGTGGGATAAAAAGTGACCCATATATATGGGCCGTCGTTGTGATCTACCGAAGTATCTTTACAAATAAGTGTCTATTTGTGAATTATATATATATGGGTAAATATTTGCCACACAATCCTTATTCTCTTTATTTAATTATCCGTTCAGATGGCACTCATCCTTCCGGCTCTCTCTAAAAAAAAAGTACAAATGCCGAGCAGTCATTGTGAGACTACATAAACAAATTACACTGAATCCTTCAATAACGTGAAGTAATCAGTAGTAGAAATTATGTGCATTCGTAAACGCAAGCTGCCTTATAAAGACCTTAACTTTAAGATAAAGAGGAGAACAAGAAGAGGCCTGGTGACGAATGGCGCAGAAGGCACGGATAGCCCACAGGAAGAAGGTACCTGGAAAACGAGACCTGCAAGCAGGAACTTCCACTTCGCCATGAGAATTTTAATCTCCAGGGACATTATCCTTCATAACTGTCCATGGACGAACAACATGAAACAAAATGAACCAAGAGTAGGAAAGTTTGGCGAAAATGGACAAGAACGACAAGGAGAGGAGGAGGAGGAGGAGGAGGGGGGATGATGCAACGAACCTTAGAACTCCGCAAGCGATGTGAAACCCCATGACCACGACCAAAAGCGGAAAAAAAAGGAGGAGGGCCAGCTCCATGCCAATTTCAGCAGCTGACTTCCATTACCAGGAACCTTAGCCCTCTTCTCCCGTCGAATCCCGAGCAGCGGCGGCGGCTACCTGTGGGCCTGTTGCCGGATGTCGAGAACAAGACTGGAGATGGACTAAGAAGAAACCAAGCGCACGGAGGGCGTTCGATAAAATTGCCAACAAAAGACGTAAAGTTGAACTTACAACGGATTCTTGGTTTCTTCTTATGGTATTTTTATCTTGTATACATGAATAAATTTTATTAAATACTCTTAGGTAGTGTTGGGTAACCAGCAATCTTTTATTGGTTTTCTGCTTCTCCTGTATGGAACCAGCCCCAGTCGTATTTTACAAACGAAACCAGGGTTGCTGTTTTTTTTTCAAACGATGACGTGACTTTTTTTTTAATTTTACAAACTATTTTTTTTCTTTAAGTTTTTTCTTCTTTTTATCTATCTTATATATAATAATTTATTTATTATATGTAAAATATGAATAATAAAGAATTAATATAATAATATTTATTGCTTATTGTTTCGTTAAAATTTTTTAATATTTCATTAAATATAAATTATTAAAAAATTAATTTTTAAAATTTAAATAATATATTTTTTAGCAAATTTTTATTAAAATTAAAATTTATATTTTTTATTTTTATTTATTAATAATATTATATTTTATATTTATAATACTAATTTTTAATTCAAAAACTCACCGATCTCTCTCCTGGTGAGTTGTGCATCATTCTCAGGTCGATTAGAATCACTTTGACAAGTTTTAGATGTGTTCTTTTTTCAAATCACGTAGGTGACCGAGTTGAGATTTTTCGGCAAACTCTTCTGGTGCCATTTTTTTCGACGAGCCGACGGGGAGCTCTAGCTGAGCTCATCACGACGCTCTGGTAGGTGCACAAATCAAGAAGTGGTTCAGATTATTGTATGATAAAAATTAATCGTTAATCCCTTTTAGGTTCGTGAGTTTCGGATTCCGATCGTCTTCGGTGACCTTTCCGACAACTCGTCCTCATATCGTAGTTGGTAATGGAAATGGACATTGAATTTGATTTCCATTATGTGAACTAGTTTTTAAATAACTTTATTTTATTATGGATGAATAAGACATTCGGTGATTTGTACGACTGTGGTTCTAAGAGCGGTGGCTACAGTTGTTGTGGTATGAATGCCCGCATAGTTGAAAATAATTAATTATAATGTACTTAAGGTCCTAATTAGTAGTTGTTTAAAAGTTTGAATTGAATGTCATTTATAGGGGTTGTTAATAAGAGGGCGATAGTTCGTTGTTTGTTAGAGTATTTGATTAAGCTACTAGACGACGAGGCCTTTATTTCCTTTTTGGTAAGCTTTAGTAAATTCATAATATGACTTGATTTATGATAAGCATGTTGAATTATTGTGACGAGTGAGTTACCAATTAAACTTTTATAATATTAATTTATTAAGTAATGGATGTCATAGGTTGTGTTTATTTTTTATTGGATTCATACGAGGAGATAATTTGGGACTCGACAAATTTAAGGTGAGGGAACTTATCTCAAAAATTAATATGAATTACTTAACTCTTCGGAGTGATGACATTGTTCCACCTGATGTGGAATGAATTTTCGTGATAATTTTCTTCATGCAAATTCATACTTACTTGTATGCTTTGTATGTGTGTCATCATATGACATGTGATGTTTTATTATGAACTTTGGAAGCTCGTCGGAGTCTTTTCTTGTGAAATTGAAGAAAATATTGGATTTATGAAAAGAAAATATTTATATGATGACTTCTAATTTTGAGCTTTCACTTCAGATTTGCATTCATGCATCATGTGTATTACATGTAAAAACCCGCATAAGGCAGAGTGTTTTCACCTCGGAGGATTGGCCAACTTCGAGAAGACCTGTTGGGGTCCGATTTGCTTTGTGTCGATTTAGTGACATGAGGAGCAGGTTTAACACCCTGTGTCGATATAATGACACGAAGGGTGGAATTAGAACAACCATCTTGTAATGATATAGTGACACGAGGGATGTAATGGAGAAAGAAAAGAAACAAGCTCTATGTCGATATAATGACACAAGGAGTGGTTCAATGTCTTGTGGCAATATAATGACACGAGGCACGAAATTAGAACAATCACCCTGTGTTGATATAGTGACACGAAAGGTGGGTGAAGAAGCACTCGATTGATGAGTGGTATTGATAACCGTGTTTGATGATGATTCTCCAAATTTTATGATGTCATCTTATTACCATACATCTGCACTCATAGCATTCATTTCGGTGTGATTATTATTTAAATGAATTTCCTTGGAGAAATGAAAATAATTTGAAATAATTTATGAAAATAAAGAGGTTAATTTTTCATTCGCTGTTTTGATATTTGAGATAGTCGTTTTACTCCCTGAGCTTCTTAATGCTCACCCCTCTTGTTTAATTTTTTTCAAGTAATGAATGAAAGCTTGCATAGGATAAAATAAGGAATGTAAAGGGGCTAGGAAATGAGCATGTATGAGAGGCATGATCATTGAATAGCTAACTTTGTATTTGATTGAGTTGTTCTTCTATGAATTTATTACTTAAAGAATGTTTTGAAAGATTTTGGAGATGTTTGATTATTGTGTATAGCGATGGATGCTCAAGTTATATGGTTTACGAGCATCTGGCTCGTGATTTTGATTTGAGAGTGAACTTGTGACTTACTATTTTGGTATGTATTCTACTCTTTTAGCTATTTCTTGAATTGTCAGTAATGTACTTATAACTGCCTGTGATGTTTAAGTTTTGAAGTTAATTGTCTGTGATGAGATATATATGAAGTGTTGTACATGACGTATAGACGAATTTACGCATACGTCATGTCAAAATTTTTAAAAAATTTCAGAGTTAGTTTATTTTTGAACGTTGGATTTTCTGTTGAATATTTGAATTCGAATTTAAGCGAATGATTTTACGATTTCACCCCTTGTGGCGCCTAACGGGGAGTTGGGCATCACACTTAGTGTTAATGACTCTTGCCCGATAGGGTAATCTATTCCTCGATTGTCGTATGCATACCGAGGTGGGATGACACAATCGACGTGTCTAAAGAGTCACCGATGATTAGTGTCTGGTAAAATCGAGAGGACTGCCCAAAGTTTTCTTTACCTTCTCTCTCAAATCGGGCTTAAGAGGATCCACTGAAGAGGGATTATCAATTGTCAACATTTAGTATAGGCCGAGAGGTAGTTTTGATTTATGTCTCAAGATTTCTCTAAGTCCGGAGACTAGGGTATGCAAGTGCATGCCCCCATCTAGGTATTAGGCATTTTCGGCTACTTTATAATTTTACATCGGTTCAAGAAACATAACTCTTGAAACAACCCCCTAAGCTATAGTATTTATCTACATTGATCTTTGTCCATACTTATATTAAAAACCTTTAAAAATTAGTGTTGTCACACATCGTCGTGTGTGCTAAGCATTTATAAATTTTAAAGCTTGTCGGAGTTTATTCTGTGAAGTGCTCAAGTCACACATCAAACAACATCGAGTCAGCAAACTTTATGGTTGAAGTTAAAAATAAAAGGATAATTGCAACCTTTATGGTTGAAGTATAGTGCAACCTTTATGGTTGAAATATAATAAAAGATACTGATTGATAAGATAATTAAATGTAGCCTATATGTTGATGTTAAAGATAATGGAACTATTTATTTATTGACACCGTCATGATCGATAGAGATCATTATGGTCGATGGATGTTGTTGTGAATTGATAATGAAATTTAATTGAATCAAATTATGTTCTAATGGCCGATGGACCATTGATTGCACTCTAGCAACTTGGGTAATCAAATTAATAAATTTTTAATAGAATGGTTAATCGTTGATTGTGTCCTTCACTAATTTATGGCCAATTGATAATTGAATTGAATGAATATGGGTGATGATATAACTAATTGTTATGATTGATCTATTGATTATTATTTATTGTTAATTGATAGTTGTCTTGATCAATCATAAATTGCTTATAGAAAATTACTTATTGATATGTATTGATATTGACTTATGATTTATATTGCTATTATTATGGAGTTTATCTCATTGGATTTTGCTCCCTATACTTGGATTCGCGCAGGATGAGATGATGACGATGGTGATATAGTCGGTGGCTCCTTTGATATATGACATGCACATTGGATATGAACATTAGTAGGGTCTCCTATTGGATAGTTGTAGGTCCATAATTCATGAGTCCATAGATATTGTATAGGATGCTTGCACATATTATTGTAATTTTAGTCTTCTGCTGATGTAAGCTAATATGTTGATGAGTCAAAGTCAAAGAAAAAATTAAGATATAGAATTGAATAATGTCGTCGAGATAGCCTTCTAGGCAAACAAAGAAAATAATCTCGAGGCGCAACAGTATGATGTCCAGAAGAGATGATGGTTCTCAAGTTAAGAGGTATGTTAAGTTTTAAATGTTCCAACCAATGTTATGTCAACGATGATAAATATAATGTATTGTCATGTATGAATCATGATATAGTTTATTACATGCATGTTTACATGTGTATATAATCATGTGATGACATATACAACACATGCAGTATCATGTGATAAGTTATCATGCATGCATAAAGACCCTGCACTTTGGATCTGTGCAGGTACAACATTAAGTGAGAAGTGATGGATGACAACTCAAGTTCATGACAAAATGTTGCGCATACTTAGGGTTTAATAAGTTTTATGGTTCTAGATGAACAATGAGACTAATGATCAATGTTTTCAAAATCGAACCGACGATTGGACCAGACTTCTTACTGGGTCACGGTTGTCCGATCGGGTTCGACTGGATTGAATCAGATTTTATTAAAATAATATTATCTATAATAATTATAAAGATATAATATAAGTTATATGATCTAGTATATGAATATTGTACTAATAACCTATTAATAATATTGCAAATTAATATAACATAACTTTTATTTATTAAAAGTTTTAATAATGATTAACATATAAATATAAATAGATCATTATTAATTTAATATTTAATATTTAATGATGATAGATGCTATATTAATAAATTTTATCTTAAATTATTCTTATTTCTTTTTTATTCAACACTTTCCTTTTTATTTCCTTTATTTATGCTCTTTGATAATATTTCATGTTAAATACTTACCTTTTTATTTCAATTTCTATTTAATATTTATACATATCATATTCCCTCCTTTTTACATTTCTTATATTCCTTTCTTTTTTCCCTTTTTTAACTTTCCTTATTTTGTCATTTTTATAATTTTTTCAAAATTTAAATTGAACCGGATTGAACCGGTTCAACTGGCCAGTTCAAATGGTTTTTCCTAGTTCAATGTCAAAACTATTTTTGACATTGAACCGAACTGGATCACAAACTGGTTCACGATTGAACTAGTTGAACCGATCGATCCGGTCCGATTTTAATAACATTGCTAATGATGTAATGAAGGTTTTATTGTCTTATAAAATATTAATTATTATGAGTAATAGAAAGTTTTTATTTATTATGAATTTTAATAAAATGCTAAAATTTTTTGTTATTAACCAAGGTATGACGAACGGGCTAACGGCGTGAAAAATTCTCCTAAATGCCTAAATAACTTTTAGAATGAATTTTGGGACGTTACAAAGATTATATTAGACTTAGCCTAAATAGATAGGTCGATGTTTGTGTACGAGAGAGAGAGAGAGAGAGAGAGAGAGAGAGAGAGAGAGAGAGAGAGAGAGAGAGGAGAGAGAGAGAGAGAGAGAGAGAGAGAGAGAGAGAGAGAGAGAGAGAGAGAGAGAGAGAGAGAGAGAGAGAGAGAGAGAGAGAGAGAGAGAGAGAGAGAGAGAGAGAGAGAGAGAGAGAGAGAGAGAGAGAGATAATAAGAAAAATGAAAAAGAGATATTATTATTAATTCTTTCCTGAATATCCCTTTCATTTTTTTACTTTATTTTCAATTCCAATTATCATGAATCAATAATTATGCTTGCCGGGATCTTTCTGATGAATGTAGACTTAAGAGTGCTGATTATTTGTGTATTTATTTTGCAACACTATTGTTTTATGAATTATTGCATGTAATTTTTCAATTATTATTATTCTATATTAATTGGTATTAGTTGGTCTACGATTTCATAGTCAAGTTCATCGAAATTAGTTCATTAATAATATAATCTAAAACATCTAAGATTTACTAGAAATTTAAAATTTTGAGATATAGAACAAATTTTGCATTATGAGAATTAAAAGACGAATGGTGTGTTGGTCGAGTATGATATTGTTGTTGCACTCTTAGCAAGGAAAAGAAGCTAGAATAAGCAAGGAATAAATATTTTGTTGAAAATGATGAATTAGGTGACGAATATTCTCTTGACTTTGAAAGATTTAAGTTTGTTCAATGTTGAATAAAAAATTAGTGTCAATGACTTCTTATAATACAAACTATAGAACATGTACAAAGAAAAAAATGACCGGTCAATAAATTCTTTATATGATGATAGTTCTACAAATTAAGAATGAAAATGATGAATTAATACAAGAACACTTAATGTTTTCAATTGTCTTATCAACAAGTTAGTAATCATTAATGTGAAAAAAATAGTGAGGATAAAATGTCAATCTTTTTATCTTAATCTATGTCAAAATCATGTTATAATTTACTTATGAGCCTTATCTAACGTTATTACTCTGAACATGAATTCTCTGATGGAAGAATTGAGAAGAAACTCTTACAAGAATTCATCTATGGTGGTGTGGTGTAGGTTCATGAGTAGAGGTAATGGTGAGAGGTGGTCCAAATTCATATTCAAGTCAGAAAAAGAAGAGAACAAAATATCTTGTAGACACATTTCACCTAAAGAAAGATTGGACTGAGAGGAGGTGATAGGGTAAAGAATAATAACTAAAAATTAGTTGAATAGTCATGCAATTTGGCGTCTCAAAAAGTGTGATGCAATGTCAGAACCAAAAGCACCAAAATTGCATCGTCATAGGGTCGTAAGGTACACAACAAAAATTGCCACACAATAGCCTAGGGGTGTTCACCGGGTCGGGTCGACCCATGAACCCGATGACTCGACCCGACCCGAATTGGTTTGGGTCGGGTCAGATCGATGGTCGGTCGGACCCGACCCGAACTCGACCCGACCATGGGTCGGGTCGGGTACGGGTTGGATTTTTCCAACCCGAGTCGACCCGACCCGACCCGATCAACCCGAGTTTTTTTATTTTTTTTATTTTGTTTCTTTTTTAATTCAAACTTAAGCTTATATTTGATTTAAAATTATAAAAAATTGAAATAAAATATTTTAAGTATCAAAATAATATTAGATAGTTAGAAAAGTTATTTTATGCTTTTAAAATAATATTAAATAATATTTTTATATTAAATAAAAATATAAACAATAGTAAGAAAAAATTAAAAAAAAGGAAAATTGGGTGGTCGGGTAACCCGACCACCCGACCCGAACCGGGTCGGGTTGGGTCGGATCCGACCCCCTCAACCCTCTTGACCCGACCCGACCCGACCAAATTTGGTCAGGTCGGGTCGGGTTTGTTACGGGTCGGGTCCAACCCGACCCGTGAACACCCCCTACAATAGCCTCTAATTAGCACCACTTTCGTGTTACAAAAAGTCAACGCCGAATTTGGCACAATGTCGACACTAGCACATCACTATTAATGTGCAAGAGAAAGGAAAAAAGGCATGGTAAAATATGAATGTAGCATGGGGAAATGGGAAAAGAATATCATATTCTAACTATATTTAAATTTAATATTTTTTATAATTAAAATATTTTACTATAAATAGTTTACATTTATTATTTTTATAATAATATAAATTATAATATAATAATATATAGTTAAATAATGAAAACTAAAAATAGTGAAAAAATGGGAAAAGAAGAATATCTTTATTCCATCATTTTACAAGAATAAAATATTCTTTAATGAGTTAAAAAATGGTGGTTTCACCTTTTTCTAGGTGGTTTCATCGAAAATCAAGTTTGACCACGGTAACTCTATTTCACATCGCATTTGGCTCTATTCTCGAGAATATCGAGATATTTTAATACTTATCCATGAACCAAACGTTGCCTAAGGCACACATATATCCCTAATGAGGTGCCTATGTGTGTATATATATATATATATATATATATATTATTTTAATTAGGCAATGTTAATTTGATATATACACATTTATTAGTAAAAATAGTATGTATATATGTGTGTGTAACATAGTTCTTCTAATTAATGTACCTACATCTATATATGTACATGTAATATCCCTACTTTAATCACATATGATTAAATGCATTAATATTATATTATGTGATAATTTTATGCCATGATATATATGTTAAAGTGGAAGGTTAAAATGATAGTGAAAAATTTAAAAAAAATCAGAAAAATGATCAATTTTATTCTTCGGACAAAAATTTAGATTTTGATTCTTTTGAAATTTAATTTTATAAATGTTTTATTTGAAACCAAATGGGGGGTAGTTTATTATTTACATGAATATCATTGAAGTAAATGGCTTGTCATTTTTTATATTATTTATTCATTACTTAAGATATTATTACTTAGGATATTACATGTAAAAAATGACAAGCCATTTACTTCAATGATATTCATGTAAATAAGAAGAAGCTAAAGGGCATATTGGGGATTTCACCCTCAATCGATCTTCAAGGATCGGTATCCAAACTATATAAGACTTCCATCCTTATCCTTGTATCACCTATTAGCACAACCTGGGATTCTCAAACGAGTGGGAGAAGGGCACAACAAGAGGAAGGAAACCAAGGGAGTAAACAACATATCAAGGGTTCATCTTTAGGGATTTCAATCCAAGTAAGTTGAAAACTCCTCTCCTATGAATTATCCATATGAAATTGGATTAAAACAAGTCTTCTCTCATCTCTATTAGTTTTTCATCATCCCCTCTTTCACATGATTGAGAAAGAGTGAGTTCTAAGGTGAAGGACAAACCCTAACTTGCTTGAAATTTGAAGCTGTCATTTCTAAATTATGTTCTCATACCTTCTGTACCTCCAAAAATTATGAATTTAAATATGTAAATACTTGTCGAAGCCTATAGTTCACGGCCTTTGGATTGATTGGATACCTATACAAAAAGTTATGTATAAAACCCTAGGGGTTACTCAGGTTGTTCCAGAAAGTAGATGGTGTGAAATGATAATTCAGACATAAATTCCACATTTAAAGTTTCATGTTGTAATTTAAGGAATAGCAATATATTTCTGTAAGGGTTCTGGAGCAATTGGAATTTCATGAAAATAGTACGTGTACTAGGAATTATAATTTTTATAAGACAAATAATTGTTTGTCAGTTTCAAAAGTACGATAGAACATCTCCAAATCTAGAAATTTTTGTAGATTAATATTATAGAATGAGAAAAATTATAAGATCGATACTAATTTAATTTCAGAAAGTTTAGTTTTGTTAGAAATTTGTTGCCTTGTGATAGGATGTACATTCAAAAAGTTGAATTTTATACAAGTACTGTGCAATCTGTCAGGGTTCTAAATTGAAGCATAATATAGGTTAATTCTATAATTTTTTAAGGTCATTTCATAATGAGTTAAATTATGAGTTTTATGTTGATTATAATTGATGAAATTTTCTATCACTAAAAATTGGTTTCACAATGATATGAGTTATACACTAATTGTTATATATTTTAAATTATACATTGTGCAATATGCTATATGCAAATAGAAACAAAGTGTTTGTACTTGCAAGACTGACAATTTGTTCTTGTATAGTTGAAAGACTTGCAAGGTCGATAGTTTACCCTTTCATGGTGACTCGCATAAAATGTGTACAGAGAATTCAATGTAAAATGACACTATCATGCTTAATGTAACAAGGGCGTGTATAAGGAGCATGAGGCTTCAAGATGTATGTCTACCCTCTACATTAGCATATGTCTCTTAAACACAAAAGAAGATGTCGAATGAAGTTTTAAAATTTATAATCTCTCTACACTATCGAAATACGATATGCAAGTATATGAAACATCATTGTAGTGCTTGAGATTTGATCAACAGGGAACAACGTTGCAAAATATTCGAAAAATGCTTCGAAATTAACTCGATAATAGAAAGAAGTGCTAAAAACAGGGGTAAAGGAACGCCACTATGAAATAAAAATGAGCAAGGGAAATATAAGAGATTAAATGTTTTTGTTTTTTTCGAAATGTAAGAATAACACGGAGACAATGACTAAATATATGGAGAGTGCAAGACAATCAATAGAGATGTATACTGAGGACTTATGTGAGGTGCTTTTACTATGGGACGTAGGTTCTTCTGTTCAATTTAACGTGCGTAAAAAGAAACGATTGAATGCTTCTTCATGTGCATGTTTGGTCAATTTGATGGGGGAAGGCACTAGACTTACCTGAGACACTCTCGTGCTCGCTGAAAATCAATGTGGCACACGTGAAGGGGTTTATAGACCTGGTGCGATTGTCACTCTCGTGCACGATGCTCTGGTACATAAACCGAGCTTTTCTTTTTGGATTGAGCTAAGACTTTGTGACAACTAAGTAACTAAGCGTTCAAAAGAAATAAACTGAGGGCAAGATGGCTATGATCAATCGACATCTGCCTCAAAGTAATAAAGATAACCCTCCTAAGTATAACGCAGGGAACTAAGATGTCATAAAGAATGTTTAGACAATTTAAGGGGGAAACTGATCCGGAAACACAACTTAGGATTACTAAGAGTTCTTTAGATATAACTCATTCATCATACGCCCATCTTGGGTCATCGACGACGAAGGAGGATTAAAGACTTTCCCTCTCGGGCAGAATCTCTTAAAATCAAAAGAGGATTAGAGATAGCAATGATGAAGCAGATGGAAGATGGAAAGAATCCTGCACACACTTCAAGCCCATCTAGGATGGTTTGAGTTCCATCTCACTACGATCATATATTGTCGGAGCCTTAGAATATGCGCGTTATCACGGACGTGCTCCACAAATATTATTTTAATATAATCTTGCTTTTAATTAGCATATTAAGTCAGTTTAGATGCTTATATAGTCATGGTTGCGTGTAGCAACTAACCTTTGGATTAAAGCATAATCATAATTAAATTATCGATAAGCGTTATAAAAAAAATTATATAAGATTATTAGGACTAAATTATAATATTTGTAAATATTATAATAAACATGTTTAATTATGATTAACTAATGTTAATTATAAGTTTAACACTAATTTTTAATCAAATAATATAATTGGACTTCATTTCAACCAATAGGATTTTAAACAGCTGAAGCAGACAACTCACCAGCAATTTAGAAATCGATTTTTCCAAACCTCCATATGACGTGCTAAAAATCTAAAAAATATATATAAAATAAATAATCATATCAGTGGATAGAATGAAAATTTTCAAGCCGAAATACCAATTGGAACTGTGGGACAAAATTCGGAAATGTCGCTTGTTCAGGGTGAATCTTCATATCCGAAACGATCTCCCACATCATGAGATCATTTCTTCAAGGTTAATTATCCATAAATTCTGAAAATTTACATGTCTCGTAATTAGCTTTCCATGACCATAGAATCATATAAAAAGGATTTGTTTAGAGAAAGTTATGAACCCAGCACCGTAGGTCGCTCACTCTGTCCTAAGTCAGAGACATGTCAGTCTTATCAATTAGGGCATGATTAGTATAAAATGAATTAGGTTTGAAATTTATATTGTTTAATTAGACTTCGTAATTGTTTGGTGAGAAGTGGAATCATCAAATTTGGATGTGTAGATGTGGAGAAATGAATTTTTCATTTCATAGTGAGTTTTCTGTCAGGTCCCAGGACATTAATAGAACACGACCCGAATTGACTATTTTTGTTATAGAGTTATACAAGGAGTTAAATTATACAATATTTATTCCTAAACAGTAATGAAGTCTATATTCTAGGTAAATTGTGATCTAGTCAAATAGATAAGTATTGTTAAAGATATAAATTAATTATTCAGTGATACACAATTTGCCAAAGCATAAACCCTAGGTCAGATTGCTTTGAATTTTATGACTTGATCACTTCGAATTAATTAATGATATTTGGGGATTGGAAACTTTAATAAGTCTAGTTTCTAAATTATTTAGAATAATGAGATTTGCACTTAGGGTTAAGAAGTTATGAATTATGTATTGACACACACTCAGTCTCGAATCCTGAGACAACACCTAGTTAAGCTATGAAAGATTGAGATGTTCCAAGTGTGAAATAGTCTATGAATATAAATATTTGAAGTTAGTTATTAGTATCAGAAGAGATTATATGCATTTTAAAGTGAACAAGGGTTCATGCATCATGAGCATGCATTGCATATTACCTTATTAGTAATTGGAAAGTAAAAACACATTATTACTTGTAGGAAAACATCAAGTTACAAGTGAAAGGAAGAAAATCTAATAAACTTCCTTGAAAGGATAAAGTACAAGGTGAGTGGGTAAATTACATAGCAAAATGTTATATGTTAGTTCTTTTATTTATGATATTATCTCGAGCAAAGATTATTAGTATTATTATTATTGAAACATATCTTGAGCTATGAAAAGTATTTATGATATATTTCAATGATTTTATATGAGATGGAACAACCTCTTACATGAAAATATTTTTAGGGAATAATGCTTGTGAAGTTAAAATAAATTTTATTTGATAATGATATGAGATTATGACATGTGTATTTTGATATTATTAAACTCCATGTGTTCATTAGCCATGTTGTTTGAAAAAGGTCTTTGGGACCGCATTCGATATACATGAAGCCTTTGGGACGTATATCAGATGTCTTTGCCCTTTGGGGGCTGCTCTGCATGCACGTATTGGCCCATGATCGCTCAGTGTATATGAGAATCATGATTGAGTGACACACAATCATGATTGAGATACGTATTGACCCATGATTTGCTCTGCATATCTAAGACTCTTGATTGTGAAGCTCTGCTTAATTGTATGACACATAATCATAGAGGGATACGTATTGACCCATGATTTGTTCTGCATATCTAATACATGATCATAGAGGGATACGTATTGACCCATGATGAGTATGTGCAATGACACATGTGTGGAGTTTAACTGTGAATATGATGATATCTTGAATAATTTATATTTATGTAAAAGTTCATATGATTTGAAAACTTATGTGATATGAGTTATTCTTTAAATGTTTTCTTATACAAAATAAATGTGATTATTTAAATATTATATGCACTCGTATTGTTCTCCTATGTTGTACTTTTATTCCACTCGCTGAGCAAATGATTGTTGCTCACATTACCTTGTTGAATTTTTCAAATAATTATAAGTTCTCGAGTTGAATCGACTCGAAGCTTGCTTTTGATGCATATAGAAGATGTCGAGCCATTGGAGCACTTTTATTTTCGCTCCACTTTCATTTTTAAAAAAAAACATGCATATAATAAATAAACTCGAGAGTTGTACTAGAGTTTATAGAATCATTTTGTAAGGTTGTGTAAAATTTGATCATGTGGGGTGTTAAATGTGAAATGGGTTGTGAAATAATAGTGATAATATGTGAATGTGATGTCTTATAACTTTTCATTAAATTTTGATGGGTATATATATGCATCTATTATTTGTGTTGACAAATGACATAAGATAATTAAGGGAGAAGGTTTTGTCGATTTTATTTTTAAATTTGATAAATAAGATTAAAGGAAATACTAATTATGATTAGAACTTAGTCACGGAGTTGGATGTGACACGCGTCCCTCTCGGGCCTCGAGCTAGAGAATGTGTGACGTCTAAACGAAATAACAAAAAACTACCATTGCCGATGCGACACAAAATCCAACTAAGAATCACTATCGGTGCTCGATGTCACGCATAACCTAAAATATCTATATGATAGGGGGTGCAAGATGATAGTGATTTAAAACCTCAACCAACTCTAGCTGCAAGGAAACCGAAAAAACCAAGCAGAGAATCATTTCATCGATGTTTGATGTCTCCACTTTCTATCGTGCAGAGCCTAAAATATCCCTATGGTCGGGGGGCAAGATGAAGACGATTCAAAACTTCAATTCAAAAATTAATCCAAGAAGTTAAAGATACGCGATATAAACAAGATGAAAGACTGATATCATTAAATGAAGGCGAAGCTCAACATTCAGTTCAGTCTATGAAAACAACAAGCTGAAATGTGAATAGAAAAACATCAGTCCAAAACACGTAAGACACCTCTCTTTTCTACCGATGATGGACTTCTCCAGAATCCAAAAATTTCCCTCCGAATTGCTCTCGTTCTCTTTCATTGCCCCTCCTTTTGTATACTCTCCTCCTCCTTTTTGTCCTCCTCTACATCTACCGCCTCTATAGCTTTTGCTCCCTACTGCCATAGTGGTCCCCTCCATCAAAGGAAGCTTCCTCGCTTGAGTATCTGGAGGATGGCTGGTCCACAAATGTCGGTTGATGTTTGCTATTGGTACGATGGCCTTTGTCACTGCCTTGAAGTAAATCATCTTCCTTAGTACAAAAACTAGTGTGTGGTGTCCGGCCTGCTCTACCCCATTCGTCGACTTCCTGCATGGATATTCATTTTAGCAGGCATTTTGGCAACAAATGAATAAAATGATGTATAGACAAGTTTGATGTGGAGAAGGTGAAAACATGTTCAATTAGTATTGTGCATGCATTTGTTAAGAAAATAGGCATGTCATAAGTGAAAAATACATGCAAAATAGCGGTGTAAATGTATACATGAATTCTCCACATCACATGGTTGAAAAATTGTGTAAGGCCGACAACTTACCTTTATACGGTTGAAAGACCTTATAGGAACGACAAGTATCCCGAATGGGATTTTAGGTTCTTTGGAGCTAAGTGCCATGTGAACCAAATTGTGGAATCAGTATGAGACACATTTGAATTCACAGACCTCTAGAATCCATCAGCTACCCCGCCAGGGTCAACAAGGGATGCCTCTAACTAGATGGTGATATAACATGTAAAAACATATATGATTTATGCATCTATGCATTCATTGTTTGTGCATCGATGTCTCATTCTTATGTATGATATGATGATTGTACTTTTGACATGACCTGTAACGCTCAGCTACTCGTTTTGGCACCACAAGGGGTGAAAGCGTAAAATCAAACGCTTGAATTCAAATTCAAATATTCAACGAAAAAAAATGTTAAAAAATATCTCTTCATATTCAACTCTGGAAATTTCCAAAAAATTTGGCATGATGTATGCGTAAATTCGTCTATACGTCATGTACAATAATTCATATATATCTCTTCATAGATAATTAACTTTAAAACTTTAATCATCACAAGACAGTTATAAGGACATTACTAGTAATTCAACAAATAGCAAAAATGGTGGGACACATGCTCAAAATATTGAGTCATAAGCTCACTATCAAATCAAAATCATGAGCCAGATGCTCGTAAACCATAACGTGAGCATCCATCGCTCCACACCACAAATATAACATCTCACAAAATCTTGCAAGCATTCTTCAAACTAGCAATTCGTATAAGAAAACGAATGAAATATAAGGTAATTAAAACATCGACCACGCCTCTCACACATGACCAATTCCTGCTCTTTTATATTTCTTATTTTATGTCAAGCAAAAAAGCAAGTATGACTTTCATTCAGTACCTACAAAATTTAATAAAAGGGGTGAGCATTAAGAAGCTCAATGAGTAAACGACTATCTCAAATAGCAGTAGAGGTGCGTCGCTACTTCAATGCGCACGTGGTGCTAAGGCTGAGGCGCTATTCCGATGCCCACGAGTCGCTAATGTAGGCGCTATTTCGGCGTAGTAGTGACGCAAAGATGATGGTATCTACGACGTCAATGAGACGTGAATATGGCGCTAAGAACGATATATTTAACTCAGCGTCGACTATGTATGCGACGCTAATGTGATGCTATGGAAGCGCTACTTGCAGATTTTTTGTACCCATACCACCCTCATTTCTTCCCCTTCCCACACCATACAATTATATAATACATATAAAAATACATTGATACATTGATATTCATCACATGCAATATAAAAGCATCATAGGCATAATATTTAACATGAGAATATGAAAAGTAATAAACTGAACTAACAAACTATATGTACATCTAAGTCTATAAGTAACAAAACCATAGTTTGTATCCATGGTTTGGTTCTATCCAAGGTTTGGGAGTTATTGTTATCATTCCGGACGTTCGATCCAGACATGCTCGGTCCATGGCCTCGCGGGGATGGATTCTGTGTCGGGATCTCTTGCAATAGCTGCGATAACTACTGTGACACCTGTCACGATATTGATCACTTGCTGATCACTATATGATTCTAACCCATTTTAGATGAAATTCATACATATGGAGTCCCACTTTTGCCTATTTTTGGGCCAATTATACTTGGAATGCAAACATTGTGATAACTAGTTGATATTCCTCATTTCATACTTAATTCCATGTGCATAGAGGTTCTGAAATTTCAAAATTCATTAATATCTAAATTCTATGCCAAGTTATCATTTTGAGGACAAGTTATCATTCCTAAGTGTCAAGTTATCATTATTTTGAATGAACTGATTTTCAATAGTTTTCTTGCCCTAAATCCATCATTATCATGTATAAATCATATTTGGATAGTTACATCTCAACTTGTGCAAAGTTTTAAGTCCATTTGAACAAGTTATCATTTTTCAAGTGCCAAGTTATCGTTAAAGGGCAATTCTATCATTTCAACATGCAAAACCATTAATTCTGCACAAGGACCTTAAGCAATCATCTTATTATTGTTCTAACTCATTGCTGGTCAAATTTCATCACATTTGGATAATCAAAACTCAAGTTATCACAAGTTATCATTTTTAAGTCATATAAGTTATCGTTTTTGGGGCACTCAAGTTATCACTCCTGATGCGTTATAATTTGTAACAATAAAATTTGCTAGCAAGTGCACTAGTCGCTCAAGTAATATAGTAAATAGGAGTAAAAGTGTCGAACCCACGAGGAATATTATTAATTCAATATCTGAATTTATAAATTAATAAGAGAGGAAAAACATGGATTTTTGGAAAGAGGTTTTATGAAATAAAATAGAGAAAATAAGATAAAGATAAGATAGTGGTGTTGAAGTTAGGCCTTAGGATGAAAATAGATCAGCATAAATATTTGAACCATAAAAGATAAATTTAATTTTTAAAGATGGATTAGAGTCTCCCTAAAGTAATCTAATATGATTAACTTGTGGTCTCCACGACTGGCATCCCTCAATCTAATCATATAGAACTATCTTAATTTAATAAGAGTTGAAGTCTCCACGACTGGTACCCCCAAAATCATATTAAAATTAAGATGCATTAAATTGAATTCTCTAAACTATTAATCACTCCACAAACTGGTATAGATTAATAGACCACACAAATTTGATTCTCCACACACTAGTTATCAAATTTATGTCAATTATTAATTCCAAATAAAATCAATTATAATTAGTAAAATAAATTCTGAAATTAAACACTCCACAAACTGGTATAGCCTAATTCGGAATTTTAATTAACTAATATAAAAGCATTAAGCATAATTAATAATTGATCAGAAAAGATTAAAACAAATAAAATAGGGTCCAAACATTTCCCTTCAATTAATAATCTCCTAAAATAATAATCCTAAAAATATGAAGTTCATCCTAGAAATTCTGGAGAGAAAATAATAAAATAACAATAATAATCGAAAGAATTACACCCAAAATAGAAGTAGAGCTCTCGAATTGGGCAGACAGTCGGACAGCCTCTCGGACTTGATCAGGGTCGCGATCAACCTCCAGCCGTCGCACCTCTCTCCTCTTGGTCGTAGCCTGCAGAGCTCACGACTCGCCTAGAAGAAACCTGAACTTCAGAGCACGAATTGAAACGATGGATTCTTCACGTATTTATAGGGTGCGGATGACCTTCAATTTGATCTCGGCCGTAACATCGTACGGTTGACTTTAAAATTATAAGATAAACTCGGCCAAAGATAAATCCTTTTATCATTACGCCCAAAGATAAATCTTTCTTATCTTTTTACGCCCAAAGATAAACTCATTTGATTGTTACACCCTTCATCTTCATGCCATTACGCTCTCCAAATTTCGGCCGTAAGGAAAGACTTCTCCTGTTACGCCCAAAAGACAAAAACATTTATCTTTACTCCTTCAAATGTTAGCCGTAACAAAGAATTAAATCTTGTTACGCCCTAGAAATCTCGGCCGTAACGACTTGGGTGTAAAAATCTCGGCCGTAAGAAATAATTTCTTTAAATTTCGGCCGAGATTCGAATTTTCCTGCAAAATAATTATCCAAGTTTAGTTAATCCATCCACAATTAAAATATTTAGATAATTTAATAATTAAAATTGATAAATCCGGAATTACGATTAAAAGTGACTAAAAATGATGCATGCCATGATCAAATTACAGAAAATTTAATTAAAATAATTAACTAAAATATGTTGTATTTTGCATGCATCAAACTCCCCCAAGCTTAAAGTCTTGCTTGTCCTCAAGCAAAAATTCAAAGCAAAGCTCAAGAAAGTTCCATCATAGCCTCCACATTGTCAACTGACTAATTTTCTCACACAGTTCTTCTGCACACCTACTGCTCAGTATCTCACCATTTTCCATGCACTTAGCTTCATAGAGGTTCTGAATGCTACACAAATTTAAACAATCTCAAATTCAGCCTTGTGAAAAAAAATTGTCTATCAAATAATAGCATTAATATTGAACACATAAGTACTAATTGAGCTTAAAACTTTTTCTTTTTTTTTTCAACTTTATTTTCAATCATTTTAAAAGTTCTAATCTTCAAGCAGGATTGCACAAGGAAGTCCATGTAGCGGGCTTTGGACTGATGACTCCCATACCAGATGGCCTTAGGGCACCAGGTGATAAAGCACCCCTCGAGTTTACTTGTCCGAACAACCAAGGTTCTGAATGAAGAGTTCGAACTTAGCCATGATTCAGTACTCATGTGCTTCTCCATATTTCACAAGATGGTCCATGTAGCAGGTTTTCGATCGACGGATCCCAGAGCAGTTGCCCTTAGGTCGTCAGGCATGAACCCCTACGGATCTAATTACCCGAACACACCTTGGTTCTGGATAACACTTTTGTACCTACACATAACTTTATTCATTTTTTTTAATTTATTTGTTGGGGTTTAACTAACCCTTCTTTTCTTATTCACTTTCAATTTTTATAAGCTCAAAAAGTACTTGATATGGTCAATAAGAAGGCTACTACTAATCAAGACTTAAAAGAAATTAATAAAAAAGGCATGAATATGATTTTGTCGTCTAGTCATTCATAATTCTACTTAGCATAGGCACACAGTCCATAAGTTTGATACTAAAATAGCAAGTGATAAGAAAGAAAAGTATTCAAATTTCATCAGTTAACGACATGTCTTTGAACTTTTAATAAAAGATAATTAAAACAGTAAAACAAGAGTTTGTAAGATGGTAGCAAAAATAAATGCATGCAATGGTATTTTTTCGAAAATTTTCAAATTTTTTCAATTTTTTGGAATTTTTTTATAAATAGATGCAAACATAAGCAAATAAACAGACAGAAACATGCAATGCGTGAAATGCAAACTCCCCCAAGCTTGAACTAGACACTGTCCTCAGTGTTAGGCCAACAAGGGAAAGTGAAAACATACTCAATAAAAAGGAAAATTTAAAGAAACGAAAATAAAGAAAAGGGAAAAGACAACCGGATTTACTGTCTGCGGGGTGGCGATGGTGGATGATAGCTGAGATTTCCTTGGCGCATATGATACTCATGGATGCGTCTCGTCATGCGCGCATGTTGATTCTGAAGGGATTCGAAGCGACCCTGACGATCATCCATATTTCTAAAATCAGCTCGAATGTTGGTCAACTCTTGTGCTTGTCGAAGTTGCTCTTCCTGAATAGCGTGCAACTGCCCTGACTGACGAAGTTGTTCTTCTTGAAAAGTGTGAAACTCCCCTGCTTGACGAAGTTGTTCATCATACATTGATTCCCATAAGTTTTGCATGGAAGCATAGTCCGGCTGAGGTGGCGGAGGTGGATAGTAAGTCTGCTCTGGAGCTGAAGTAAAAGTGGGCTCTGGTGCTATATAGCGATTCTGCACAGGTTCTTGTAAAGGGGCAGATACTTCCATCGAATCGCGTTCCTCATAAGGAGTAGAAGGTATGAACGAGGAATCAGAAGAGCTCTCTTGTGCTGGAGATGGAATCGGAGAAGGCACCGGCATATAAGGCGAATGGACGGATGTGGCATATTGGGAAGCTGCCGGTGATATAGCCTGGAATCCTTGTTGCTGTTGAAGGTAGGGTTGGGCTGCCGCATAATCAGTAGAATCAAACCAGGAGAAAGGTTCATCCTGGTGTAGCTGTCCGACAGAGGTAGATGGTCCCGCAGGTGGAATTACTGGAGCTATGACCTGCCTAAAAAGGAGCCAATTATTTGGATTAATCGGCGTAAAAGCATCTCGATCTGAGCAGGGCACCTCCTGATGGTGGCCTTTAAAAATAAAAACTTTGATCCCTGAGTTGTTGGTCTTCACGAGACCCATAGCTTGAATGGTCCTACGAGTGAGGTGAGTGTTTCCTGGCACAGCTTCAAGATCATCCAAGTCTAGTTGTAGGTGCTGAGCAATATGTGTGAGAAGGGCACCCATATTAATGCTGCCGCCACGGTGAGTAGTGCGGCGCTGGAATCGACGAATGAGGAAGGCACCCACATTAATAGGAGTTCTGTGAAGCATGCTGTGGATGAGATATAACTCTCCTTCTGAGACGGCACCATCATTATCACTGCGTCCACTTATGGTGTTGCTTAGCATGCGATGGACGTAGCGCAAAACAAGATTCTGAATTGAGCTATCTTTAGCGGTGTTCCAAACCAATCGGTCTTCTTTTATTATCTGTTTCCAAAAAGTTTCAGCATCAAAGTCGGCAGGTACAGAAAGAGATCCATGGTTGGGAAATCCATAGATATTATTAATCTCTCCTAGAGTGAGAGTAAATGGTCGTCCATAAAGTTGGAATGAAATGCGGGGCTGATCATAGTTCCTGCCATCTAAATTAAAAACTTTCAGGGATGAGAGGAATTCCATAATTAGTACTTCATAAGTTGGCCACCAAGAATGCACAAAGTCAGATAGTCCAATTTGAGAAAATAATAGATGAATATCTGCAAGTAAATTATACTCCCTCAGCAATTCAGTATCTGAAAATTTGGTGGCATGAATTCGAATATCACACATCCGTTCATATCGAGCTTGATACTCCGGCTTAGTCCAATAATAATCTCCGAGGTAGGAGATTAATTGTGAGGGCTGTGGGGCCGGCTGAGCATTCGAATGTCGTCGTTCGTGACGTCCCCTCCATATATTAGCAAATCGCCTCATCTTGATCTGGACAAAAATAAACAAAGAAAAGGTACCGGCTCGGTGGAAGCGGCTGAGGTTTCGACCGTAGTATTCGATGAAGAACCGGCTGAAGGTCGGAGGTGACTCGGCCGTAAGGAGTTGGTTCGAAGAATCTTCGGCCGTAATAAGTAAAGCTCGGCCGTAAAGTTGATGAAGGACTTCGGCTATAATTGATGAAGCTCGGCCGGAGATTTGGCCGTAAGAAGTTGGAGGCGTGACTCGGAACTTCGGCCGTAAGAGTAGATGAACCTCGATGAATTAACTTGGAGTTTGGCCGTAAGGTAGAGAGGATGAAGAACCTCGGCCGTAACGCAGATGGTAGGTGCGCGGTGGCTCGGTCGTAACGACTCGGTGTGGAAGCTCGGCCGTAACGACTCGGTGTGGAAGCTCGGCCGTAAGGCTTGGCCATAATGCACAGAGGGCGGCGCGCGGGAACTTCGGCCGTAAGGAGTTGGAGACGTGGCGCTTTGGGCGTAAGGGGGAAAGCTCGGCCGTAAGGGAGTTGTCTCCGGTCTGCGGTGATTGATCTGCAACATACGAGAGGTAAGATTTTATAGATAAAACTTCGAGCGTAATCTGACCTGTTCCCACGTGATGGTGCAGTGAAAGGTCAAATCCGGGCGTAAAAGCATGCATTTTTCCAAGGTACGTCCGTGGTCTGCTGATGTGACATCTCGGCCGTAATGGAATGGTGGCAGGGCGTAACAGGAACCCGCGGCTCTTGTCATGTCTTCGGCCGTAAAGAGCATCGTAGGGCGTAATAAAAAAAAATTTTTTTTCTTTTTTTTCGATTGGACTTGTGCATGCAGATGTGTTGTCGTGTCATTCTCGTCCGTGCATAACACCTCGGCCGTAACGAGGTACATGGCGTAATCTTGTCGTTTGGCCTTGTGTTTCCCCATGCATGGTGCATTCCTCGATCGACGTACGATTATCCGAATTCCGCTCGATGCACAGAAAGAAATATTGATTAGATGACTCGATATAAAATAAAAATAAAATGCCTAACAACTAACTAATTAAATAAAAAAATAACAAAAAATAGATAATTAGTTGTGATTAAATATTCAATTCGTCACTGCAACAACCAAGTGTCAGAACAAAAAAATTAAATAAAATAAAAAATTAATATCTGATCAGAATGTGTGACATATAAATTTATCCAAAGGATTAACTTAGTTGTGATTAGATTTTCACTCAAGTCCTGCAACAACTAATTTTCAGTAAGAGAGATAAAAGAATAAAATACAAATATATACAAGAAAAAAGAAATACAGATAATAGGTCACGAAGAAATAAGATTTAAATTGATAAACATAAAAAGTCTTTCGGCTATTATCGAAAATTTATTAGGTCGTCAAAATTAATCTCCGAGAGAAATTAACCTAGTTACTGCCACCAAAATTCACAGAACAATTATCAAATAAGGGAAAAATCAAAACTCGAACACCAATTCAACTGCCGAACATTAATATCGATCGAAAGTAAATCACATGGATGGTCGTAAAAATCAAGCACTCGTTCGGCCGTAAAACTTGGAAGAATTAACGATGATGTAACAAACGGCACAAAATGAATCAGAACTAATTTGCGTCCGTAAAGTTAATAATCAGACATTAGCAAAAATTATTTTCAGAGGGGAAATAAGATTAATCGGCCGCAATACAGAAATAGATTTACGGCCGAAATTAGATTAGGAATCCGAGGCTCGTTCAGCCGCAAAGACCATAGAACAGTGTCGAAAGTAATTAATCAACGTGAAGGCGTAAAACTTGTCGGATTATGGCCGAAATAAAATCGCAAGATGGCATAAAAATTAGCACGGCGATGAATTATCTTGGCTGAAATAAAAATTGAACGAAACATCGCCAAATGAATCATTACGGCCGAGGAAGAGGATAATTCATATCGGCCGTAAATCGATGAAAATTAAGTCGAACGTGATCCTTGATGGCCGAGAAAGAAAAAATCACAAATAAACTGGCCGAAAAGGTCGTAAGATGGCGTAAAAATAAATGTTCAGAAAATATCGGCCGTAAAACCAGAGTAAGAAACAATTCTCGGCCGCAAAAGACATGCACAACAGGATTACCGAGACGAAAATCCAAGGCACAAAATGATTAACACGAGAGATTTAACCAACGTTCAAAGAGGATTCAGAAATTTATCGGCCGCAAAACAATTTGATCGTGAAGTTTCAGTCGTAAAACTCAGATTAAATTTGCCAGCCGCAAAATATAAGCAAAGACTTTTGCGGTGTAAAAGATTTTTCGAAATTATTAAAGCCGAAAGAGGTCAAATCAAAAAGGAATTCTCGGCCGTAAAAAGAAAACATGAGATAATGGATTATCAGAGATTAAATTCTCGTCTGCAAGCTTAATCAATCATATCACAAGAGAGAAAATTCAGTTCGATCTGGATGAAGTGAAATACCGGCCATAAAATTGGATAAGAGTTTGTCAGTTAAAAGCTTACGGGCGTAAAAAAATCATAATCATTAAAGCTGAAAAAGATCAAATCAATATTAAAAAGAGTTTTACGGCCGAAAAAAATAGGATTCATTCTCGGTCGTAAAAAAAATGAGATAAATGCTCGGCCGTAAAAAAAATGAGATCAATTCTCGCCCGTAACAAACAATATAAAATATAAAGCCACTGAAATCAATGTTGCGATAGCAAAATTAAAAGTTTAGATGTCAGAAACGACGCCATAAAACCAGTAAAGCCGACAGACTAGATCTCGGTCGTGAAACCATAAGTTCACGTAATCTGAAAAATCCAGTCGGCGTCAGAATTTAAGCCGAAAGTCAACAAATTTAAAGTTGTCGCGACCTTTATCTACAAAAGAAAAATATCGGCTCCAAAATAAACAAATCCGAATTTTAGCATCACGAATCAGCCATCAGTAAATCAAATCCCAAAATCATAGCAGGCAATCAGCACTTAAGGTCGCCACTAACAAGCAGTAATCAATTTAAATCGTTTAGGAGAAGCATTAAAAATTCAGAAGTAACAAATCATAGGAAGGTGTAATTTCATATGGATAAAAAAAATCTCATCAGATAATTATCAGATAAATTTCAATTGTGTGGCCTTCGCATATCATTCATGATCATAAAATTTATCCGTGATTTTATCATGTAAAGTGGCGCAAACGGACTCGGAAAAATGATGTATGAATTGTCAATAACCTGATGTATCACGATTGAGCCGCCAAATGATAAAAAATTAAATTCCACAGCCGAGATGGCAACGGTGCCAATTGATAAAAAACTGAATTCCATGGCCAAGATGAAATTGAAAATATTGCATTACTCAAGCCGCAAAACAGAAGTTAAAGGTTACGGCCGCCACACCCATATAAAAGTCATCAAGCATTTTCAAATTCGAAATGAAAACAAATCTTTGGTGGCCGAGATTGACAAAAATTAGAAAAAAAATCTATTTGACAAATCAAGAATTTTAGGTTAAATGATAATTCATTGCCGAGAACCAAAAAAAAAAAATTGTTTTTGAAAACACATAAGAAGTCCGTGACCTTTTATCTGCAAAAGAAAAAGAAATAGTAAATTATTTACACAAATAAAAATAATTAAAACAAATAATACAATATTACATATTTACAAAGAATTTATTTACAAAAATTATTTACAATTAAATTACATCTCCTAATAATTCATAAAATCAGAAATTAATTAATAAAATATTCCCCGGCAATGGCGTCAAAAACTTGATGCGTTATAATTTGTAACAATAAAATTTGCTAGCAAGTGCACTAGTCACTCAAGTAATATAGTAAATAGGAGTAAGAGTGTCAAACCCACGAGGAATATTATTAATTCAATATCTGAATTTATAAATTAATAAGAGAGGAAAAACATGGATTTTTGGAAAGATGTTTTATGAAATAAAATAGAGAAAATAAGATAAAGATAAGATAGTGGTGTTGAAGTTAGGCCTTAGGATGAAAATAGATCAGGATAAATATTTGAACCATAAAAGATAAATTTAATCTTTAAAGATGGATTATAGTCTCCCTAAAGTAATCTAATATGATTAACTTGTGGTCTCCACGATTGGCATCCCTCAATCTAATCATATAGAATTATCTTAATTTAATAAGAGTTGAAGTCTCCATGACTGGTACCCTCAAAATCATATTAAAATTAAGATGCATTAAATTGAATTCTCTAAACTATTAATCACTCCACAAACTGGTATAGATTAATAGACCACACAAATTTGATTCTCCACACACTAGTTATCAAATTTATGTCAATTATTAATTCCAAATAAAATCAATTATAATTAGTAAAATAAATTCTGAAATTAAACACTCCACAAACTGGTATAGCCTAATTCGGAATTTTAATTAACTAATATAAAAGCATTAAGCATAATTAATAATTGATCAGAAAAGATTAAAACAAATAAAATATGGTCCAAACATTTCCCTTCAATTAATAATCTCCTAAAATAATAATCCTAAAAATATGAAGTTCATCCTAGAAATTCTGGAGAGAAAATAACAAAATAACAATAATAATCGAAAGAATTACACCCAAAATAGAAGTAGAGCTCTCGAATTGGGCAGACAGTCAGACAGCCTCTCGGACTTGATCAGGGTCGCGATCAACCTCCAGCCGTCGCACCTCTCTCCTCTTGGTCGTAGCCTGCAGAGCTCACGACTCGCCGTGGAAGAAACCTGAACTTCAGAGCACGAATTGAAACGATAGATTCTTCACGTATTTATAGGGTGCGGACGACCTTCAATTTGATCTCGGTCGTAACATCGTACGGTTGACTTTAAAATTATAAGATAAACTCGGCCAAAGATAAATCCTTTTATCATTACGCCCAAAGATAAATCTTTATTATCTTTTTACGCCCAAAGATAAACTCATTTGATTGTTACACCCTTCATCTTCATGCCATTACGCCCTCCAAATTTCGGCCGTAAGGAAAGACTTCTCCTGTTACGCCCAAAAGATAAAAACATTTATCTTTACTCCTTCAAATGTTAGCCGTAACAAAGAATTAAATCTTGTTACGCCCTAGAAATCTCGGCCGTAACGACTTGGGTGTAAAAATCTCGGCCGTAAGAAATAATTTCTTTGAATTTCGGCCGAGATTCGAATTTTCCTACAAAATAATTATCCAAGTTTAGTTAATCCATCCACAATTAAAATATTTAGAGAATTTAATAATTAAAATTGATAAATCCAGAATTACGATTAAAAATGACTAAAAATGATGCATGCCATGATCAAATTACAGAAAATTTAATTAAAATAATTAACTAAAATATGTTATATTTTGCATGCATCAACTCCTTAGGAATCTCATTCATATTTGATTTCTGACCTCACTTACTTGTCACTCTAATCAATTTGATGCCTGAAATGCTTTGAACCATCCATATTAGGACATTTTCCAAGATTTCCATAAAGTTATCATTCCGGGCCCTTGAATTCATTCATATCGATATAAGTTTTCATTCTTGCACAACACATAATCCCATCTGATATTTGAACTAGTTACCAGCATTATCCTAATCCTTATTTGTCAAAATACTACTCAAGAGCTTTGATGCTTGCTGTTTGGGTTTTTGTAGCAAGAAGAAAAGGTGGCCAAAAGGTGGAAAAAGTAGGAGGGACCATCTACTTTTCCTGCACAAAGGTACCTGCCAGCAGCTGAAATTTCTGCAGGTGGACAGGTGGCTTAATCAGGAGGATTAGAACATTCAGATGCTGATCAAAGGGTGGAAAGGAGTGATATAAAAGTTGGATTTTTCTGGAGGAGAAGGGGGCTGATCATTCAGGGTTTTGGAGCAAGGAAGGAGGTGGCTGCTGCTGGATTTGCTGCTGCTGGCCGAGAAGCTTCAAAGAACCATGATTTGTATCTGTTTCTTATCCCATTTGATGTCAAGTCTTGTAAGTATGAGGAGCTAAACTCCATTTCTTCTAGGATAGGGTAGTAGTTTAGATTAGTTTTGGATGGATATGGAATGATTTATAATCCTGCACTGAATTCTATCGTGATTTCATATTTCAGATTTCAGAAATGTTCTATATTGATTTATGCTATGTTGTCATTAGACCCATTTGTAATTGATGCCTGAGAGGTCTTATTTGATCTAAACATCCTTCAGGAATGATTTATGAGATAATATCAGATTTCTGGATTCAATTTTATTGCAAACTTGATTTCTGAATTCTGATTTTCTAGTTTCCTGAATTTCTGATTTCTGAATCTGATTCCTATGAATGTTGAATCTGTTCTTCATTTCTAATCTGGTTAATTGAGTCATTGGAATGTTGTTATTGCTTCTATCTTATTCAAGAATGAATCAAGATTGTTTGGGCAATCATTTGACTCAAACCAGATTTTTCCACTGATTCCTGAATAGAAATCAGAATTCTGATTTTTCTGATTCCTCATTGAAATATGTTTTTACCAATTGAGTCCCCTGAATTATTCCATTCACTGATAAGTGAACTTTAGGGATGTCTTGTATTACAGAGATGGGTTAAGAATCAGTTGGTAAGTCAAATTTCCATTGGTTTAAAATTCTGATTTCTCAAATACTGATTTCATAGTTTTTAGTTTCCTGAATTCCAAAATCTGATTTTCTGGGCTTTTGGATCTGATTGTCATCAAGGATTGGATTAATTGAACAGCTGAAATGCTAATGTATGCCCTGATCTTATTCAGAAATGAATCAAGATCTTTGACAATTCAGGATTCAAATCTGATTTTTCCAAAATTTGATTTCTGAGTTTGATTCTAAATTCTATTTTCTGATTGTTTGGAATCTGATTTGCCAATTGTTAATCCCTATTTTATTCAAATCACTGAGAGGTGTACTCTAGGAATCCCTTGCAGTCCAAAGATGGGTCAAGGGGCATTTGGCAAATTTGAATTCCATCAATCCACATTGCTGATTTTTCTGAAATGCTAATTTCTATTTTCTCATTTAATTAACTTCTAATTTCCATTGTCAACCCTCATTTTAATCCACTACTGAGAGGTAGTCTTAAGGGCTTCCTTGAGATCCAGAGATGGGCTAAGGAGTAATGGAAATTGTGAACTCATGTGTCCATATGTTTTGCATTTCCAATTGAGTGTGTTTGTGTGGATTTCAATTTACTTTGCAACCGAGAGGTTGATTTTGAATCTCCCTTGAATTCGGAGATGAATCATGGAACACAAGCACCATTATTGAGTAGATTTCATCCTGATTTAATTGATTGAAGTGATTCCATCTTTTTATGATTGCAATTGCAAGTTATCATTCCAAACTTTCTTGAATTGCAAAAATCAGCATTGAACTTTCTTTTGAGCCCGATGATAACTTGATTTTCAGTGAGGACCCTCTTTTGATTCAACCTAGCTAACAACTATATAATCATATATTGCTTAGTTAGAGGTTAATTGAGCTGTGGGAACAGTCATTTTCAAGTTGAATCAAAAGTTGGACATTTAGTGATAACTTGTTCCATTCCATCCTTAATTAATTTAGATGAACTCCAAATCCTAGAAGAACCTTCCTCATAGATAGTTAAACCTTTTTAGACTTCAATTTAGCATTTATAATTCTATTTTGCAAGAATTTCCAAAACCCAAAAAACCAGTTATCATTTCACTTTCCATTAAAAATCTGTTTTCACTATTCATTAAAAATATGTTTTTAGCCACTTAAGTAGAACTAATCTAGATTATGTTATGGTGTCTTAGACTTCAAATTCTTGTGGATACGACAAACTGAGTCTACTACAACTTACCTGTGCACTTGCAGCTAGTGAGTTGGGAGACCAAAAAAAATGAAAAATTGACATTTTCTTTAATTTCAGCAAGTTATCACTACTCAATCCCAAATATCATTATCAGATATCTGCTTCAATAGTTATTGCGATAGCTACTGTGATAGCTGCGTTATATCAGGTGCAGCGGATGAGCTCGAAGCAGATGGACCGCCTCATATCCTCCGATCCTCTTAGGTATTTGAGCGGCTGTGCCGAGGCCATGCAAGTATCCCTCACTTGTAATGCCCAACTACTCGTTTTGGCGCCACAAGGGGTGAAACAGTAAAATCAAATGCTTGAATTCAAATTCAAATATTCTGGAAATTTCCAAAAAATTGTTTAAATTCGTCTATACGTCATGTACTACAATTCATATATATATATATATATATATATATATCTTCACAAATAATTAACTTCAAAACTTTAATCATCACAGATAGTTATAAGGACATTACTGGCAATTCAACAAATAGCAAAAAGGATGGGACACATGCCCAAAATAGTGAGTCACAAGCTCACTCTCAAATCAAAATCATGAACCAGAAGCTCGTAAACTGTATAATATGAGAGTCCATCGCTCCACACCATAAATCTAACATCTCATAAAATTTTGCAAGCTTCTTCAAGCTAACAATTTGTATAACAAAACAAATAAAATACAAGGTAACTAAAACATCGACCATGCCTCTCACACATGACCAACCCCTGCCCCTTTATATTTCTTATTTTATGACAAGCAAGCAAGCAAGTATGACTTTCATTCAGTACCTGCAAAAATTTAATGAAAGGTTTGAGCATCAAGAAGCTTAGTGGGTAAAATGACTATTTCAAATATTAAACAGCGAAGGAAAAACAACCTCTTTATTTCCTAAAATTATTCCAAACCCTTTTCATTTCTCCAAGGAAATTCGCTTAAATAAAAAGCATACTAAAATGAATGCTATGATTGCACATGCATGGTAATAAGATAACATCATAAAATTTGAGGAAATATCATCAAACACAGATATCCATATCACTCATCAATCAAGTGCCTTCTTCACCCACCCCTTATATCACTATATCGCCATAGGATGGTTGTTCTAATTCCACCCTTCATGTCACTATATCGACACGATGTGTTGAACCTGCTCCTCATGTCACTATATCGACACAGAACAAAATCACACCCCAACCGGTCTACTCAGAGTTCGTCAAACCTCCGAGGTGAAAACACTCCGCCTTATGCGGGTTTTTACATGTAACGCATATGATGCATGAATGTAATTTTCAAATTGAAGTTTAGGATTGGAAACCATCATATAAACTTTCCTTTTAAATATCAAATATTCACTTCAATTTCACAAAGATAAACTTCGACGAATTTCCAAAATTCATAATAAAATGTCACAAGTCATATGATGACACACATATGAAATATATAAATATATGAATATGCATGAAGGAAACTATCATAAAAATTCATTCCACATCGGGTGGAACAATGCCATCACTCCGAGGAGTTAAGCACTTTATATCAATTGAGATAAGTTTCCTCAACTTGAATTCTTCGAGTCCCAAGAAGTAAATGAAGTAAATACAACCTATCACATTCATTACCTGATTAATTAATATTATAAAATAAATTTGGTAATTCACTCTTCACAACCACTCGGCGTGCTTATCATAATCCAAGTCCTATTATGGATTTTCTATAATACTTACCAAGAAGGAAATGAAGTCCTCGTCAACTAGTAGCAGCCTAATCAAATCACAACAACCCACGAACTATCGCTTCCAATTAACAACCCCCTATAAGCGATATTCAAATCAAACTTTAAATAAATCATAATTAGGACCTTAACTACATTATAATAATTATTTTCAGCTATCCGTCATTCATACCCCAACAACTGTAGCCACCACTCTTAGAACCACTGCCTCACCAGCCAAAATGTCGAAAAGTCGTCGAACGCTTCCTTCATCAATAATAAAATAAAGTTACTTTAAATTTATCCGCAAAATTAAAATCCAATCGTATGCACATTTTCATTCTCTTACCAACATGATATGAGAACGAGTTGTCGGAAAGGTCATTGGAGAATGATCGAGTCCGAAACCTATGAACCTAAAAAGGATTAGAGAATTATTATACGGACAATAATTTGATCTCTTTCTGCCTCATGCGTGCACCTACCAGAACGTCGAGATGAGCTTGGCCGGAGCTCCCCGTCGAACTCACCGGAATTGTCCCACTCGGCCACCTCCATTATTTGGAACAAGTACATCTAAAACTCGTCAAAATAATCCTAATTGAGCTAAGAATGATGTACAACTCACTAGGAGAAAATTGGTGCGAATCAGAGCCGGAATTGTCGCCGACGAACTTCCCTCTTCCTCGCATTCTAACCTTGCTTTGTCACGCACAGTGGATCGATCATCTCCTAACCCATGCCAAAATGTTCATCTTGTCATCCTCTTTCCATCGGTACTTCTCGTGCGAAAAATGATGGTCGAACAATGGAGAAGGGAGTGTGGACGTGAAGGCAGCAGGTGACCTCGCGCGGCACTATAGTAAGTCGGGGAGGAACAGTGCCGAGCAGGGAAGTATAGGAAGAGAAGATGAATCTTCTCTCTCCTCCTTTCCACATCACTTATTGATTTTTTTTGTTGTCCACCTACGCAAAGACCAAAATACCCTTCCTTTTAAACTTAATTCCACCATTTTTTTAAATGTGCAAAATGTTACATGACCTATAGATGTATAAAGGTTTTTCATATCTTATGGCATGATAAGGGTTTGAATTGCTTATATGTTATTGTTATATGATATATGCTGAAATAAAATAGTAATACTTTTCAAGCATGAAGAAATAATGTTAATCTTGTTTTATTAAAAGGGAATATGTGATAACACATAGGTTATAAGTTTTTAACTTACCGAGCTGTTGTTTGCTCATATTGTTACTCTCAACATTTTTCAGATCAGTAGACCAATCTATGGACATGCTTGGTGAGATGCATATTTGGGTCTTAGATTTTTTAAGTCCCTTGAGAGGACTAAAGAGAAGTGTTTTGGATGTGTATTATTAGACAAAAATAGAAAGGTTTCATTGTAATATGTGATACTACTTTTGTATAAGTATATATTGTTTAATGTTTACTTATTTTGAATGATATAATATCATATGGTGTGGTTTGGATACTTTAATTATTGTATATTCTAAATAAATTATAGCACACTTTCACAAACTATACATGATTTTTGGTAATAGGTTGTGACCCGCAAGTTAAACCAAAGTTTAAATTGGGATCATGACATTACATATTAAATAAGTCGTATACATAACATATATCATATCTTAATTATCTATAAATCATTTATCTCATAAATCATACAATTATAAGCATGGAGTTAAGCGATATGATTTTTCTAAGAGTTTAATTAAAAAAATTAGACATCTATATACATACATCCAAAGAATGTCAATTTAATTATAATTATATTCATATGTGCATATAGATAAGCATACACACATATGTATGCCTATGTTGTTATAATTAGGTAACGTAAATTTTACGTTACAGACACATTTGTTAATATAATTAGTGTATATATATAGTTCAATGAATTGCATATACAACATATATCATATATTAATTATACAACAATAAAATGCCTCCTGTTGGCTTCACCCTAGTATCATGATAGCGGCCATAAAGCATTGCCACATTGCAACGCTACTTCATGTGAACACCATTTCTATAATAGACTGTTCGTCATCATCTTAGACTTGAATTAATATTGTGTTTATCGAAGATGCTAAATTGTTTACCTTAAATCCCTAGCCCCTCTTTTTATTTTAACATTTTATCATTTTTGTTTATTATTGTTTGTCTTCGCCATCACCGCGCTGCCTTCACCATCTGTTTTCCATCTGCACATGTCAATGTTGTTGTTGAGTTCACTGACACACGATGCACAGCTCCTCCTCCATTGCGTTGTCCATCAACCTCCACCATCCTTTGTCGAACTTTGCTCCTTGTTGTCCGTTGTTTCCTGACCTCCCATGTTCATTGTTTGTTGTTTAATTGACCTTCGTTATTCGTCATCTTCCGTTCATCATCTTCCGTTCGCCATCGTGTCATTCGCCATTCTATTCGCTGACGCTGACGCCTCCCCTTGCACCCTATCCACTGATGCTATTTAATTATTTGATATGATTATTAGGTTAATTGTTAAGTTTATTAATAGGTTAATTATCAAATTAATTATTAGGTCAATTATTAATTAATAAATAATCAAATTAAGTTTATGATTAGGTTGATCTGATTTATTATTTTTTAGTCAATCAAATTAATTGTTATGATTATTATTTGTTAGGTTAATTATTTTGTTAATTGTTCGGTTAATTGTTGGAGAAGATAACTACAATTTATGGTTTTTAGCAACATATTAGAAATGGCGAAGCCTAATCATAATTAGATTCATTGTTGGAAGGATGAACATGGCATTATAATATAATGATATAAAGATGGTGTTGATGAAATTATTAAGATGTCATGTTGAAATGAAGGTGTTTCTTTTACATATGGCGAAATCTTATATACATATTAGAAATGTAAATGTTATTAGTGGAAATTAGATATGATGTGCAGAAGGACTTACATCTCAATGGTTTTATGATAAGAGATTTCCAAGCACGACCACACGATTGGTCTACTGATATGAAAAGTGTTAAAATAATATTATGAGAAAACAATAGTTCAGTAAGTTAAAAAAACTCACAATCTATGTGTTACCACATATTCCATTAAGATAAAATAAATTAGTATTTGAAAAAGACCTTTAAAATGTATAAGTTTTATTTAGCGTGTGTACTTGCTCTAAGATCAAATATTAGTTTGTTGTGAACAATAGTGTGTTAATATTATTGCAAATGTTCTACTTGACAAGAGGATGCTTCTGCTATATGAATTTGATCAATCCTATTGTGTCATGGCTTGTGCTTAGACCAAGGTTTAAACTAATGTCATGATAGGAGCATCTGATTTGGAATGTCGAGGCCGAAACATGATTGAACAGTCAACCCTAAACTCACATTGGTTGATCGACAATCATGAATTGAACATGAAGTATGTGACCTAAATAGATCGAATGATCGTTCGAAGTTTGAATGTCTAAAAATCTCAATCGAGAGTCATTATTTTTATTTAGGAAGAATGGACGTCCGTCCAATCGATAGAGCATCTGCATTGTACCCGGAACGACCCGAAATCAACTCAAATTGGGCATCCACCATACCCAACATATTGTAAACGAATGAATGTGTAGAAGAAATGGTAGCGATTGATGATCCTTGCTAGTCAACTCAGCGGACGACTGATGAAACCTTGTAGAATGAGCGACTGCTCAATCTAGCGGACGATTGATAGTTAGATAGATGATTATATTTCCTTATGATAGTCTAGAGCCGTCCTTTACTCCTGAAAGGCTTGATTGATCCTAGTGATCAAAAGATGGGTTTATAGGTTAATGAACATAAAAATATTTAATGGAGGATTACCATTGCCTACCTAGATAAGAGATTATCAATCTTGTGTCAGGAACTCCCCATTATAGAGGTTATCATTCTTGTGTGACACACTCCACCTTCTTAGAGGATGCAATTAGTTCTGTATAAGGTCGTCCTCCCTTTATAGGGCATTGCACCATTCATGGTCTAGGTAGCTACACACTTGTGTGTTACATGGTATCCCTTAAAAGTAGCGAACTCTTGTAACTAAATGAAAAATGTAAACAATGGATAAAGATAATGAAAGGAATATGTCTTTATGAAAGAAGTGAAATGAAACATTGTTGCCTTTCTAATTGAGAGTTGACAAGTACTATGGATGAACATGAAATGAACTCCACATGTCATTGTTTTCTTATGAGTGATCCACATGAATCTTATTATGTTTTTCCCTGCATGCTTATGCTTATGACTTATCCTTAGACTTATTTTGATTTCACACTTGACTTTATGCTAAAGGAAGGATTTCCTCCCTTGTGTTAATTCTAGTAAGCACTTGATTATCCTACATGTTTGATTGATGTGTGTGTGATGACCATTTCTCGTGTGGTGTGTGCACATGGATAGGTTTATGAATCTTAGTTGTCTTATCTTATATGAAATTGTATTTGGGTGTAATACCCCAGATTTTCTAATTTGGGCTTAATAGTTAATCTAGGCCCAATACTCTTAAGTCCCCCTATATAAGAAACCTAAATCCCTTGTTAACCTCTTTTTCTCCACCAAAAAGTCTCTTGACGGCTAGAACTTGAAGAGGGAGAATTTGAGGAATAAGGAGGAGGAAGAGGAGAAAGATCTGAAAGAAAGATGTGTAAAGGGGATCCAAAATCCTCTCTCTTCTCTCCATGGTTTTATGAATGGATTGAGAGCATGAGGGCACCATGTCCTCGGATTGAATTGTGATGAGGATTTCTTTCATCGGAAGCATTAGATCTATGCCATGTATAGGAATTTTGATTAGATCTATTGTTAGGGTTCATAAGTTTTTAATATTGTTCATGAATTGGGGTTTGAATCCTAGATATATGACTTGAATGTTTCTGCATGATTTATGATGTTCCTTTGACCCTATATTGTCCAAAAAACATGTAGGTATCGTTATTTATGATGTATATTAAATTACCCTAATTTTTGGATGAAAAATCATGTAAAATCGATTGGACGACGGAGTTGTAGGACTTTATTATGGCCATGACATATTTCATCATGCCCGTGACAGAAAGGCCGAAAAAGAAGCCAAAACAGCTTCTGCCATGCCTGTGACAAAATTGTCACGATCGTGGCAGTTGTCATGGCCGTGACGCCCCCTGTCACGATCGTAGAAGTCCAAAGGGTTATGAAGCAACCTAGAGAAAAGTTATGGAGGCAATGATTATGGTAAGTGTACCCCACTTATATGCTTGTGAAATTGTATTATTGTTATGATTGTCCTTACTTTCTGATATGAAGATATGATTACATATCTCTCATGTTATAGTTTATAAATGTATGATGATAGATTGCTATTGACGACTGACATATAGATCACATGATAAGTATATGACATGTATATTGTTTCCTTTTTATTATATGAAGATGGTGATGTAGTATCCTATTTAGAATCGTAGCATCGCATGCATGGTGTTTACATACTCTAATTGGGAAATCTGCACTCGGATTCGTGCAGGTAACTAAAGTATGGATGATGACTGCTCAGCTTATTACGAAGTCTTCTACATTAATTGAAAGATTCTTTTATCTTATTTAATGACTTTATTTTTCCTCTACAATTAATTGAGATAATATTTTATTATGATTATGTGATGGAGAACATGTTAACACAGTCGAATGACTCAATTGCCTTGATGTTTGGGGATGAAAATTCGGAGTGTTACATTGGGACCCATGTATATGATGTAATATGACACAGACTTTTATATGTCTAGATATCGTGTGTGACGGATTATGCTTTCGCAGTTATATGTCTTTTGCTTACTTTATAGTTTTAGCTTCCGCATTTATATCCAATTTATGTAATATTTAGTTTATATAAGTCTTTCGCTAATGTGTCATCATTATTGGTGAATTGGGTCAATGAAAGAATCAAGATGTACTAATGAATTATATCACTTGAGAGAAGATCTTGCCACGTGGTTAAATTGAATTTGAGGACAATAAAATTATTGAGTTTAATATCATTGTAGGAAAATTTATTTTTTAGCATCGTAGATAAAGTGAGATGTTTTTCTTTGTTTTTCACAAAAAGAAAATTATCCAACCCCAAAGAAGGAAGATTATTATTTTTTTTTTACTTTTCGTTCTTGACATCTCCCTCGGCTGAAGGATGGGAAAATGTTTCTCCACGACAAAATAAAAAAAATGGACGTTATATAAATTTTCTGTCCTATCAATAAGCCGAGAAATCGATATCATTTATATGCTTATATATATGGCTGCCTACCTGCACAAGTAGTGGCAATAAATTCATGATTCGGGTCCTCCATGAATGAGATTCCTTTATAACTAACAATAATATCTAGTAGTAGAATCAATAACATGACATGAATCTGCACAAAACATTAATTCAAGACGAACTGACCAACCCGATCACTATTGTTCTTGTTGCTAAATTGTGATGGCATCGGATAGGAATATATAACTAACATTGATCATAAATGGCTAATATTAATGAGTGAAAGATATTTGGATACATGTTATCCTCTTTGTGATGACTCCATTTATGCTTTGTCGATCCTTTGTCTGCGAACATGATGTTCCCCTACATCCCTCCCCTCCTCTGAAGCTGACATGCATGTTAATTTTGTTCCATGCACCCACAGACAGGATAATGGATACATACAAATATATTACTCACATGAAGCATTTTTGCCTATTAATTTACTACTATTTTCGTCATACACAATTTTATTCATAGGAAACATATAAGTTGGCTCACTATAATGTCTTTTGTCTCTGCCATCAATCATCCATTCTTAAATTTCGCTCCCTCACAATAAGCATGTGATTAACTAATTTAATACATTCTTGACCGAGTTTTAAAACCAAGCTCGGTCCGATCGGTCGAAGCAGTCTACGACCAATAAAATGGCTCGCGGATGTCTTTTTTGTTTAAATATTATTTGATTGATCGCATAATTTAATTTGATTTAAATTCTTTAATTCTAAAAGTATTAATTTGATATATATACAAGACATTGTATATGAACAATATTATAATAATTTCTTTGGCTTATTTTAATTTTTTTTATCAATTTATATTATTTGACTGGATGATTCGTTTTGACTAAGTTCAATCAATCCGACTTGGCCCGTTGATTAATTTAGACGGGTGACCGAATCGGATATTATTTCTTTCTTTTCGTTTGATAACAAAAAGAGAGGTCGACGGTGTAAAATTAAAGATAACGTGCAACGCCAACAATGTTTTGTCACGAAATTTTTGGTGTTTATGTCAATCGACCGACCATGTCCCCAAAAACAAAACAAAACAACACAAAAAACAGATTACTCGCTTCTAGCCTTGTATACTTGCGCCAGCCGCAGCCGGGACGTTGTAAATATGTACCATTAAATTGGACGTGCTTTCGGTTATACCACCGATACAAAAGATAACATACAAAACGTAAAAAAACCTTTATTAATTAATTTATGAATTTACGAAATATATGGACTCATTTTGAATTTCACACATGTGGATTTACTGTTGTTTCAAAGATCTTGATAAATATTTTAAAGTGATTTTATAATGAAATCGATCTACAGATAATAGTTCACATATATGAATCTCCTTTGGATCCATGCAATTTTTCCATCTCATAATTTATTTAATATCCGCACCTCACATAACTTAATTAATCGTGATGTAACCATGAGCTAAAAGGCTAAAAAAAAGTACGGAGGTTGGTATGCTCTAGAGAATGAAGTTGGTTAAAGTAAATTGTGGGTGATACTTTTGAATTCATCTTCTGGATTAAAAAAAATGAACTGCCAGAGGTTTAACTATTTAGGGCCCATTTGGATGCCGAAAAATAAATTTCCGATCAGCATTATCAAATCCATAGATTACGATAATTCTCTATTTAATTATATGTATTCCATCCATCTTGAAAAATATCATAACATCGAAAATAAGCTTTTGACAAAATTAAATATACATTATAAATTGTACGCGCGTTTCACTAATCTTATTCTATCTCACATTTGATTGTATTTCACATATTATCTACCGAATCTAATAAATATTTCACAACCAAACAGTGCCTCGCCTAAGTATTTACAATTTCTTGTCATGTCGAACTTAGTAGCTACTAGCATTTTTTATACTATCTGATTTCTACGTAAATATTAAAAACGACAAAGAGGGTTTTGATCATAGTCTTTTTTACCAACTCAGCATTTATTAAAATTATAATTTCATTAACAATAGTGTTCTAAATTCTAATTGATTGATAATTTAACAAATAAAGATAATTAACATTTCGTGGATTCTGAAATAATAATTAATAGTGTACCAACCAAAATTGATTTTTGGGCATGAGGTTGAGTACACACACACATATATATATATATATATATATATATATATATATATATATATATATCAATTTGGATCACAATTTAATTCGGAGATGGCTCATCCCCTTATGCCCGGCCCCGGCGGCCATTGACATTTTGGATCATCATTAAAACATAATCTATAATCATCCTAAGTTGTACGCCAAAAAAAGTCCTTTTATTGGGTAACGAGGACATGCATGATCATACCCCATAAATTAAAATTAACAATGGCAAAACAAAAAAGAAAGAAAAACAAAAGATATCCGCATTGTTGACAAAACGATTAATATTAGGAAACCCTAAACAAAAATGATGAATTAGCGCAATCGGCCACCCACGATGGTGGCAAAGATTTCAATGCACATCCGTCTTTGCCTTTTAGCCCTAATCAGAGTCACACACCAACATTTTCAACGCATTTCTTTCTTCTTTACATCAAAAGCGGCGGTGATGGTTGAACTCGAAGCGAGAGAGAAATTGTTAACAAAGGAACGAACCAATAAAAATAACGAAAGGACGAGGGCCATCGAGCGTGCGGCCACGATCGATGTCGACTAACAAAAGATGCAGTGCATGGCCCCCGATACGGCCACAAACTTGTCTGCCAGCTGCCAACTAAGTCTCTCTCTCTCTCTCTCTCTCTCCATCTTGAACTTCATATTGTATGTAGTCTTAAACACATGCAATACATGAAGATTGAATCGTTGATGGCCAAATGATCAAAAGGTCGTGGACTGGCCGACGCAGCTGAGAAGCTTAACATTTGCAGGAGGGCAGATCGAGTTGTAAGCTCAGGCGACGTCGTCCATGAGGAAGCTTTACCCGAATCTGGAGAGAGAAGACGGCCTGGACACCGTGCTGGAGGTGCCCATCCCGGAGGAGATGTTCATGTCCAGCGGCAGCTACAGGGGGAGCAAGACCCTCTGCACCTACATGAAGGCCTGGATGCGCCCCCACGTCGACCGCACGTCCCCGCCTTCCTCCATCGGCCGCGGCGCCGAGCTCCAGCTCATGCTGGGCGTCATCGGGGCGCCCCTCGTTCCCCTCCCCATCCAGGCCTACTCGAGCTTTAACCGCTGCATCAAGGAAGACCCCATCGTAAGCGCTTGCATGCAGCTTCTTAATTCTCCCGAAAGTTCACTAGATCTCCATCTTAATTTAGATGCGCATGGCGCGCATGCAATGCGTGTGGCAGGAAGTTTCGATGGCCAAGTACATCGTGAAGCAGTACATAGCTGCGTCCGGCGGGGATCAGGCGCTCAACGCCATAAGCAGCATGTACGCGATGGGCAAAGTTCGGATGATGGCCTCGGAGCTGCCCACCGGTGCCGGAAAAGGAGGCATCCACCACGATTGCTCCGCCGGTAACAATAGCAGCGGCGGGGGGAACCATAAGAAGTCAAAGAAGGGGAACTTGTCGGGCGGCGTGGGGGAGATGGGCGGGTTCGTGCTGTGGCAGAAGAAGCCGGAGCTCTGGTGCCTTGAGCTGATGGTGTCCGGGTACAAGATCAGCGCCGGCAGCGACGGCAAGGTCGCCTGGCGGCAGACGCCGTGGCACCACTCCCACGCCTCCCGTGGACCGCCACGTCCCCTTCGTCGATCCCTACAGGTAATTTAATTAGACTAATGCATCATATAATATACCATTAGGCATTTAATTAGTAAAAAAGTTGGGTAGATTAGTTCGATAAGACGTGGAAAGGAGAAAGAAGCATGTGGTGCTCAGCCTCAACGTGAAGGCAGCCATGTGAGATGGTGGAAACCGGAAAATAATCCACATGGGTCCTGGGGGGTTTACTGACAGTTGCAACGCATCGGGCCGCCTATCACGGCGCTCAATCATGGCGCTGTCGACAAAATCGTCTCGTAAACATCGAATGACATCGAGATTTTATTTTATTTTATTTTATTTTATTTTATCTTTACTGCGGACGGATTTGGTGGGTGTTGTAAAGAGTAAAGATCTAACGATCCAACCAATAGGACAATAAAAGGTTTGAGATAGGGGGATAGGTAGTACTCCAGATTTTGAGTGTAAGTTTTTATGAATATAAAAAAAAAAAATTTGTTGAGGGTTTCGTTTATTGTCGTCGAGTATCGAATTTGGGATAATTCAATCGAATTAGTTAGCTAGATGTTGTTGACCTCCAATTTATAATTTGTTGTGCTTAATGTCACACGAGTTAAATTATCAATCGTAATTTATATACTACAAAAAATTAATTTACTTTATATTATTCCATATTTGTTCATACAAGTAATGTGATATGGTATGGTATCATCAATTGATGCACATCATTATATCACTTGTTTATGTAGATAGTTTTATTATGTAACAAAAATTAGATATTCTTACTTCTTACACCAAAAAATAAAAAATTAAATTAAAAATAATTTCTTTATAAAATAAAGGATTATTTGTATAAACCTCCCATAAACTATCACGAATTTTTATATCTAACTATAAATTATGAATTTATTTTTTTATCCCTAAACCTTTTACTTTAGACCTCCATCCACTTATGTTATATTTTCTGTTACTTTTATTTTTTTTATTTATAAAAAGATTAAATTATTCCTCCCTTGAGAAAGATATGAAATAATGAATATAAAAAATTAAAAAAATCATTGGAAGGATTAAAGTGGTAAATAAAAAAATTTTCATTTACGAAAAAGTCTAAATTACCCTCCTCCCGATTTTTCTTTTTTTATATTTATTATTTGATGTGATATGGAGAAAGGGGTAATTTAGTTTTTCATAAATGAAAAAAATTAAAAGTAAACATATGGAAGGACTAAATTGAAAAAAATTGTGATAATTTAGGATAAAAAAATAAGTCTGTAGTTTGAAGTTAAATGCGAAAAATTATAATAGTTAAGATAAGATTTATGAAAATAACCTTAAAATAAAAGATAAAGTTGATTATGGGCCTAACCAACCCAGCTTCCAAAGTATAGTGTTGGGTCGTGGGAATGAGTTAATGCTTTATAACCATTTGGGCTGTCTAATTTATATTTATTGATTTTGTTATTTCCATTCTACACTTTATAACCTTATGTTTGTCATTATAAAGTTTCTAATGGTGGTAACGATACAGGGACTTGATCCGAGGGCGACGGCCAACTTGTTCGCCAATTCCGTCTGCCTCGGGGAGAAGACGGTCAACGGCGAAGACTGCTTCGTGCTCAGACTCGACGCCGAGTCGGCGACGCTGCGCGCGCGGAGCAGCGGCACTGTGGAGATAATCCGGCACACAGTATGGGGCTACTTCAGCCAGCGGACCGGTCTGCTCGTCCAGCTCGAGGACTCCCACCTCCTCAGGATCAAGTCCCCCAGCGAGGAGAGCGTCTTCTGGGAGACAACCATGGAGTCAGCCATCGAGGACTACCGGCCGGTGGACGGCGTCTACATCGCCCACGCCGGCCGCACCAACGTGTCTCTCTTCCGGTTCGGCGAGTCCAGCGAGGGTCACACGCGGACGCGGATGGAGGAGATATGGACGGTGGAGGAGGTGGACTTCAACATATTCGGGCTGTCCATGGACTGCTTCTTGGCCCCCGCCGACGTCAAGGAGTTGGAGAAGGAAGGCTGCGACGTCGCCGTGAAGGGTAGTACCGCTCATCCGCCGCCGCCAGTGAGAGTGGCGCATTCCTCCGCCGTAAGAGTCGGCCCTTCTCAGGTGGTGGCGGTCGACGTGGAAGAATGTTCGGATTTGCACGGGGAGGAGGAGGAGGAGGAAGAGGAAGAGGAGAGATGATGAAGTACGTACGTAGGTACTTATGGTATCCATGGATATGAATTCATATCATGGTGTATTTCATGTGTAAATACTTCACCGATGTAATTAATCTAGTTTTGGGTGAGCGATTAGAATCTTAATTGATTTAATTGTTCAGGACTAAAATTTTTTCTTCAAAACTTATTGTAGTCATGTAGAGTTGGGAGGCTTCCAGATGTTAAGAAAAATATCTGTGTTCTCTGTTTGATTGGAGAATTCGAATAATGTGTTATTCTTTCTTATTCTATCGAATAGAATTTAAAAGAAGATTATAATATAAACATTTAAAAGTAAATTGTAAATTGAATCCATAATAATTTAGAATTATATCTTTTATGCTTATCAAATAATAAGTTTTATATTAATTCCCAACTAAACTTGGTTCCTAGGGAATTGAATGATATGAGAAGCAGTTAATAACCTGCAGATATCGTCTAATTCTTAGGCGTTGGATTAACGACCACAATGGACCGACAACATGAGTCAACCGAGGTAACGAGCTGTTTACATACCAGATTTCTTACACTACAAAAAAAAAGGGTTTTCCCACGGAATTTCTGACGGATTATTTTTCGTAGAAATTTTTCACGGTCGAAGCCGTCGAAAATATTTTCCACGACTCAAACAACTTTTTCGAGACCGTGGAAAATTTTCACGGCTTCAACCGTAAAAAAATGTTTCCCACGATCTAAACTGTCCGAAAGTAAAAAATTCCAGCCCATCTATTTTTTTCTTTTCCCACTTCTCCTTCTCCTTTTATTCACCTTCTCCCTCTCTCCTCTCTTTACCTCTTTCCCATTCTCCTCTCTCCTCTCTCTCCCTCGCCGGTGCTGCCATCTCCTGCACGACGACCTCCGGCGACAATGACCATCTCTCTCTCCCTCACCAGCACGACAACGGCCCTCTCTCTCTTCCTCACTGGTGTGGCCTCCCTCCTTCCCTCTCAAGCGGCCAAATTCGGCTGCCTAGCATCCAGATCCAGCCAGAGGCGGCCACATCGGCCGCGAAGAACTGGCCGCCAAGCAGTTGAACAACCGCCTGGCAGCGGATCACCTCCTCGCCGTCGGATCAGGTGGCGAGCATTTTTTTAATATTTGAAAGAACCTTTCTGACGGTCTCTGCCATAAAAAAATTCAAAAAGTTTGATACGGCCTAGGCCATGAGAACTTCCCACAGCTCGAGCCATGGGAAATGTTTCTCACAACTGGCATTGCGGGAACTTCCCACGGCTTGAGACGTGGGAAATGTTTCCCACGGCCCGAGCCATGGGAAGTTCCAACGGTCCAAGCCGTGGCAAACATTTTCCACGACTCAGACCGTGGAAACGTTCCCACGGTCCAAGCCGTGGAAAATATTTTTGGCTTTGACCGTGGGAACTTCCGATGGCTGTTATAAAGCCGTTGTAAAATATTTGCGACGAGCAGTTTTTCGACGATTCACTTTCACTACAAACTCATAGTTGTGACGAATTTTTGACCATTTTCGATGGCTCGGACCATCGAAAATAGTCATTTTTCCTGAAATTCCTTGCTAATAGTGTCTCCTTCCTCTCTTTTTTGCGCTGAATGCACTCGAGTTCGATTTCAAATTGGAGCTTATAGGGCAGAACACTTAGGTTGATATTTTTATGAAATGAGAGAAAAAAAGAAGGAAAGAAGCTGTGGGAGGCTTTATTTGAGGTAATTCATGAGTTGGATTGGACTCAGATCTCAAACCTGATCAGTTTTAGCAAATTCCTTATTTGTACCAACCTTCCATTTTATTTTTAAATTTTTATTTTAAATATAAAAATATATATACTTAAGATAAAAATAACATTTTATTTATTTACTATATTTTCTTCATTTTAAAGGCTTTATTCTAATATTTTAATTTCTAAATTACGTAAAACTTCTAAAAAATTAAACAGTTTATTTTAAATAACAATAAAAAAGATCGGGTTGTCTAGTCGAATCAAGACAAGTCGAGCTGGAAATCTCAATCCGTACCTTATCCACCCCTTGGTCGAATCATGTTCAGTCGGGTCGGTTAACACCTCTCGTTTTATATATCAGATGGTAGGATTTTTAGTGTGTTTAAGGTCACTACAAAAAAACTACACATTTCTGACCATCAATTTTTGATGGGTTAAAATTCTTTATATTTTTCAACGGCATTTGCGATGGGAATAAATATCTTTCCGAAATATCAACGGACAAAACGTCTGTTGCTAATACCGACGGCACAACCCATCAATATTTTATCGATGACCATCGCATTTGAAATTACCGATGGATTGAGAAACTATATTTATAATAATACTTATATAAATATAATTTAAGCATACGATTAATATTAATATTTCTAATGGGTCTATCCCTCAAAATTATTGATGGATGGACATCCGTCAATAATTTCGAATACTAGATCCGTCAGTAGTTGTATTTATAATATATAATATAATATAATATAATATAATATAATATAATATAATGATTAATATTTTAATATTAATGTTTTTGACATGTCTAAACTTTGAACGGATTGACATTTGTCAGTAATTCCGAATGCTATACCTGTCGATAATTAAATTTATAATAACATATATATAATACAATATAAAATACAACTGATATTTTAATACTAATATTTTCAACGGGTTTAGCATTCAAAATTACCAACGAATGTCCATCCATTAGTAATTCTGAAGGTTATATCCGTCAGTAATTGTATTTGTAATTCAAAATTACCGACGAAGTCTTATGTGACGCATGGATAATAACAAATTAATTATTATATTATTATGATACTATAATTTTAAAAATTGTTAAAATTATTTTTTAACATGCGAAAGTGTTAAATGAGTCGCACTACTTTGCTAATAAAATTTTTAGCATAATATGAAAAAAATACATTAAAAGTAAAAGTTAAAATACTATAGTTCAATTATATTAATCATTATCTATTTATATTGGTCAACAATATTTTTTATCATTATATTCTTATTTATAAAAAAATAATGTTTCTAAAAAATTACATTTACAAATTGTGAAAGATAAATAAGTTAATTTTACTTGGGTCAGTCTACTATTATTTTTTTAGAATTTTTAATTATATTATTCAAATTCATAACATATTTTAATATGTTATATTTTATTCAAAATCATAAATTTTTTGGCTATATTTTCCTTCTATCCTTTTAAAAATAAGAAATATTATTTATTTAATCCAAAATTTATGATTATACTCAGATTAAACATCTTTTAAAAAAATTAGGATAAGTCTTGATAATGTTAAGAAATATGTATCATAGGATAATATTAGGATCTATATATTGTTGTCTATACACAGTTAATATAAATATTATATATAATTATATATATATATATTAACATTATAAAATTAGTTATATCTTGTATAAGAAGTTAACATATTTCATTTTTAATAAAATTTATCTATATTATGTTCTATATATATCTATAATAACATTATATAATAAAAAATATTGACATAATATTAGTATTTTAGTATTAAGGTTACCGACAGACATCCATCGGTAATACCTAAAGTCAAAGCCATCGATATCTGAAATCATAATAAAATATATTATAATATTTCATGATATAATATTATATAATAAAATATTATCATAATATTAAGGTTAATGATGATCGTAACATACGTCACATCGGTAATAACGAAGGCTAGTACTGTCAATATTTGAAATTATGATAAAATATATTATATAACATTAGTATAATATTAATATTTTCATATTAAGGTTACCGACGATCGTAGACTTTAGTATTATCGATAGCCGAACATTGTTCTGTAATATCAAAAGCGAGGATCATCGGTAGTTGAAATTATAATAAAATATATTATAATAAATACCTCACTCTCCCTCTCTCAGTTGTCTCTCTCCCTCACCCTCTCTTGCTGTCTCTCTCTCTACCTCTCTCTTTCTCTATCTCTCTATCCCTTTCCCTCTCTCTCACTCTCGCTCTCTCTATCTCACTCACTCGGCTCCACTGACCAGCTACTTCGGCTATCAGATCCACTGATGACAAAGCGGCTCTAACTTGCGCAACCCCATGTGATCTCTCTCTCTCTCTCGCGCGCGCGTGACCAGATCCGGCCGCCTACGGTTGGATCGGGCCACACGCGGTCGGATGGTCAGATCTGATAGTAGGCAGCCTGATTTGCCCACTCTCATCTTCCTCTCTCTTGGCTAGATCCGGCCGCCTCTTCTTCCTCTCCCTCTCTCTCATCCAATTTTGGTCGTGTGCTATCGGATCGAGCCGCAAGTAGTCGGATCGGGCCTCAAGCGGTTGATTCTAGAAGTTCTCATCTCTCTCTCTCTCTTTGTGTCACATACGACCGAATATGAAAATAGGCAGTCGGATCTGGTTGTTCCCATCTCCCTCTCCCTCCCCCCTCTCTCTTGGCTAGATCCAGTTGCTCTCATCTCCCTCTCCCTCTCTCTCCGTCAGATCTAGTTGTATCCAGTCACTCTCATCTCCCTCTCTCTCTCCGTCAGATCTAGCCACTCTCATCTCCCTCTCCCTCCCTCTCATCCAGATGGCGTCCTTTGGAAGTTTGAAGAAATGGCGTCCTTTGGAAGTTTCGATGGATTACTTACTTCCGACGGATAGGCACCTTCGAAATTTTCAACATGTAACTCTTGTCGGAACTTTCAAAGGACACCAGCCCTTTAGAACTTTCGATGGGATAGTCTCATCAAAAGTTCTGAAAGGCATCTTTGTAACGGGTTACTCATCAAAACTTTCGACGATTTTGATGTGCCCATTGGAAAACCATTTCGAATGAGCATTTTCTCAATGGCATCTTCCCATTGAAAAATCCGTGAGAAAATAGACTTTTTGATGGATTTCATGGGATTTTCGATGAATCTGACCATAAAAAATTTGTAAAAATGATGCAGTGGATGTTGCCAAATGCCCCACTAACTTATGTTCTCTTTTTCCTAGATTTTTTCTTTTTTTTCTATTGACAAGTGTTACATCTTCTCTTGTAATATATCGTTAATGTACTCGGTGGTACAATTCATTTATTATATTTTAATATTTTTTGAAAAAATATGCATAATTTATTTATTACATGCGAGTGAGAGATTGTTGCATCAATGTCCTTAATGGACTGAGAACATGAGCAAACTTACACTTGTAAGTTGCTCACAATGATAGTAAATACATGGAGGTACGTCATGCCGATGCGAACTACTCGGTTAATTATGCTAATACATAATTATATAAACTAATACATAGTACGTATCAGTGGTGGTGACTTTGATGTTTATATATATATATATATATATATATATATATATATATATGGGTTTAATGTATATGTTGAGTGCCATTTGCTTCACTCCATGTGAAGCATGATCTAGACCGTCCAGATCAGATCAGATGGCTCGGATCAGATGTCAAGAAATGTAGGTGTGTTCATCTCATGATCACTCCCCTGCTCTCTCTCTCTCCTCTCTCCCCATCGATCCCTCTCTCATTGATCCACGACTCTCGTTGGCCGTCGTTTCTCAGGTCGCTGCCCGATCCGCGATGCCACTCGTCTCGCTCGCCCCAACTATGTCCTCGCCGCTGTCACTGACTTCCAACCGAGCTCCCTCCTCGCCCTCGCCAAGTCGGAGGGTGACCTCAAATCGAGTTGCCGGAGATCGACAAAGGGAGACGTCGCTCACCAGAGACCGAGAGAGAAAGAGACATCGCCGCCATGGCCGAGAGGGAGAGAGATATCATCTCATGGCCGAGAGAGAGATAGAGAGAGAAAGATCATCGGTGACCTCAACCTTGCGGTCTGGATGGCCGCTTGCCATCTTCATGCTCGATCGTCGGTGCCACAGTTCCAGATCTGCAGCCCTAGTGCTCGATCGTCGGCACTGTCACTTCCAGATCTACAACCCTCGTGTTCGATCGCCAACGCCATAGCTTCCAAATCTACATCCTTCGCGCTTGATCGCTGGCGCCGCCGCTTCTAGATCTAGGGCCCCCGTGTTTGATCACCGGTGTCGCGGCTTCCAAGTTCGCCGCTCTCGCAGTTATTCGCTGGCGTCGTGGTCTCCAAGTTCGCCATCCTCACCGTCGTCACGGCCTCACTCGCCACCCTCACCGTCGATCTCAGAGAGAAAAGAGGACGAACAGAAATCGGGCAGAAAGAGTTGCAGAGAGCATGTGAGAGAAAGGGGAGAAAGAACCGACAGTCAAAATCTCACGAGATTTTTGCGAAATGATTAAAATTTGATGTGAGCCATCCGATCTGATCTGGATGGTCTAGTGTGCTACCATTAAAGGGTAGCATAGTGCGATCATGCATAAGGAGCCATCCAATACGAGATGGGCGATGATCGATGGACGAGATGAAGGTGAGTCAAGTCCGTGAGCACCAGGTCGTCGCTCATGATCATGCCCTAGATTGGAAAAAACAATAACTCTCCCCTTCTACCTGATCATGCCCTAGATTAGAATTATGATCTCTCTTGTGATTCACATGCCACCAGATGAAAAAAAATGTTTGATGCTGCCAATCCTCACACCGTCGAGCTATATCATCATGGGATATTGCTGAGATGCTCGACAGTGAGAAGGATGTCGGCATGGACGGTGGCGACCGGGAGAGAGAGGGCTAGGCATTTCCAACAAGATCATACAATAGGGAATCGGGATGGGGCAAGAGTGGGTTGTGCTAATGATCCTTAGGTGCATTTTTTCTTTCTTAATCTTTTCTTCTTTTTATTTTTTTGCTTTCTTAGGATTTATTTTTATTTCAAATCTTGATATCAGTTAGTTTGGACATTGTTTTCTCGTTGAAAAAGGTTATATACATAGTTAGTTATTTTATTATTTCGCTTTGTTTATAGTATAGGTCTACGTTTGGAAACCGAAATTGTGGTCCTTCCGAGTTTCATGTAATAGTTGAATTGACAATTAGTTTAGGGTATGTTTGGATGGAGTGAAACGTAATAATGAGAAATCAAGTAGTTGATATAATACAAAAAAAATAGATGTGATAGGTTAATTTGAATAAGTGTTTGAATAAAAAAATAGATATTGTAAATATAAAATATAATTTTTTAATTAATAAAAATGAAATTAAAATTTAATTTTTTAAGAAAAATATTATTTAAATATAAAAAATAATTTTTAATAAATTATATTTAATAAATATTTTAGTTTGTGATAAAATTGTAATGGAGAGAAAATAAGGAAATGGAAAAAAGGAAAAACAAAATTGAAAAAAAATTGTTGTAACATCTACAAAAAAAATTGAAAAAAAAAAACAAAACCCAGCCACAGTGCTTGATTCCACCTACTTGAATGGCTTTCCCCAGTATGATTTTCACAAAGTTGGCATGTGTACTATTATCGATTGCCGGTGTGTGTGCTCGAGTGAGCTCGAATGGCTTTCTCATTTTTGAGTTGAGCTCGAGTGAGAAAGTTGTCATTTCATTTGTATTCGTGGTTATGATGTACAATATTGGACTAGCAGATGTTCACGAAGAAGTCTTGCGCTATTTACTAGTGAGTGTAATTATTGGATTGATCCTTTACAACTTATTAAAAACACAAGACAATGAATAAGAAACATCACCAATAATCACTCATGACTTCTATGTACCAATAGTGCCAAAAAAACCCTTCGTGATCTTATTGGCACATAAAATGATGGGGGACTAGATCACGTCATCGAACTCAAAACTAGGGATTTGGCCGTTGATAGAAAGATCCAAATTCGGACCTGATGGGTCTGCGAAACTTCGAATTGGGAGGGTGATCCTCCTAGTGAACTTCATCAGTCTCGTATAGGTGAACTTGGCAGATTATTCGGGAGGCCGATAGAGAGATCTAGATTCGAACCGATGGGCTGAGCCTGGGAGAGGATTTAAGTTAACACATGATAGTACTTAATTAAGGTGTTCCCACTAGCCTTCTGGAGATGCATTTTGGAACATATTGAGAGTAGTAAGGAACCTTCAAAACCCTTACTTTCTAGTCGGGGTGGCCTGTGATTTTGGGATCCCGTAGAAAATGCATCTTTTATGCCTCAGGTATTAGCCACAACTCTATTCATTCAGTGATTTTGCCTCGTCCTTTCACGCATAAAGATCGTCATATGCATGTTCAAAGAGACCGGCTTTGCTCATGCACGAAGGGGCCCACTAATTGGGATTTCTCTATTTGGCTTGGTCATTTCGGAGCAAACAAATTATTTATCATAAAGATCGCTCCTTTCTCGAATCAGAACAACTCTAAATGTTAGGAAAATCAGGCACTAGAACTAAAGGTCACATGATCCTAATTTTGGTGGTTTGATTTCATCTTGAAAATTAATTCGGGAATTTCTGTTTGACAAAATAAGGTGCAACTAGCTCCTGAGGCTATAGAAGAAGATGCATCAACGCTATAAAGAGTTACTGGTGTCCCATTTCTTTGTTCTCTCTATTATCTTGGGATTGGCCTGCTATTGAGTTTCCAATCCCATGATTCGAATCCCTACGATGAGTTCAAGCCAAGTCCTGAATTGGAGACATCCCTTGTCGCTTATGCATCACCTATGCTAGTGGCTGCTCTTGCCTTCAAATCTTTTGCCTTCTCTCTCATCCGCTTCCCTGCTCCGTCCTCCTCCGACGCCGCCATTAGCGTCTTTGTCGCCTTCTCCACCTCCTCCTTCCGGAGCCCGTTCTCCAGCATGACGCCCACCTCCCAGACGCGGCTCACGTTCCCCATCTGATCTGAGAAACACGAAAGGCAGAGCATGGGGCCCCCCTCGCACAAACTCTCCATGGCCGAGTTCCAGCCGGCGTGCGTCCAGAAGCCCCCCACCGCCGGGTGGCCCAGCACCTCCTGCTGTGGAGCCCACTGCACCACCATCCCTCGCCCTTCTCGTATAACTTCATCGAGCTCTCCGGGGAGCTCCACTCTCTCCGCGCCGCCCCAAACTGAGTCTGACCTCACCACCCAAAGGAAGGGCCGGTTGGAGTTCACCAGTCCCAGGGCTACCTCTTCAAGCTCCTTCTGGTCCATGGAGGCCAAGCTTCCGAAGCTCACGTACAGGACCGAGCCCGGCGACTGCTCGTCCAGCCACCCCATGCAGCTGCGATCCTGGACGGAGATGCTGCTCTGGGCGCTCTGCGAGAACTTGTGCATGGGACCAAGGGCGAAGACCGGGGCGCCGAACGCCTGGCTAAGCTTTTCTAGTTCGGGCCCTTCGATGGCCTCGAAGGTGTTAACTATGATACCAGAAGAGGTCTTGAACTCGTCGGCGATGAGCTTTAGCAGTCGAGCGTACGTCTCTTGTACGGTACTCTGTTTCATGTGTAACAGATCCTTCACTCGAAGAGGTGGCATCTCTACCACTGGGAGTTCAAGCTTTGAATCTAGAAAAGCAAATTAATTTATTGTTCTGATCTAATTTGCGTCGATTTAATTGGTACTTAAGCAAAAGTGGTATATGATAACCAGTGATAACTTGTTAAAAATAGTGATAACCGAGTGAAATTAATGATAACTTGTTCAAACAGTGATAACCTGGTGGTAAATGATGATATGAGTATTAAAATAGATTGAAAATATGATGTAAAATTTAGAAAAGCATCAGGTTTTCTTCCCCAAGCTTATTCTCAGCACTGTCCATAGTGGTGAAAATATATGCAAGGGAGAGGGTTGGGAGGGTATCAAATTCTTGGACTTGTGCAATTGATCCCTTCCAATGATTCTTGCATCTCAATCAGGGGCTTAGGATGGTCCATTCTTCATGAATGCAACTAATCCTACAGAGAAGTGGGGGATATCAGTGGAATATTCAATATTAGATTTTTAGGGTGCACAATTCAACAATGCATTGAAATTCACTATAATGCACTGAAATTTAGCTATGATGGATTGGGATAACTAATATGAATGATAATTCAGATGTTAATATGATGATTTCAGTATGAGAGAAAAAATACTATCAGTTATCAATAGAATTTTAGTGAGAAAAATTTAAAATTAAGGGTAGGGGTACTCCCTATTTGCCAATTTGTGAATTGATCTGATTCCTCCCTGATTTATTCCTGCAAAACAGAAAGATTAAGTGTAAAATGGCTTGGGTTACCTCCCAAGAAGTGTCATACTTTAATGTCTTAGGCTAGACATTGTTCCACTTGAATTCAGCTAGGCAAACTTGGCAAATCTTGCAAATTCAACACCTCCTTAGCTGAATCTTGAGCTGTGGGGTTATATAACTTCAACCTCTGTCCATTGACTTTGAATATATCATCCTTATCATTCATAAGGTCCACAACTCCATAAGGATAAACTTTGTGGACTTTGAAAGGTCCACTCCACTTTGATTTTAATTTTCCAGGGAATAATTTCAACCTTGAGTTGTATAACAGTACAAAGTCTCCAACCTTGAATTCTTTCTTCAGAATTCTGCTATCATGCCATCTCTTGGTTCTCTCCTTGTAGAATTCTGAATTATGGTAGGCATTTAGCCTAATTTCATTCGATTCATTAATTTGTAAAAGACTCTTCTGTCCACATGCATGCATATCAAAATTCAATGCCTTGACTGCCCAATAGGCTTTATGTTTCAACTCAATCGGTAGATGACATGTCTTTCCATAAACCAATTTGTAGAGAGAGGTACCTATTAGAGTTTTACCTCATTTAGCCTCAAACTCCAATCCTTCCTAGTCAAGGAAACTGCTTTCTCCAAAATAGCCTTGATTTCTCTATTTGAAATTTCTGCTTGGCCATTAGTTTGAGGATGGTAAGCAGTTGAGACCTTGTGCTTGACCCCATACTTGTTTAGGAGGTTCTCAAAATATTTTTCAATAAAGTGACTCCCTCCATCACTTATGACCACTCTTGGGATTCCAAATCTTTGGAAGATTATCTCTTTGAAAAGCTTGATAACAGCCCTGGAATCAACAGCTATGGTTGCAATTGTCTCTATCCATTTGGATACATAGTCAACAACAAGTAATATAAATTTGTATCCAAAGGAGCTAGGGAAGGGTCCCATGTAATCAATGCTCCATACATCAAAGATTTCAACATCCAAGATCCCATTCTCAGACATTCATTCCTCCTTGAAATAGAACCTGTCCTTTGACATTCATCACAGCTCTTCACATACAAATAAGCATCTTTGAACAAGGAAGCCCAATAAACCAGATTGTAGAACCTTGGCATCTGTCTTTTGAGTAGCGCCATGTCCACCATATGAAGATGAGTAACATTCATGCAAAATTGATTGGAATTCAGCTTCTGGTACACACCTCTTGAAAATGCCATCAGGGGACTTTTTGAATAGAAGAGGATCATCCCAATAGAAGTCCTTCAAGTCATGGAAGAACTTTTTCTTCTGTTGATAGGAGAAGTCAGAAGGAATGATTCCACATGCCAAGTAATTGACAATATCAGCATACCAAGGAGGTAGCTGATATGGCCATTAGATAATCATCAGGGAAGGAGTCATTGATAGGGAGTGATGGAGAATCCTGAACTCCTTCCATCCTTGATAAATGGTCAGCAACTAAGTTTTTTGTCCCTCTTTTGTCCCTGATTTCAACATCAAAATCTTGAAGCAAAAGGACCCATCTTATAAGCCTTGGTTTTGATTCCTTTTTACTAATCAGGTGCCTCACTGCTTGGTGGTCAATAAATACAATCACCTTGGATCCAATTAGATAAGATCTGAACTTATCAAATGCAAACACCACTGCCATTTTTCAGTGGTAGCATAGTTGATTTGAGCCTCATCTAATGTCTTGCTAGCATAGCAAATTACATAATGTTTTTTTATCCCTGATTTGCCCCAACACTGCCCCTATTGCTTGATCAGAGACATCACACATAATTTCAAATGGAAGAGACCAATCATGTGACTGAGATGAAGGCTTCTTTCAGCTGCTTGAAGGCCTTCATGCATTCTTCATCAAAGTTAAACTCAGCATCTTTTGCCAACAACTTGGTAAGAGGCCTGGTTATCATTGAAAAGTTTTTGATAAACCTCCTGTAGAAACCTGCATGTCCCAAGAAGCTCCTTACTGCCTTCACATTTGTGAGTGGTGGCAACTTCTCGATTACCTCAATCTTTGTCTTATCCATTTTAATTCCTTTACTTGAGACAATATGTTCTAGAACAACCCCTTCTTTGACCATAAAATGACACTTCTCCCAATTGAGGATCAAATTGGACTCTCTATATCTTTGTAGCACCTTGGTCAATTTTTCTAGACAACTCTCAAAAGAATTTCCATACACTGAAAAATCATTCATGAAGACCTCCATAATTTCTTCAATGAAATTTGAGAAGATTGACATCATGCATCTCTGAAAAGTGGCAGATGCATTACATAAGCCAAATGACATCCTCCTATAAGCAAATGTTCCATATGGACATGTGAAAGTAGTCTTGTGTTGATCTTGAGGGTGAATTGGGATTTGGAGGAATCCTGAATACCCATCTAGATAACAGAAATGGGAGTGCTTTGCCAATCTCTCCAACATTTAGTCAATGAAAGGAAGAGGGAAATGGTCCTTCCTTGTTGCCTTGTTCAACTTTCTAAAATTAATGCACATCCTCCATCCTATAACTGTCCTAGTGGATATCAATTCATTAGAATCTGATTTGATAACTGTGATTCCTCCCTTCTTTGGCACCACCTAAACAAGGCTGATCCATTCATTATCTGAAATTGAGTAGATGATTTCAACATTTAACAATTTCAGCACCTCCTTCTTCACTACTTCCTTCATTACTAGATTGAGTCTTCTTTGGCATTCAATTGAAGGTTTGTAACTGTCCTCCATGGGGATCCTGTTCATGCAAATTGAGGGATTAATACCCTTAATGTCTTCAATAGAATAGCCAATCACTTCCCTGTACAACTTCAATCTTTTCAGCAACTCCTCAACCTGATTTCTAGGCAAGTTGGCATTGAGAATAATAGGAAATGTTGAATTCTCTCCCACGAATTCATACCTCAGGTTGCTAGGGAGAGGCTTGAGTTCCAATTTAAAGGAATTTTCTTGAGCTGAATTAGTTTGGAGCTCAGTAGTGATAACTTGTTGAACTTCATTCTGATTTTCTGAATTTTCCATTAACTTTGAAGAATTCAGTACTGATTGATATGCCTTAGCCTCTGAATCTTCTAGTTCCTTCAAATGATCAAACATTAAGCACCTTTGCAATGGATCTTCAATGGGAATTATGGCAGAAACTTGCTGAACAACTTGATCTAGCTTACCCGCTTCAAAGTCATTTTCCTGAAAATTTGGCCTACTGATAACTTGTGCCAAATTAAATTCTATCTTGTCCTCTCCAATTTAGAATGTCAATCTGACCTCCTTGACATCTATGACAGCTCCTGCAATGGCTAAGAAGGGCCTCCTTAGAAGAATTGGGGTGTTCAAGTCTTCATCCATATCAAGTACCACAAAGTCCACTGGAATATAAAATTTGCCAACTTTGAGGGGTATGTCTTCAATTATTCTATGTGGGTACTTTATGGATCTGTCTGTCAGTTGTAGGGACATGTTTGTAGGCTTCATATCTCCAACTTCAAGCTTCCTACAAAGTTAAAGAGGTATGACACTCACTGATGCACTCAAATCACACATTGCCCTTTGAATTTTCCTGTTTCCAATTTCACAAGGGATTGAAAAGCTTCCTGGATCTTTCAACTTGGGTGACAATTTATTTTGGATGATTGCAGAAGCTTCCTCAGTCAAGGCAATGGTTTCATGTTCCAGAGTTCTTCTCTTCTTGGTCAAAATCTCCTTAAAAAACTTGGCATATGAAGGCATCTCCTGAATTGCCTCTACAAATGACACATTTATATACAACTTCTTCAGGATTTCAAAGAATCTTCCATATTGCTGATCCTGCCTTGCTTTGACCAATCTTTGAGGGAAATGTACTTTGTCAAAGATTCTGGCCTTAACTTCATTTTGAGGACCCTTGTTCTGATTCTGATTTTCCAATACAGCCCCTTCATTTGACCCTTCTGCAGGCCTTGAACTTGTACTTGCCTTAGCTGAATTGTCCTCAACATTCCTCATTGGTTCTTCTATAATTTTTTCACTCCTGATCTGGACAGCTTGTACTTGCTCTTTGGAGTTCAATTCAGGTTGTCCAAGGAGAAACATAGGTGGCCTAGTTGAGGTACTAGCTTGTTGAGCAATCTGATTTTCAAGGATCTTTTGATGAGCACTTAAAGCCTCATATCCAGATGTTAATTTTTGCATAGCCTTCTCTTGCTTTTCCTGCTTCTTCAAGATTTGTTATAACATTTCCTCCATTTTTGACATCTGAGGAGCTTGAACTTGAGGTGGCTCATATGGTGGTCTTTGCATTTGAACTTGTGGAGGCTGGTATGATGGAGGTTGATTTCTTGGCAAACTTTTTGGTTGCCAATTGAAATTCTGCATAGGTGGCCCTTGGTAGTGATTGGCCTTGTAGGAGGGGTAATGATGATTTCTATTTTCTGGAGTATAGAATTCAGCAGAAGGTTTGACTCCATAATTTCCTACTGCATTTACTTGGTCTATGGCTTGCTCATGTTGCTGCATTATCAAGTTGCAACCCTCAGTAACATAGCCCTAGTTTCCACATACATCACACCTAAATTCAGAATTGGAAGTCTTGTTGACATTAGATGACAAATTCAGCTTCTCCAATGTCCTTTGCAACCCTTGTTCAATCTGGACAGCAATGTTGTTGACCTGATTTTCATTAGATGGCCTCCTTGTCCTGTCATGTGTAAGGAAATGATGGTTCTTGGCCATGTTCTTAATTAATTGGTAGGCTTCATTAATGTTTCTTGATGCAAATATCCCTCCTGCAAGTGTATCCAATGCATCCTTTCTGGGGTAGTTCAATCCTCTTGATGCAAATAATTGACAAGTTGCCATTTTTCAAAGCCATGATGTGGACAAGCCCTCAGCAAGCCTTGGAGTCTTTGTCATGCATCACATATATTCTCTTGATCCAATTGATAGAATCTCACAATATGATCTCTGTAATTATCAGTTTTGCTAGGTGGGAAAAATTCAGCTAGGAACAATTGAATTATGGATTCCCAAGTAGCCATCTCTTCTGGTTTGAGGGTTTTGTACCATATCTTTGCTTTGCCCTTGAGTGAGAAGGGGAATAGCCTCATGTAGACAGCATCCATGAGAGTATTGTTGAAATGAACTGTGCTGCAAATCTCCTTGAAATTATCCAAGTGTGAAGCTAGATATTCATTCCCTAAACTAGAAAATTGATATTGCCTTATCATTGTCACCAAAGCTGAATTCACTTCAAAGTTTAGCAGCTGGAGCTAGAACTTCATTCCCTTGCTGATTTCTAACATTACTAGGTGAATAGCAATCTTTTAATGTCCTTGGTGCAACCATGTTGATTTTCTCTTCTTCTTCCTCAAAAATTCTTCTTCTTGCCTCAATTCTTTGCAATATTCTCTTATATATGGGAACTCAGCACATGCAATTGCTTCTTGGTCCATCTTTGAATAGCAAGAAAACCTTAAGTACACCTCTCAGTGATTAAATGAAATCAGTGGCTTAACAATAACAAGGAAGATTCCACATATTTCAGGAAATCAACAACCAGAAAATTCAGAAATCAGCACCTAGCAAACATTGGAATTCAGCACATGTCACTCATTGGAATTCAGACTTGCCATTGCTCTTTGGTTCATCTCTGAATAACAAAGTATCCCTAGGATTCACTTCTCAGTGATTTAATGAGATCAAGGGTTTACAATAGCAAAACATAATCCAAAGATTCAGGAAATCAGATTTTACAAATCAGAAATCAGCAAGTGAAATGTTTGCAATAATTCAGGGATGGGTTGAAATGTTGAAACCTTAGAAACATCATTGCCTCTTGATTCATTTCTGAACAAGGATGAAACCATAAGAAACCTCTCATTTATCAAGTTAATTAGGACTTAACAATGATGAAAACAGAATTGAACAATTCAGAAATCAAAAATAAAGAAAATCAGAATTCAAAATTCAGGAAATCAGATTTCTAGTTAGGATTGAATTAAGAAATTTGGCATTGATTCTTGATTCATTTCTGAACAAAGAATAGATCAAATGACAACTTCTCAGTTGTAGATATAATTAGGATCTTACAATGATAGAATCAGATTCATATAAACATGGAAAATCAGAAATCAGAATTGAAATCAGTTCAGGAAATCAGACTTGTCTATATCCATCCACAATTAATCTAGACTACTACCCTATCCTAAGAGACATGGAATTTAGCTCCTCATAATTACAGAATTAGATACACAATAGAATGAAGAATAGAAGCAAATCATCCTGACTTGAGGGCTGTTGACAGAAATCAGATCTGCTTCAGCTCCTTCCAGCTCAAATCAGCTCCAATCCTTTCCAATCTTCCTGCTCAAAACCCTGCAATGGCCAGCCCCCTTTTCCTCTAGGTTTTCCAGCTTTTATATGAGTCTTCTCCATCCTTTGATGAAAATCAGAAGCTTCCATAGTAGTGTGATTGTGCGATCTGTCCAGCCCTGAAATTCTAGCAAAAATCAGTAGCTTTTTGGAGTGGTCCCCCCATTTTTTTCCAGCTTTTTGCAACTTTGTTTTCCCTGCTAGAAGAGATAGAACATCAAACATCAAAGCCCTTGAATGAGATTTTAAGAGATAAGGATCAAGACAATTATAAGTATTAGCTAAAACAACGAATGGGATTTGGTGTTGTGTAGGAAAACAAAAATAAAAAATGATAACTTATAAGACCCGGAATGATAACTTGCATCATATCATGAAAATTGTCAATTAAGGGTGGTTCAAAGCATTGAAGGCATCAAAGGGATTATGGTGGCAGATGAATGAGGTCAGAAATCAAATGTGGATAAGATTTCATAGGAATGATAACTTGGGTGCCAAAAATGATAACTTGATGCTATAAAAATGATAACTTGTCATAATTTTGCTTGTGGTTATCCAAATGTGATCATATTTGAACAGCAATGAATTAAGACAGTAATTTAGTGATTGCCTAATGCCTATATGCAGAATTGATAGCTTTGCATATTGAAATGATAGTTTTGCCCTTAAACGATAACTTGACATTAAAAAATGATAACTTATGAAATGGAGTGATAACCTTGCACATATTGAAATATGGTCATCCAAATATGAATAATTCATGATGGCATGGGATTTAGGGCAGAATAATCACAATGTGATTACTTGACATTCCATACCTTTACATGTTAATTAAGAAATAGATAACTATATATATGCTATCTATATTTATATCGCTATATGTTATCTATTTTGAGGCAATCCTATATATTATGTATACTATACGTTAATCAATAAATAAATTAAATATTGTATATGTACCTTCAACATATATATGTATTCCTACATGATTACTTATATATGTCTACATCATAGGAGTGTTCATAAATATATAATTTGTTACCTATATTATATGTTATTTATCCATACAATATATAGCATATCTTAATTATACATAGAGTATTTTTATATTCTTAATCATGAAATTATGATGGTTGAATGAAGAGATATGATTTGTTACAAATTACCCCATTTTAGTGTCTCTGTGGAGGCTCAATAGCGTCTACTTAGCGCCACACTAGAGCCGCAATCTTGGTCGACATCAGGGAGACAGTATTGGCGTCTCTCTAGCGTCTTCATACTAAGACGCTAAAATGCATGAGATGTTACTTCTTGTTGCTAATACACTTTAGCGACTCAATAGCGTCTGTATTGCACTGCAGTAGACAATTTTTTGTCACACTCACTTAATCGGGCACACATATAGATATATAAATACATGTATATACTTATATATAATAAATACACATATACATATTATTATCACTTAATCTCGCACATATAAACATATACATACATATATATACTTGGAATACATATACATATACACGTTATCTATATATGTCTCGCACATATATAGACATATACATACACATATATTGCATACATATATATATATATATATATATATACAAATTTGTTATATAGATATAGAATTATAATTTTATATACATACATGAATAATTATATATGCATTCCATAATTTTTAGATTGTGGGAAGGACACAAAACAACTGGAACGGGGCACAATGCGATGAGATGCTACCTTGATAAAGAAAATTACATACATATATAATAGAAAATTAGAATATAGAAAACCACTTAGCGTCGCCCTGACATCACCATCTTGCGACGCTAAATTGGCGGAGATGCTACTGTGACGCTATGGTGTCCCTAAGATTCTTAGCGACCCAATAGCCTCTCTATAGCGCCGCATTAGCCGACTTTTTATTTCTCTTAATCGGGCACATATTGACATATAAATAGACATATATAACTCGTGCAATATAGCTTCTCTACAGCCTCTAAATAGCGTCTCGATATGACGCCTACGTAGCGTCTAAGTAGCGTCGTGTTAGGTGAGGTGTTAAATACTTAACTTAAATCCCTAACCCCTCTTCTGCGTTTTCACTTTTTACTGTTCACTGATTTTTACCGCCACCGACGGCGCCCGACGCTCCTCCACTCCAATGACGCCCTCCGCTCCAACGATGCCCTCCACTCCGACGATGCCCTCCGCTTCGACGACGCCCTCCGCTCCGATGGTCCTCTGCTCCGACGATGCCCGACGACGCCCTCCGCCTCTTCAACTCCTCCACCCCCGCTGTCTGTGCTCCTCCTCACCCTCCGCTTCCCCTGCCTCCTCCGCCTCCTCCACCATCATTCGCCTGCCTCCTCCATCTCCATCACCTCCCATCCGCCTCCGCCGCCACCATCCGCCTCCTCCGTCGCCCATCCGCCTCCTCGGTCGGCTTCCGCCTTCGAGATGAGAAGATTATTGTACATATATCAATTATCACAACTTTAATATGGTATGATACTAATGATTTATTTTGTATTAGGGTCAGTAGATGATATCGGACCTTCTCAGCCCAATCCAACTGTACCAGATGATGATTCTTCTTCAAGTGATGAAGAGGGATTACACGATAATGAGATGGTCATGAATAATATTGTTCGACCGTAAGTTAAATAAGTTGTACAAATTTTTTTATAGTCTTGGTTATCATTGAAAATTAATTATTCTTTGTAATTGGCAGGACCACTTTCATACCTGCTAGTATTGTGCGGGATGTCAGTGCTCTCGTTCTTTTCCACTTGCTAGAAGGGGCATGATCCTGGAAAGATGTCCCAATTCAAGTGTGGGATGACATCTTTCGAGCCTTTACGGTACGATCTTCTATTTGGGTTACATAATTTGTTTTATATTATTTTAAAGTTACTAAGTTTTAACGTATTTTGTAGGAGACAAATCAGTTTCATCCAAATTTTAGTTTAGGGACGATCTGGAGAGCTTTTAAGAAGGTCGCTGCGAAATGCCTCCGAAATCGATTATACAAGTTTAAGCAAGGTCGTCACGTCTGTCGGCCTCACTTTGGAGCAGGGCATACAAAGATGCCAAAGGCATATTAGTGATAGTGATATTTGGGATTGAGTAGTGATAACTTGCTGAAATTAAAGAAAGGGTCAAATTTTTAAATTTTTGGTCTCCCAACTCACTAGCTGCAAGTGCACAGGTAAGTTGTAGTAGACTCAGGTTGTCGTATCTACGAAGATTTGAAGTCCTAAACTACCTAAAAATAGTTTAGATTAATCCTAATTAAGATGGCAAAAATAGATTTTTAAGTTGAAAGTGAAAACAAATTTTTAACAAGTGCAGAATGATAACAGGTTTTGGGGTTTTGAAAACTTTTGCAAAACTAAATTATAAATGCTAAATTAATGGCTAGAAAGGTTTAACTATCAATGAGGAAAGTTCTTCTAGGATTTGGAGTTCATCTAAATTAATTAAGGATGGAATGGATCAAGTTATCATTAAATGTCCAACTTTAATTCAACCATGAAAATGACTGTTCCCACAGCTCAATAAACATCTAACTAAGCAACATATTGTCATATAGTTGTTAGCTAGATTTAATCAATAGAGGGTCCTCACTGAAAATCAAGTTATCATTGAGTTCAAATGAAAATTCAATGCTGATTTTTTTACAATTCAAAGAATTTTGGAATGATAACTTGTAATTGCAATCATAAAAAGATGGAATCACTCCAATCAATCAAACCAGGATGAAATCTACCCAAATACGGTGCTTGTGCTCCTTGATTCATCTCTGAATTCTAGGGGGATTTAAATTCAACCTCTCGGTTGCAAAATAAAATAAAATCCACACAAACTCCAATTAAATGGGGTTAAGAAACATCCTATCTAAAAGGGGGAATTCAGTGATTATCCAATGCTCCTTGGTTCATCTCTGAATCACAAGGATGACCTAAAGACTACCTCTCAGTAGTGGATAAAAATGAGGCTTGACATTAGAAATCAGAATTCAAATGGAAATCAGAAATTCAGGAAATCAACAACATTATTCATTGAAATTCAGGCTTGCCAAATGCTTCTTGACCCATCTCTGGACTGCAAGAAATTCCTAAGGTTCACCTCTCAATGATTGAATAAAATCAGGGGTTCAATTGGCAAATCAGATTCCAAAGAATTCAGGAAACAGAATTCAGATTTTAAAAATCAGATTAGAAACAATAAACAGATTTTGAATCTTAAGTTGTCAAACATCTTGATTCATTTCTGAACAAGATTGGGGACAATATCAACTTCTCAGCTGCTCTATTAATCAGGTCCACAATGACAAACATATTCAAATTGTTCAGGAAATCAGATTCAGAAAAATCAGAAAATCAGATTTTCAAGAAACCAAAATCAGAAATCAGATTTGCAACTAAATGGAATCCAGAAATCTGACATTATCTCTTAATGCATTTCTAAAAGATGATTAGGTCAAACAATACATCTCAATCATATTTTACAAATGGATCTAATGATAGCATAAATCAATGCAGAATAGTTTTGATATCTGAAAACCAGAATTGATTTCAGTGCAAGATTATAAATCAGTTCACATCCATTCAAAATTAATCTAAACTACTACCCTATCCTAGAAGAAATGGAGTTTAGCTCTTGATATTTACAAAGTTTGACATCAAATGGAATGAGAAACAGATACAAATCATTGCTGTTTGAAGCTCTCGGCCAGCAGCAGCAACTTCCTGCAGCAGCAGCTCTCAGCAGCCTCCTTCCTTGCTCCAAACCCTGAATGACCAGCCCCCTCACTCCTCCAGAAATTCCACCTTTTATATGACTCCTCTCCACCCTTGGATCAGCATAAGAATGTTCTTTATCCTTTGATTGTAGCCGTGCGTCCTGGTCTTGGAAGAATCTGCAGTGATAGCTTTTTGGACAGCCAAAAAGCAAGTGGTCCCCCCTCCTTTTTCTCCCTTTTTTAGTCTTATTCCACCTGCTAGAAGACACATAACATCAAGTATCAATGTCTTCTAATAATAAATAAACAAATAAGTGTAAAAACCACAAGTAGACTCAACTACGTGATCAAAAGGGATTTTGTGTTGTGCATGATTGGAAATCTATATGAAAACTTGATGGTTTTGGACCCGGAAATGATAACTTGTCACAAATCATGGAAATTATTCAAATACCAGTGATTCAAAGCATTAGAAGCATCAAATGGACTAGGGTAACAAGTGAGTGCAGTTAGAAATCAAATATGAATGAGATCTCTAAGAAGTGATAACTTGGGTTCCCAAAAATAATAACTTATATGACTTAAAAACGATAACTTGTGATAACTCGAGTTGTGGTTATCCATATGTGATGAAATTTGACCAGCAATGAACTAGAACAATAACAAGATGATTGCTTAAGGTCCCTATGCAGAATTAATGGTTTTGCCTATCGAAATGATAAAATTGCCCTTTAACGATAACTTGACACTTGAAAAATGATAACTTGTTCAAATGGGCTTAAAACTTTGCACAAATTGAGATGTGACTATCCAAATATGATTTATATATGATAATAATGGATTTAGGACAGAATAATCATTGGAATTCAGCTTACTCAAAATAATGATAACTTGACATATAATAATGATAACTTGTCCTCAAAATGATAACTTGGCATAGAATTTAAATATTAGTGGATTTTGGCATTTCAGAACCTCTATGCACATGGAATTAAGTATGAAATGAGGAATATCAACTAGTTATCACAATGTATGCATTCCAAGTATAATTGGTCCAAATATAGGCAAAAGTGGAACTCGATATGTATGAAATGCATCTAAAATGGGCTAGAAACATATAGTAGTCAGCTAGTGATCAATTAGGCGCTCGGTTTGGGAGTCCTTATGTAGGAAGTGGTATGTATGTTTACTTTTAAATTATTTTTTTATTAAATTTATAGTTTTTGAAAGTCTAAGTATTTGATGTTCATAAAGGACGGATGAACGATGGCAAAGGAAGTCGGAAAAGGCAAGAGTTATCCGATTTTCGAAGCCCGAGGCCCACATCCACACAGTGAGGTCGATGAGATTTGACGAGCATCGACGGCGTATGGTAATTTACATACAAATTCAATTTATCAGACTTTTGACTTATACTTAAGTTATAAATTTTGAAATTTTATCTTAGGAGGACAAAGAAGGCGGTCCCGTGGACTTTCGCGTGGTCTACAAGGTCACGCATAAGAGCCGAAAGACAAACGACTTAGTCACGCCCACTACTCGTAGGCTTCTAGTAAGTCTCATCACATGTTCCTTTGGTTGTTGACGTTAGTGTACTATTTTTGAAATGCGCAATGTTTAAATTTTTTATAATGAGTATAATGCGAAAATGGCTGAAAAATACGGAGATGATCCGAGTACTCAGCCACCAGGTAATGTTTCTTAGAAGGGATGTCACATTTTTATAATTTTTTTATTTCGTAGAGGACCCTACTGTTTGGGAGGAGGTGGTCGGCACGACACGGGAAGAATACTTGCGTGGCCTTGGCACAGCCGCTCAGGTACCTACTCCGAGCTCATCCGCTGCACCTGATATAACGCAGCTATCATAGCAACTATCGGAGCATATATCGTAGCAGGTGTCGCAATAATTGTCACAACAGTTGGCTCCGCTATTACAAGTGATTCAAGGTTGATCCCGATGTAGAATCCATCCTTGCGAGGCTATGGACCGAGCACGTCTAGATCGAACGTCCAGAATGATACTAATAACTCTCAAACCTAGGATAGAAACAAACAATGAATAGAAACTATGCTTTTGTCACTTATACACTTATTATTAGATATACGTATGGTTTGTTAGTTCAGTTTATTACTTTTCATATTCTTATCTTAAATATTATGCCTGTGATGTTTTCATATTATGCATGTGATGAATATCAATGTATGCACTTATATGCATTATATAATTGTATGGTGTGGGAAAGGAAAAAAATGTAAGTGTTGTGGGTCAAAAAATTTGCATTTAGCGCCTTTATAGCGTCCCATTAGCGTCGCAACCATCTCCGACGCTATGTTAAATATATCATTTTTAGCACCATAGTAGCGTCTCATTGCCGATGCAAAAAATGTAGTTGCATCACCGGAGTGCCAAAATAGCGTTAACTATCGCATAATTTTAGCGTCTCTTGGGCGTCGGAATAGCGCCTCAACTGTTGCACCACTTGAGCGTCTACTTAGCGACGCCTTTATACTGCTCATAGTAGGAAACCATGCGTCTTAATAACGTCGAGATAGCGTCAACCATTGACGCTAGTTGTGTTTCCCTTTTGTTGGCTCTATTGCGATGTCATTAGCCATCGATATGTGGCGTCGCATATAAGCGACGCTAGTTGGACGCGGAGACGCAATAGTGCCTCTCTACTGTCGCGTTTCTTAGGTCGCTATTCTTTGATTTTCTTATAGTGGCATTATTTCACATTTTTACTATTAGGGTCCACTTAATCGTTTGTGTAAGTCGTGGAGTTGTGCAGACGAAAGAATCATACATTTGCAAACAGCAAATCCTTTAATCAAATAATTTATTTTCCCGATTATTTTATATTAAAAATGAACCTTTTTTTGCATTTCAACCCTCACGCCAATTAACAACTCTTTGGATCCAATATAGAATCAAAAGTAATTAAAAATATCGTTTGGATAATTAAACATCAAGATGCTCAAATCATGTATATTTCTATTTGACTACATCATGTTATATTTTAAATTTAAATATGAATAAAATAATTATAAAATATCTGAGTTGATATATCAGTAGACGTTTGTATATGATTTTGTTAGCTTTTTTTTAAAAAAATTAAGAATGATCTCATTATGATATTTATGCAAAAAGCTATTTACGAATAATAAAAAATTATGAAATTTTAAAGTTATGTATACATTAATTTTTATAATTTGCATTAAATTTATCGAATTTTAAAGTTATATATATATATATTTGACTATCATAATATATTATAAACATTATATATAATTCTCTTGGCTTTTTAAAGAATAAAATACTATGACATTTGCATAATATTGCATTTAAAAGAGTTCAATTGTAACAACAAAAAAATTATCATAACTAGTTTTTAACATATTAAATTTCATTTTAACCTAAAGAAATACCACAAAGAAATACCACGAAAAAATTATCATAACTGCTTTATAGGTACATTAAACTCAAAGAAATACCACAAAGCGAAAATTAAATATAAATTTGCACTACATTTTAACCTAAAAGGTATAAAAGTCATTATGGTGATTTTATTTCATTTTATGGTTATTTTGGAAAAAATGTCAAAAAGCTCTAAAAACATTTATAGTATGAAAAACAAAACGATAAAGTATGGAAGAAAGAACAGCAATAACATTTTTAAATGTATTAATTATTAAGAAAACACTTAAGATCCGTTGCTTTATATATGTCTAATGACCAAACGCATTCATTTTTAAGAAGTAATCTCCTTTCACCGTTCCTCTTTTTTAATCAATTTAATTTATGAAAAAAATCTTTTATCGTCTTATTTTTCATCTCTAATTTTGTGGGAAGGTAACCTTTTAGAACCATACACTTTCAACATTAATTTATTTTGTAAAACTTCTTGCCTTTATTTTGAGTTTTCAATTTCTTCCATTTTATCACGTCATAATTATTCTCTTTCATATCTAACTGATCATTAACTTCACAATGATTGTTGAAAGGTTTATTAATGAACACAGACTCGAAACACATTGCCACTTTTTTCTCTCTCTCTCTCTCATCTCTAAAATTGGACCTCAAAGTCTCAAACACAGTAAAAGCTGAAAACGAATATTTAGATGTCATTTAGGGCCACAAGTGATTATTAGTTATTCTTTCTTTTCTTTTATGAAAAGGTAATAAATTGAGGACGCGTTGCGTGAGAGCTCTCTGCAATGATCATTAAATGTAGAAGGCGAAGAAGCTTTAGAAACCTCCAAGTTTTAAACATTTTAAAGTGCTTAAAACCTATTGTTAATTAAGTTGCCTAGAGATATTGTGATAATTTATTATAAATTAATCAGTTGAAGACCTTTTAAAAAGATCTTAACAATGTTTAACGAGTTGCCTACATTGGCATCCAAAGAATAATATTTTCAACTTCTTGAAAACATCTTAACAATATTTCAAGAGTCGCCTCTATTGACATCAAAAGAATAATATTAACTCTAAATCATCAAGAGCATTTTGAATAGAGATAAAGAACACTCGAAAGCAACTCCTAAATTGATGTGCTCTAGGAAACAAACATTTTGAACCAACAGGTAATCCAAAAATGCAAATGATTAACATAAGGAAGTAAGCCGTCAACCACCCTAGGGTTAAGTTTTCAAATGGTGGATGTATGTTATTTGTAACGCTCCCAAAATCAGTCCTCCTGCCACGCTGACAGTCAGATTAACCAAGGAAGCGTTACACTGCCTACTATTTCTTTGACTTTGACTAGTCAACACATGACACACGTGGCAATGGGAATAATAGAAAGACAAATGAATGAAAGGAGTTTGCGGAAGAAATATCATTGGAAAATCAAAAGATGTCACATTGAATGGAATAGTTTAAGAAAAAGGAAAATTCAGGTAATTCAAATAGTTCAAGAAAATATCTACATAAGCAAGGTTAAAAGAGAAATTCAAATATCTCTTAATTACAAAGCGTGATAATTCAAATGTAGAAATAAAAAGGCGAAAAGTTGTGGGTTCGTTACAAGTCATGTGCTACATTGTCCACTTCCTCCCTAAGCAGGGTTGTCACTTGTAAAATCTCAATGCAGATGCATGGAATTGCTCGTGAGCTAATGCCCAGTACACATGATACATAGATGATGAAATGATAATCTAAAATTCAGGGAGTACCCATACCCCTTTTGATTTTTCCACTGAAAACTCAATGATAACTGATAATATCTTTTTCATTATACTACATTGATCATACCATTATCTGAATTACCATTCATATCAGTTGTCCAAATCTGCTATAGCCTAATTTCAGTGAATTTCAGAAATTCCCAATGCAATGTTGAATTGTGCACTCAAAAGTCTGATTTTACTATTCCACCGATATCCTTTGTTTCTCTGCAGGATCAGTTGCAACTAATGAAGATTGGATCACCCAAAGCTGCTGGTTGAAATGCCAAGAGGATTCAAGTGCCCAATTCCATGCATTTCACACCCACCCTCCCCTCTCCCTTGCCTTTGATTTTCAACACTAGGGACAATGTTGAGAATAAGCTCGAGGGAGGAAACTTGGTGCTTTTCTAACCTTTACACCATGTTTTCAATTGATTTTAATGTCCATATATCAGTTATCACCAGGTTATCAGTAGGTTTTGTAAGTTATCATAAGTTATCACTAGTTATCACTCGGTTATTATTTTTTGGGCTCAACTCAATTCTGAATTTATTTTAACTCTGAAATGGATAGAATACTTCATTATGACAGTGGGTGCACTCCAATACCAAGTGGCCAACTTGGCCATTAGCTTTATTGCTTTAATTGGCATCATGAATTCAGATACATTTGAATGAATTTTCAGCTGAAATTTTTCTTTTTTGTGGATTAACACTAGCTACATTCATGGATCAATTGGAAAGTAGAAGATATCTAGAAAGGAGTCAAGGATATTGCTGCCATGTTAAATAGGAATTCTTGACTATTTGCATTTAAGGATCTAACCTATACTTGAGTTTGAACCATTGCTCACTTCATGAACAGAATGAAAAAGAAAGAAAAAGGAAAATGAAAAGTTGCATGCATGCATAGAAAAAAAGGAAGACAGCAAAACTTCCAAAGGAATCTCTCTTCAATGCAAAAAGAAAAGAAAAAGAAAAAAAAATATTAAGAGAGCAAAACTTCCAAAGGAATCTCTCCTAAAGTAAGCATAAATAAAAATCAGGTGTCAAACCTGTTTATATGCATCCTCATGAATAAAAGTCAGGTTTTTAAACCATTTAAGCAAAGAAAGGAAAATTTGTTCATGAAGAGATTGGTGTTTCAAACTTTTTAGTAAAGTTGACAATCCTTATAATCCAAATCAGTTAATGTTAGTACTTCTATCATGGCTTAAATTTGCATTAACCTTTGTGACCCCTCAGCTAGAATTTGGGATTGGAAAGAATGAGATGGAATGTTAGCCAAGTGAGAAACTCATTTAGATCTTATTCAGCTGATTTATCTATTCATTTGTGGATGGTAAATTCAAATTCATCCTTAATTTCTGAATGTTTTGCTTGAGGACAAGCAAAAGGCTAAGCTTGGGGGAGTTTGATCACTAGCTGATCACTATATGTTTCTAGCCCATTTTAGATGCAATTCATACATATCGAGTCCCACTTTTGCCTATCTTTGGGTCAATTATGCTTGGAATGCATACATTGTGATAACTAGTTGATATTCCTCATTTCATACTTAATTCCATGTGCATAGAGGTTCGGAAATGCCAAAATCCATTAGTATTTAAATTCTATGCCAAGTTATCATTTTGAGGACAAGTTATCATTCATATATGTCAAGTTATCATTATTTTAAGTGAACTAATTTTCAATGGTTTTCTTGCCCTAAATCCATCATTATCATGTATAAATCATATTTGGATAGTCACATCTCAACTTGTGGAAAGTTTTAAGTCCATTTGAACAAGTTATCATTTTTCAAGTGCCAAGTTATCGTTAAAGGGCATTCTGTCATTTTGACATGAAAAACCATTAATTTTGCACCGAGACCTTAAACAATCATCTTGTTATTGTTTTAACTCATTGCTGGTCAAATTTCATCACATTTGGATAACCACAACTCAAGTTATCATAAGTTATCATTTTTAAGTCATATAAGTTATCGTTTTTGGGCACCCAAGTTATCACTTCTTAGAAATCTCATTCATATTTGATTTCTGAATGCACTCACTTGTTACTCCAGTCCATTTGATGCTTCTAATGCTTTGAATCACTTGCATTTGGATAATTTCCATGATTTGTGACAAGTTATCATTTCGGGCCCCTAAATTCATTAATATCGATATAAGTTTCATTCCTACACAACACATAATCTCATTTGATATCTGAGCTTTGAACTATCATCATCTTAATCTTTATTTGTCAAAACACCATTCAAGGGCTTTGATGCTTGCTGTTTGGGGATTTGTAGCAGGGAGAAAGGTGCCCAAAAAGTGGAAAAAGGTGGGGGGGACCACTGATTTCCTGCACCAAAAGCTGTCTGCAGCAGCTGGGAATCTTCAGGCCAGAGACAGGTGGCTGAAACCAGGAGGATTAGAATGTTCTGATGCTGATCAAAGGGTGGACAAGAGTCATATTAAAGGAGGAATTTCTGGAGGAGAGAGGGGGCTGGTCATTCAAGTTTTGGAGCAAGGAGGAGCTGCTGCTGGACTGGCTGCTACCTGCTGAAGCTGCTGGCCGAGAGCTTCAATCAAGGATGATTTGTACTAGTTTTCCATTCCATTTTGTATGTGAGTTTGTAAATATGAGGAGCTAATCTCCACTTCTTCTAGGATAGGATAGTAATCTAGGTTAAGTATGGATCGAAATGGATTGAATTAATTCCTGCACTGAATCATTGCTGATTTTCAGATTTCAAAATTGTTTAGAATTAGTTCTTGCCATTGTTAGATCCCATTGTAATCTATAACTGAAAAGTTATCATTTGATCTATCTCTAGTTCAGAAATGGATTAGAAATCAATGTCAAGTTTTGAATTCCAATTTAATTGAAAGTTCTGATTTCTGTAATTTTGATTTCCTGGTTTCTGGTTTTTTGAATTTTCTAAACCTGATTTTTGAACTGTTGAATCTGTTTGTCATTAAGGATTGAATTAATTGAATAGTTGAGAGGATAATATTTACCCTAATCTTATTCAGATATGAATCAAGATGTTTGACAACTTAAGATTCAAATCTATTTTTCCCCAAATCTGATTTCTGAATTTATTTCAGAAATCTGTTCTTCTGATTTTTTTTTTGTTGGAATCTGATTTGCCAAGTGAGCATCCTTAGTTCATCAAATCACGTACTCTGGGAATCTCTTGCAGTCCAGAGATGGATCAAGAGGTATTTGGCAAGCCTGAATTCTAAGGGTCTTGTTGCTGATTTTTTCTGAATTGCAGAATTCTGTTTTCTAATTTCATTTGAATTCCGATTTCCATTGTTAAGCCTCGTTTTAATCCACTACTGAGAGGTAGTCTTAAGGTCATTCTTGAGAGTCAGAGATGACCCAAGGAGCATTGGATAATCACTGAATTCTCCATTTAAGATTGGATGTCTTCTAACCCCAATCAATTAGAGTTTTGTGTGGATTTCATTTTCTTTTGCAACCGAGAGGTTGATTTCAAATCCCCCTGGAATTCAGAGATGAATCAAGGAGCACAAGCTCTATTATTGGATAGATTTCATCCTAGTTTAACTAATTGAAGTGACTTCACTACTTTATGATTGCAATTATAAGTTATCACTTCAGATTTCTTTGAATTGTAAAAATCAGCAATGAGTTTCATTTGAGCTTAATGATAACTTGATTTTTAGTGAGGATCCTCTTCTGATTCAAACTAACTAACAATTATATGATAATATGTTGCTTAGTTAAAGGCCAATTGAGTTGTGAGAGCAGCTAGATTTCAAGTTGAATCAGATTTGAATTTTCAATGATAACTTGATCCAAACCATCCATAATTAACTTAGATGAACCCCAACTCCTAGGAGAACCTTCCTCATTGATAGTTAAACCTTTCTAGCCATTAATTTAGCATTTATAATTCAGTTTTCCAAAAGTTTTCAAAACCCCAAAACCTGTTATCATTCTGCATTTGTTAAAAATCTATTTTCACTTTTAATTAAAAATTTGTTTTTGCCACCTTAATTAGGATTAGTCTAAACTATTTTTAGGTAGTCTAGGACTTCAAATCTTTGTGGATACGATAACCTGAGTCTACTACAACTTATCTGTGCACTTGCAGCTAGTGAGTTGGGAGACCAAAAATTAAAAAATTGACCCTTACCTTAATTTCAGCAAGTTATCACTCAAACACCCAAATTTCACTATCAAGTTTGTGGTGCCGTTGCCGGGGATTTGAGGTCAATTGGCTAACTTAGATAGTTTAGATTAGTTTTAGATTAATTTTTAGTTTATTTGTTAGGCCAATTTTCAGTTTTTGCAAGTTATCATCTTCAATTTTTTACTTTTGTCTAGTTTTCATTTCTTTCTTGAATTTGATACTTCTGAATCTCTTTATGCAGGACTTGGACCATCAAGAGGAACATTACCAATTGGATCCTGAGCCTGAAAGAATATTTCTAAGAAGAAGGAGATTGCAAAGGCTTGAGGCAAGGAGAAGGATATTTGAAGAAGAAGAGGAAGAGGCACACAACCCTAACTTTGAAGAAGTTGTAAATCAGAATATGGCAGCTCCTAGGACTCTTAGGGACTGTTATTCACCAAGTAATGCCAGGAATCAACCAGGGGTAGGAGCCTTAGCACCTGTGGCAAACTTTGAGGTTAATCCATCCTTAATTTCAATGATAAGGCAAAGTCAATTTTTCAGACTTGGGACTGAAGATCGAGCTTCTCATTTAGACAATTTCAAGGAGATGGCAGCACTGTAAACTTCAACAACATTCCCATGAATGCAGTCTATATGAGATTGTTTCCCTTCTCACTCAAAGACAAGGTCAAGACATGGTACAAAGGATTGAATCCTGAAGAGGTGGCCACCTGGGAATCAATTGTCCAATTGTTTCTTTCAGAATTTTTTCCTCTTTCAAAGACTGATAACTTCAGGGACCAAATAGTCAGATTCTATCAGTTGGATCAAGAAAACATTTGTGAGGCATGGCAAAGACTTCAGGGGTTGTTAAGGGCATGTCCCCACCATGGTTTTGAAAAGTGGCAGCTAGTCAACTATTTTCATAAGGGATTGAACTACCCTAGCAAGGTGGTACTAGATATTGCTGCAAGAGGCATCTTTGCATCTAAAAACATTGATGAAGCATATCAACTCATTGAGAACATAGCCAAAAATCACCACTTCCTTACCCATGACAGGACCAGGAGGCCACCCATGGACAATTCAGTGAATCACCTATCAACTCAACTTGAAGAGGTGCTGTACAAGACTTTGGAGAGGTTGAACTTAACTCCCAATGGCAATAGGGCTTCTAATCCTGAAACCAGGTGCTGTGTATGTGGTAATCAAGGCCATGTGTCAGAGAATTGCAACTTAATTATGCAACAAGTGGAGCAAATAGTTGATCAAATCAATGCTGTGGGCAATTATGGAATCAAACCTCATGCTGAATTCTATACTCCAGAGAATAGGAACCACCCATACTTCTCATATAAGGCCAACAACTATCAAGGGGCTCCTATGCAAAATTCAAATTGGCAGCCTAAAATCTTGCCAAGGAATCAGCCACCACCCTATGGAAATCAGGGCCAAAATGCCCCAATTCAGAGGAATCCATATGAGCCACCACCTCAAGTCCAAGCACCTCAATTCCAAAATGAAATGAAGGAGATGCTTCAACAGATTCTGAAGAAGCAGGACAGTCAAGGAGAGAAGATATTAAAAATAAATTCTAGATTGGATGCCATGAATGCAAATAAAAAATTGTTGGAAAGCCAAATTGCTCAACAGGCTAGTACATCAAGTAGTCCTCCCTTATTCTTTCCTAGACAGCCAGAAGTAAACCCAAAGGAGCAAGCAAAGACCATCCAGCTCAGAAGTGGAAAAATGGTGGAAGAACCCATGAAGAAAATTGAGGATAATCAAATCAATTCAGATTCAAAAGTTGCTAAAGAGCCAAGTGAAGAACCTGAGGTGGAAATCAGGAATTCAGGCCCTCAGATTGAAGCAAATGCAAGGATTTTTGACAAAGTACCCTTCCCTCAAAGTCTAATTAAGGCAAGACAAGATCAGCAATATGGAAAGTTTTTGGAAATCCTGAAGAAGCTATACATTAATGTGCCCTTTGTTGAAGCCATTCAGGAGATGCCTTCATATGCCAAGTTCCTCAAAGAAATTCTAACCAAGAAGAGAAGAGTGTTGGAGCATGAGACAATTGCATTGACTGAAGAGGCTTCTGCAATTATCCAAAACAAGTTGAATCCTAAACTAAAGGATCCAGGGAGCTTCTCAATTTCATGTGAGATAGGGAATAGGAAAATTCAAAGAGCCATGTGTGACTTGGGAGCCTCTGCGAGTGTTATACCTCTATCCTTGTGCAGGAAACTTGAAGTTGGAGACTTGAAACCTACAAATATGTCTCTTCAGCTGGCTGACAGATCCATCAAATATCCACATGAGATTATTGAGGACATACCCCTCAAAGTTGGTAAATTCTATATTCCAGTTGATTTTATAGTATTGGATATGGATGAAGATGTGAACACCCCCATTCTCCTTGGGAGGCCCTTTTTAGCCACTGCAGGGGCTATAATTAATGTTAAGGAAGGGAGATTGACCTTCCAAATTGGAGAGGAGAAGATTGAATTCAATTTGGCACAAGTTATCAGTGGGCCAAGTTTTCTAGAAAATGATTTTGAAGATGGGTAGCTAGATCAAGTGGTAGAGCAAGTTTCAGCTATAATCCCTATTGAAGATCCATTGCAAAGGTGTCTAATGTTTGATCATTTGAAAGAATTGGAAGATCTAGAGGCTATAGCATATAAATCAGTGCTAAATTCTTCAAAATTAGAAGAAAATCCAGCAGTTCAGGGTGAGGTACAACAGGTTATCATTGCTGAACCCCAAGGCAATCCAGTTCAAGTCACTTTCAAGTTAGAACTCAAGCCTTTCCCTAGAAATCTGAAGTATGAATTCTTGGGGGAGAATTCAACTTTTCCTGTTATCATTAATGCTAATCTACCCAAGGATCAAGTTGAAGAGCTGCTGAAAAGATTGAAGTTGTACAGGGAAGTGATAGGCTACTCAATTGAAAATATCAAGGGTATTAATCCCTCTATTTGCATGCATAGGATCCCCATGGAGGACAGCTATAAACCCTCCATTGAAAGCCAAGGAAGACTCAATCCTACCATGAAGGAGGTGGTCAAGAAAGAAGTATTAAAGTTGCTGAATGCAAGGATCATATACTCTATTTCAAATAGTGAATGGGTCAGTCCAGTGCAGGTTTTGCCAAAGAAAAGAGGAATCACAGTGGTGAAGTCATATTCAGATGAATTGATATCCACAAGGACAATTACAGGTTGGAGTATGTGTATTGACTTCAGAAAGTTAAATAAGGCCACAAGAAATGACCATTTCCCATTACCATTCATTGATCAGATGTTGGAGAGGTTGGCTAGGCATTCACACTTTTGTTATCTAGATGGGTACTCTGGCTTTTTGCAAATTCCAATTCACCCTCAAGATCAACATAAGACTGCATTTACTTGTCCATATGGGACTTTTTCCTATAGGAGAATGCCCTTTGGCTTATGCAATGCACCTGCCACCTTCCAAAGGTGTATGATGTCTATCTTTTCAGACTTTATTGAAGAAATTATGGAGGTCTTCATGGATGACTTTTCAGTTTATGGAGATTCATTTGATTCTTTCCTAGAAAATTTGACTAAGGTGTTGCAAAAATGTAGAGAGTCCAACTTGATCCTCAATTGGGAGAAGTGTCATTTTATGGTCCAAGAAGGGGTTGTCTTAGGACATGTGGTCTCAAGCAAAGGCATTGAAGTGGACAAGGCAAAAATTGAGGTGATTGAGAGGCTACCACCACCCACAAGTGTCAAGGCAATTAGGAGTTTTCTGGGGCATGCATGCTTCTACAGGAGGTTTATTAAAGATTTCTCAATGATAACTAGGCCCCTCACCAAGTTGCTGGCCAAGGATGTTGAATTTCATTTTGATGAAGAGTGTATGAAGGCATTGAAGAAGTTGAAAGAAGCCCTCACCTCAGCCCCTATAATGCAGCCACCTGATTGAACTCTTCCTTTTGAAATAATGTGTGATGCTTCAGACCAGGCTGTGGGGGCAGTCTTGGGACAAACCAGGGATAGAAGATACCATGTTATATGCTATGCAAGCAAGACTCTAGATGAAGCCCAAATTAATTATGCAACTACTGAGAAGGAATTACTTGCTGTGGTGTATGCATTTGACAAATTCATATCTTATTTGATTGGATCCAAGGTTATTGTATTTACAGATCACCAAGCTGTGAAATACTTAATCAACAAGAAGGAATCCAAACCAAGGCTCATCAGATGGATCTTATTACTTCAAGAATTTGGTGTTGAAATCAGGGACAAAAGGGGTAGTGAGAATTTAGTTGCTGACCACCTATCAAGAATGAAAGGAGTTCAAGAGTCTTCTACACTTCCTATCAATGATGCCTTCCCTGATGATAGCTTGATGGCAGTGTCAATTAATCAAGTTCCCTGGTATGCTGACTTTGTCAATTACCTTGCATGTGGAATTATCCCTCCTGATTACACATATCAGCAAAGAAAGAAATTCTTTCATGACCTGAAAGATTATTATTGGGATGACCCCCTTCTATTCAGAAAATCTCCTGATGGCATATATAGGAGACGTGTACCCCAATCTGAATTTCAGGAAATCTTGGAGGCATGCCACTCATCCCCTTATGGAGGGCATGGAGCCACACATAAGACTGCTGCCAAAGTCCTCCAATCTGGCTTCTATTGGCCAAGTTTATTCAGGGATGCACACATTTTTGTGAAAGGCTATGATCAATGCCAAAGAGCTGGTTCCATCTCAAGAAGGAATGAAATGCCACAACAGGGAATTCTAGAAGTGGAAATATTTGATGTTTGGGGCATTGATTACATGGGCCCATTTTCTAGTTCATGTGGTTACAAGTTTATTCTTCTAGCTGTGGACTATGTGTCCAAATGGATTGAGGCAATCCCCACAATTGCAGCTGATTCCAGGGCTGTCATCAAATTGTTCAAGGAGATCATCTTCCCAAGATTTGGAATCCCAAGGGTGGTCATAAGTGATGGAGGTAGCCACTTTATTGAAAAATATTTTGAGAACCTCCTAATTAAGTATGGAGTGAGGCACAAAATTTCCACTGCATATCACCCTCAAACTAATGGCCAGGCAGAAGTATCAAATAGGGAGGTAAAGGCCATATTGGAGAAAATAGTTTCATTAACAAGAAAAGATTGGAGTTTGAAGTTGAATAAAGCTCTTTGGGCATATAGGACAGCATATAAGACCCCAATAAGTACCTCTCCCTACAAACTTGTTTATGGAAAAATATGCCATTTGCCAATTGAGTTGAAACATAAGGCCTATTGGGCAGTCAAGGCAATCAATTATGATATGCATGCATGTGGGCAAAAGAGGCTTTTGCAAATTGATGAACTTGATGAAATTAGGCTAAATGCCTACCACAATTCAGAATTCTATAAGGAAAGGACTAAAAGATGGCATGATGGCAGGATTCTAAAAAGGGATTTCAAGGTTGGAGACCTTGTACTACTTTTCAACTCAAGGTTAAAGATTTTTCCAAGAAAGTTAAAGTCAAGGTGGAGTGGACCCTTTAAAATTCACAAAGTCTATCCATTTGGTGCTGTGGACCTTCTGAATGACAAGGATGATATATTTAAAGTGAATGGACAGAGGTTGAAGCTTTACAACCCCACAGCCATGGATTCTGTCAAGGAGGAGCTGATTCTAAAAGATTTGCCACAACCACCTCACTGATTTCACATTGTAACAATGTCTAGCCAAAGACATTAAAGAAAGGCACTTCTTGGGAGGTAACCCAAGCCATTATATATCTAACATTTATGTTCTTGCAAGAATAAGTGATGAGGAACAAGTTCAAACCACAATTCTAAAATTCAGGGAGTACCCATACCCCTTACTTTTGATTTTTCCACTAAAAACTCAATGATAACTGATAATATCTTTTTCATTATGCTACATTGATATACCATTATCTGAATTACCATTCATATCAGTTGTCCAAATCTACTATAGCCTAATTTCAGTGAATTTCATAAATTCCCAATGCAAAGGAGTCAAGGATCTTGCTGCCATGTTAAATAGGAATTCTTGACTATTTGCATTTAAGGATCTAACCTATACTTGAGTTTGAACCATTGCTCACTTCATGAACAGAATGAAAAAGAAAGTAAAAAGGAAAATGAAAAGTTGCATGCAAGCATAGAAAAAAAGGAAGAGAGCAAAACTTCCAAAGGAATCTCTCTTCAATGCAAAAAGAAAAGAAAAAGAAAAAAAATATTAAGAGAGAAAAACTTCCAAAGGAATCTCTCCTAAAGTAAGCATAAATAAAACTCAGGTGCCAAACCTATTTATATGCATCCTCATGAATAAAAGTTAGGTTTTTAAACCTATTTAAGCAAAGAAAGGAAAATTTGTTCATGAAGAGATTGGTGTTTCAAACTTTTTAGTAAAGTTGACAATCCTTATAATCCAAATCAGTTAATGTTAGTACTTCTATCATGGCTTAAATTTGCATTAACCTTTGTGACCCCTCAGCTAGAATTTGGGATTGGAAAGAATGGGATGGAATGTTAGCCAAGTGGGAAACTCATTTAGATCTTATTCAGCTGATTTATCTATTCATTTGTGGATGGTAAATTCAAATTCATCCTTAATTTCTGAATGTTTTGCTTGAGGACAAGCAAAAGGCTAAGCTTGGGGGAGTTTGATCACTAGCTGATCACTATATGTTTCTAGCCCATTTTAGATGCAATTCATACATATCGAGTCCCACTTTTGCCTACCTTTGGGCCAATTATGCTTGAAATGCATACATTGTGATAACTAGTTGATATTCCTCATTTCATACTTAATTCCATGTGCATAGAGGTTTGGAAATGCCAAAATCCATTAGTATTTAAATTCTATGCCAAGTTATCATTTTGAGGACAAGTTATCATTGATATATGTCAAGTTATCATTATTTTAAGTGAACTAATTTTCAATGGTTTTCTTGCCCTAAATCCATCATTATCATGTATAAATCATATTTGGATAGTCACATCTCAACTTGTGGAAAGTTTTAAGTCCATTTGAACAAGTTATCATTTTTCAAGTGCCAAGTTATCGTTAAAGGGTAATTCTATCATTTCGACATGCAAAACCATTAATTCTGCACCGGGACCCTAAGCATTCATCTTGTTATTGTTTTAACTCATTGCTGGTCAAATTTAATTACATTTGGATAACCACAACTCAAGTTATCACAAGTTATCATTTTTAAGTCATATAAGTTATCATTTTTGGGCACCCAAGTTATCACTTCTTAGAAATCTCATTCATATTTGATTTTTGAATGCACTCACTTGTTACTCTAGTCCATTTGATGCTTCTAATGCTTTGAATCACTTGCATTTGGATAATTTCCATGATTTGTGACAAGTTATCATTCCGGGCCCCTAAATTCATTAATATCGATATAAGTTTTCATTCCTACACAACACATAATCTCATTTGATATCTGAGCTTTGAACTATCACCATCTTAATCTTTATTTGTCAAAATACCATTCAAAGGCTTTGATGCTTGCTATTTGGGGATTTGTAGCAGGGAGAAAGGTGCCTAAAAAGTGGAAAAAGGTGGGGGGGACCACTGATTTCCTGCACCAAAAGCTGTCTGCAGCAGCTGGGAATCTTTAGACCAGAGATAGGTGGCTGCAATCAGGAGGATTAGAATGTTCTGATGCTGATCAAAGGGTGGATAGGAGTCATATTAAAGGGAGAATTTCTGGAGGAGAGAGGGGGCTGGTCATTCAGGGTTTGGAACAAGGAGGAGCTGCTGCTGGACTGGCTATTACCTGCTGAAGCTGCTGGCCGAGAGCTTCAATCAAGGATGATTTGTACCAGTTTTCCATTCCATTTTGTATTTGAGTTTGTAAATATGAGGAGCTAAACTCCACTTCTTCTAGGATAGGATAGTAATCTAGGTTAAGTATGGATGGAAATGGATTGAATTAATTCCTGCACTGAATCATTGCTGATTTTCAGATTTCAGAATTGTTTAGAATTAGTTCTTGCCATTGTTAGATCCCATTGTAATCTATAACTGAGAAGTTATCATTTGATCTATCCCTAGTTCAGAAATGGATTAGAAATCAATGTCAAGTTCTGAATTCCAATTTAATTGAAAGTTCTGATTTCTGAAATTCTGATCTCCTGGTTTCTGGTTTTCTGAATTTTCTAAACCTGATTTTTGAACTGTTGAATCTGTTTGTCATTAAGGATTGGATTAATTGAATAGTTGAGAGGATAATATTTACCCTAATCTTATTCAGATATGAATCAAGATGTTTGACAACTTAAGATTCAAATCTATTTTTCCCCAAATCTGATTTCTGAATTTATTTCAGAAATCTGTTCTTCTGATTTTTTTTTTGTTGGAATCTGATTTGCCAAGTGAGCATCCTTAGTTCATCAAATCACCGAGAGGTGTACTCTGGGAATCTCTTGCAGTCCAGAGATGGATCAAGATGAATCTCTTGCAAGCCTGAATTCTAAGGGTCTTGTTGCTGATTTTTTCTGAATTGCAGAATTCTGTTTTCCAATTTCATTTGAATTTCGATTTCCATTGTTAAGCCTCGTTTTAATCCACTACTGAGAGGTAGTCTTAAGGTCATTCTTGAGAGTCAGAGATGACCCAAGGAGCATTGGATAATCACTGAATTTCCCATTTAAGATTGGATGTCTTCTAACCCCAATCAATTAGAGTTTTGTGTGGATTTCATTTTCTTTTGCAACCGAGAGGTTGATTTCAAATCCCCCTGGAATTCAGAGATGAATCAAGGAGCACAAGCTCTATTATTGGATAGATTTCATCCTAGTTTAACTAATTGAAGTGACTTCACTACTTTATGATTGCAATTATAAGTTATCACTTCAGATTTCTTTGAATTGTAAAAATCAGCAATGAGTTTCATTTGAGCTTAATGATAACTTGATTTTCAGTGAGGATCCTCTTTTGATTCAAACTAACTAACAATTATATGATAATATGTTGCTTAATTAAAGGCCAATTGAGCTGTGAGAGCAGCTAGATTTCAAGTTGAATCAGATTTGAATTTTCAATGATAACTTGATCCAAACCATCCATAATTAACTTAGATGAACCACAACTCCTAGGAGAACCTTCCTTATTGATAGTTAAATCTTTCTAGCCATTAATTTAGCATTTATAATTCAGTTTTGCAAAAGTTTTCAAAACCCCAAAACCTATTATCATTCTGCATTTGTTAAAAATCTATTTTCACTTTCAATTAAAAATTTGTTTTTGCCACCTTAATTAGGATTAGTCTAAACTATTTTTAGGTAGTCTAAGACTTCAAATCTTTGTGGATACGACAACCTGAGTCTACTACAATTTACCTGTGCACTTGTAGCTAGTGAGTTGGGAGACCAAAAATTAAAAAAATTGACCCTTACCTTAATTTCAGCAAGTTATCACTCAAACACCCAAATTTCACTACCAGAGAGACTCAATTGAACATTTACTTTAATCACTAATTTCAATACGTTGACATCTGTAGGCTATGAACCATACATATGCATGTCTGTACTTTATTCTTTGCTTTAACAATACCTTGTACTGTACCATACTTTGCTATACCTTACTCTATCTTGTACTTTGCTATGTTATACATTATCATACTTTATTATGCTTTGTGTGATATTACATCTTTTACATTACTATGGGGTCCTTAATGTTCGTTATCTTATGTGAGCTCGACTTTAATTAAGTGGGAAGCTAGAGGTGTCTTTATATCATATGTTGCTAGGATGCCCATGAAAGGGAAGGTGTATGCTAAGGCATACCCTTTTCAAAATATAGGTGGAAGAGGACATGCACCCTAGGAACAGTGGTCGTTGCGGACCTGTAGATTCATTGTCTCCTCGGCTGAGCTACCTGTCCATCAGACATTATACATTATAATACATATGTTGCCCCATGGGGGAAGAGTGCGTCAATACATCACCATTATTCAGAGCACAGATGGGAGAGGGCTTATGGTCCAGAAATAGTGGTAGTTAATACCAGTAGGTATACTGTCTCCTCAGTGCAGCTACCTGCCCCTCACTATATCATATTGATCTGTACCATGAACGACACATAACTATCCCGTTATTTCATCTTTACTTTACTTATTTTCTTTAACATGTGTGGAGTTTGAAATCATAGTTCAGAGAAAGGGTAAAGTTTGGTCGTTACTTGCTTTGTTGCATTGGACATGGCCTCAGGTGGACCATTCAAAGGTTTAGGCCTAATTATAGAAGTTTTGGCCATTCAAGGGGCATTTCAGTCATTTTACATCAAGATTCGTGGTTCCCCTTTTTTGGACCAGTCGACCGTTTCTATTGGACTGATCGACCACTCTAGGTGGGCCGATCGATCGGTTACATACTCGGTTGATTACTTCTTCACGCTGAGCCGGTCGACCGTTCTCTGTGAACTGGTCGATCGGTCGCTGTGTGTCATGTCGCGGGATCAGTCGACCCTCGAAAATCGGTCGATCGACTTTGCGCAAATGGCCTTGGCGGCCTCTGTTGAATCGGTCCGATTATGTCAAATCGGTCGACCGATCTTACGGTCATCCATGATCTGTGCAAATAGATCGACCGTTTGCTCAGAATCGGTCGACCGATTTCAATGAGCAACCAGAGCGCCGGTCATCTTCTTCAATTCCGGTCGACCTCCGGCCGTCCAATCTCGATACATACAATATGAAAATGTTTCTACGGTTCTCTACATCATAATGGAATTGAAATGCACGATAATTGATCTACATTTTATCGTCTAGGGGATTTTACATCTACAGTACCTCTATTCTATCGCTTTCCGGTCGCTGAAGTTGCTGTCGTCGATTTGTCCGATCGCCGATCCATCCTAGCCGGTAGGAATGTGCGTGTACTCATCACGGAAGGGTCGTGATGTGTTGGATCATCCTACGTGCGTCCCCTGTACTCGAGCTACTCGTTCGTCCGTCCGTCGTTTGTTCGCCGGTCACCGAAGAAGAGGGAGGAGCAGGGAGAGGGATGCGGCTGTGAGGGGAGTGGAAAATGAGTGGGCGGAGTCCATTCCACTCCGCTTATAGTCTTTGCCCCTCTCTCTGTAGAGACAGTCATGGGGGAGTGGGGAGTGGGGGAGAGAGGGGAGAGAGAATCGGTCGCGATTCTCTCGTCCCATATTTTATTTATTTTATTTTTATTTTTTTGAAATTTCGAATTTAAGTTGAAGAGAGAGAGAAAAGCCGATCATTACGTTATTAGTTCTAGATTGATCCTTGAAGTCATCATATTGTCTAGAGAATTAGTTTTTATTGTCTATTTTCTAAGTTCTGAATTAGTTGAATGATCGATAGTAGTCTCCAACATCAGAAATCTTTCATTTATTTGAATTTGCATCCATAAACAAAGTATACTGTCATTTCACCTCTATAAACGGTTTACAATCCAAACAAGGTATTCAGCCGTTGAAATTAAATTTAGCATAAGGGCAGTACCCGACCAGTTCCCATCCCATGGGGCTCATGAGACGGGAAACTGCCATCCAACGAGGGTCGTGGGACGTGGAAGGGCAGTTCCCGTCCCACGTGGCTCGTTATATATATATATATATATTAATCAAACATATATACGTATACATACAAATATATTATCTTCGTGTGAGAAACCTACCTCCAAGGTTGTCAAGATCAGGATCTTATATATAAGATCGGAGGGGGATCATAAGTTCGTAGATCGTAAGATCGAATCGAGGATCGTAAGATCCTACATATTAATAAAATAATATATTTTTAAAATAATAAATATATTTTTGACAAAATTTTTGCATTGAAATATTAAATTATACCTCACTAAGATATTTTTTATCGATTCTTAAGCCAAATTATATCAAAACATATTAAAAATGGACAAAAATATATTTAACTTCATATAAATTATTTTTTAATATCATAATATATTTTTAATTATTATTCAAATGATTATATTAATCATATGAGATCGTATAGGATCGGTTAAGATTGTGAGATCGTGTGACCAAAATTAAAATCATATTAAGATCATACGTAATAAGATTCTCAAGATAAGTTCGAGATCGGAAGGGATCTGTAAGATCGTAAAATCGTAAGATCTTAAGATCTAGATCGGGATCTTGACAACCTTGCCTACCTCCACAGTGAAACGTGTGACTCATAGTAAGACATAATGATTAGAATAAAAAGCTCTCAGAAAGTGTCTTATTCAACTTTAGTCACATTGCTAAAATTTCCTTTTGGTGGCACTAAGTGAAATTGCATTTTAACTCATTTAATATAAATAATAATGAAATACATTAATCTTGAAAGCTTAAAAACAATTATTACATAAATACAAAGTTAAAAAAAATATAACAATTGGCACAAATAAATACCTCGTTTCGTGTACATCACAAGTTACATAACCTTTATAAATAAAGCTCACATACAACATTGATATTTTTTTTTTTTTTTGAAAAAACTTAACTTTGTATTAATTAGCTGCTCCAAAAGAGCTTGGGTACAAAAAATGAGCTAGGCCCGGAGGAGGCCTGCCCTACTAAAAATTGTTACTAAGTTGTTGTCGATCCAATTTAGCTAAATGATCAGCCGCACGGTTATCGCTGCGGAAATAGTGGGACACAACAACGGGGCGAATATCCACAAGAAGGCACCATATGTCAGCAAGGATGCCCCGGAGATGCCACTGACAGCCTTGCTCATGATTAACGGCGCGCGCCAGAAGCTCTGAGTCTGAGTAGATGTAGATATCAGATAGACCCACAGAACAGCAAGCCTGGATGCTAGCAAGTAGGGCGCGAGCCTCCATCTCGAGGACCGAGCTAGCCGCAGCAAAAGATGACCCTGCAAAAAGAAAAGAAGTGTCGTGAGATTGCGCCAGAAATCCAACACCCCTGACTCCAGCCGAGAAGGAGCCATCAGTAAACAGAATGGCTCCGTGCTGAGGGGGGGCTCCCGCCGGACCTATGGCTGCAAGTCGTAGGGGCGATTTGCCTCAGGTGCGTGGGCGCCAGCATACTCATGAAAGCCGGCCAAAGCCCTTACCCAAGCCAAGTCTACGGTTGCACACCGTGATCTGAAATGAGCCTCATTTTGAAGATTTCATAACTCCCAGAGACAGTGGGCAAAAAGGGAAAGCAAAGAGTTCTTGGAGTGCGTATCAAGGTTGAAACCTTCGAGCAACCAAGCTCCAAGGTGCCAGGAGTCTTGGTGGTGGAAGGTAATATTGAGGTTATGCGCAAGGGAGTTCCAAAGGCGCTGGGCCATAGGGCAATGGAAGAATAGATGCGAGGTATTTTCAAGGTGGAGGCCATAGAGACTACAAGCGGGGTTTATGGTGTTATAAAAAAGGAGGATTGTATCCAGAGTGAGCAATTTGGAATGAAGGAGCTTCCAAAGGAAGATATGGATCTTCGGGGGAGCAGGAATCTTCCTAACGATGTGCCACGGTGACCCGCCAGCAGAACTCGGCGGCATAGGGCGGTGACTAACATGACGATAAACTGACTTTGTGTTCGCACACCCATAGGTATCATTCACCCAAACCCACGCGTCATCATTGGCATTTGAAGAGATGTAAATACATTTAACTTGATCACAGAGATAAGGCGTGAAAACATCCGAGAGCAAAGAGCAATTCCAAGAGCCGTTAGAGATAAAATAATCGACATTGAGATCATCAAGGCAAATGTCCATATTAATGAACGTTGGCATGCAAATCAGCAGCATCGTGAAGATCCAAGGGTCGAAAAGGATGGAAGTACTGGATCCCGAGCCGATACTCTTGGTGAAACCAGATCGAAGAACGGGGACAGAGTTAAGTATAAGCTTCTAGGAGTCTGCGATGTGGGTGCGTGGCATGTCCGCCCAAAGGTGTAAAGGTCCATATTTAGCCTGAACGAACGCCACCCAGAGGGTGGAACGATTGTTCAAGAGATCTTGTATGCGTTTGGCAATGAGTGAGTGGCGGATGTTGAGTAAGCTACGTATTCCAAGGCCCCCACAGAAATGAGGGAGCTGAGCAGTGGACCAGTTTATCAAATGTGCGCCCCGGATATTCCCCCCAGGATCCCAGAGGAAAGATCGAGAGAGCCGTTCAATTGAAGTGATGATGCCACAAGAGATGTTAGTGACACAGAGTGAGTGTAAGGGTATAGAAGTGAGGGTGGATTTGATGAGAATGAAGCGCCCATCCTAATTTAGAACCCCACGCTTCCAACCAGAAAGGCGGGAGGAGATTTTGTTAATCATTGAAGAATGTTCTCGACCAAGAATATGTTTGGGTGAGATAAGGACTCTCAGATAGCGAAAAGAAAATGAACCAATTTTAAAGTTCAAGATCGAGCTAATATGATGCATACGGCGTGTGCTAAGTTTAGGAAGATATAATTCAGATTTTAGAGGGTTTACCCTCTGATCAATGAGGTACTGAAAAATGCTCAAGATCTTTTGAAGGTTGATGGCATTTCGTTTCGTGGCCTTTAAACAGATGAGAAGGTCATCTGCGAAGAGAAGTCTGAAGGAGTTAGAACGAAAGGGAGAAATGAGACCGGCCGAGACGTGTTGAGTCATAAGTGAGGAAAATACTTGTGTAGTAATAATGAAAATATAGGGGGAGATGGGATCTCCCTGCCGGAGACCACGATATCCGGTAAATAGTGGAGAAGGTTCTCCATTGATAAGGCATGAAAAACATGAGAAGTTATACATAATAAGATCCAGTCGATGAATTTCGTTGGGAAGTTCATGCGATTGAGGATATGAATTTCGCTAGGAAGTTCATGCGATTGAGGATAGTGCGAAGGGCATCTCAGGAGACGCGATCGAAGGCTTTTTCTAAGTCTGCTTTGAGCAGCATATACTTATCGATCTGGAGGGAGGATAGGCCAGCAATCATGAGGGATGTCGATCTGGAGAGAGGGTTCGCGATAGTGTTCGATAAATATGTTCTGAATGAGACCAGGGTTTGTGATTAGTTGATTATCTTCATTAATGATTGAGGAAATGGTGTTTTGGCTACGCCTATTGACAGTAGATAGATGGCAGTATTTGGTGTTGCGGTCTCCATGCGGAGCCAATTGGTGCGAGACTTACTCCACCATTTGAGACTAAGTTGCCTTAGGTAAGCCGCATGGCGGTGATAAGCTGAGCGCAGTGTGTCAAGCTCGTGGGGGGTGAGGCCCCGCTGGGCGTCAAGGAGTTCTAGGCGGGAAATTTCCTGAAGGGCATTCTCAACATGGATCTCTAAGCGACCAAGAGTCTCACAATTCCATTTAAGAATATCATTTTTAATGAGGTTGAGGGCTTTGGATATGGTATGTTGCCGGTCGCCGAAGGCCCAGTGCCTTTCGACAATCTCACGAGGTTTGGGGTGAGAGAACCAGAATTGTTCGTACTTAAATGATTTAGTCCTAGGCTTGGGATGAGTTTGAAGGAGGAGAGGAGCGTGATCCAAGACACATTGGGTGAGAGTGGTTAGGGTAATACTGGGGTATTGGGATAGCCAAAGATGGTTCGGGAGGGGACGGTCGATACGACAGAGGATACAAGCCATGCTGGTACGATTATTACACCATGTGTAAGGAGTGCCAATGGGGTTGAGGTCGGTTAACGTTTGAGAGTTTATGAGGTTGTTTAATGCGTTAATAGATCGAGAGGTTTTGAAGGGTTTACCTCCTAATTTATCATTTGGAGAAGTTAAAGTGTTAACATCACCGATTAGGAGCCAGGGAAGAGAAGTAGTGTCTAGGTTACAGAGTTCATTCCAGAGCTGGGTTCTAACAGAAGCGATAGTACTAGCATAAACCGTCGAAAGCAGAAAATTAAAACTGTTGAAAGAAATGGCAGCATGAATAATTTGAGGAGTAGAGTGGAGCGAGGTAACCTAAGTTTCCTAGCCCCGCCAGGCCAGGAGGATGCCGCTAGAGGCGCCAATGGCCTCTTGATAGATTCCGTCCCAGTCGGGACCAAATCGCTTGATCACCTGTTTCATTTTTACAGCATCCGCATGGGTTTCTAATAAAATTACAAAATCAGGTCTATGATGTCTAATAAGATAACTAGTCCTATCTCTAACTTTTGCCCGGTGAGCACCGTGGCAGTTCCAGGCGAGGACTCTCATGGGGTCACCGCGGAGGGGGTGGGAAGGTGCGACATCACCTGCATAGAAGAAGAATTTAGTGAGGCCGGAGAAGAGCGAGAAGTCGATAACTTACCCTTAGGCTTTGAGGGCTGTGGCTTGAGAATGCGAGCCTTCTTCTTCTCCACACGTGGTGGGGGAAGCAACTCAGGGTCCTCAAGCTCATCCTCCTAGAGATCAGGGGTAGGCAGTTGTCGATCTAGGCCATCCGGGGGAGAGCTAAGTCGCCTAGAGACAAGAGAAGGAAAGTTAGCGTGATTAGGATCTTCATTAACACTGGCGGCCTCAGAGGAAGGAGGTATGGCTGGAGGAGCAGGAGGAGAGGAAGCGTTGGATGGAAGCAGAGAGGAGGGTGAATAGGTAGAAGGTAGCCGGGGAGAGGAGATGTGAGGAGGGGAGAGAGGAAGAGTGGTTTTGTTTGGTGGGAGGAGAGACGTCGTTGGTGTATGGCTGAGATATAAGATCGCACACGACTCGAGATCATATCCTGCCACATGTGATGATGGGGGCATCCGAGGGCGAGGTCATGACTGTTGAAATTCGGGGATCGGATCGGTGACGTGGAAGGAGGAAGCACAAGTGTGCTTGTTCGCAGAGAGTCACTGACATTGGCCGAAGAGACCCAGGTCACTGACGTGGATGGTGAACCACGGATCGCAGACACGGGCGGCGAGCCACGGATCGCTGACGTGGGTACCTACAAAGTAGAGACATAGATTGATGATGTGGCAGGTGACCGTTGAGCGCACGCCTGTTGAGGGGAGGCCAAGGCACCGAAAGTGAGAGCACGGCCACCGACGGCGGCTCCACATCCGATGCAGGGCAGTTCAGATTAAGGGGAGGTTCATGGTTTTGAGCCACCAGCTGCGTTTCTGGATGACGAGCCACCAACCAGGCTGCCGGCAGGGGCGAGCCACATGAAGCCACGATCCATAGAGCATCACATCGCCGGCGTCCGCGGCAACACTGCACCCCTCAAAATGATGGCCCACCGAGCCGCAGCAAAAGCAGAAGGTAGGAACATTCTCATATAGGACCTGCTGGAGGTAGCGGTCGCCGTTTGGTAGGCTAACCCAAGTCGCCTGCTTCAACAGCTTGGAGAGGTCCAGTTCAACGCAAACCCAAGCGGAGGCTCCGGGACCATGGGCATCCACATGGAGGACAAGTCCGAATGCTGCCGCAACACGCTGGACCAGCCGAGGCGTGTGGAGCTCAAGCGGAAGGCCAGGAAGTTGAATCCAAGTGGGAGAGGCGAGGACATCATTGTCGTCTGGGCAAAAGAAGGGGGCCACCTAAGCAACGGTGAGGAGGCTCCCATCGAATTCCCAAGGCCCGCCGGTCACTACAAATGATCGTTGAGATTAGCAAATGAAAATAGCAAGTATGAGTTACCAATCTCAGTAATGGAGCATGGCTCCGTGGTCGACCAAATGCTAGGAATCGCCTGGCGAAGAGAAGCCAGGTTTCCCACAAAATGACCCAAGAGGCAGAGACGCAGAGCGGAGGACTACTCCTCCGTCTCACACGCCGGGATTGAAACTTTATCAGTGATGACCTCCCGCAAGCCCCGAAGCTGACGCTGCGAGATGGCCACAGGTGGAGGCGCCGGCTTAGGGCCCCGGACGGTAGCAGCCCATGAGCGTGAGGGGGGGAACGTGGGAGTTGGGGCTGAGCGGTCGTGAGGACCCGAGAGGGGGAGGATCGGGTTAGCGGGGAGGGGAGTGGTTCGCGGAAGGGGAGGAAAAGGGTCTGCAAGAGGAGGATCCGAAGACATGGTCGAGATCTATCCTCGGTAGATGATGCCAGGGACACAGTTCAGGCGGCGACTACAGCAAAGCCGTGGCGTGGAGACACTCTACTGTGGTAGCATTGTCCAGGGTGATACTCAGTAGACAATTGCACCGCATTCCGGATCCTAATGTTATAAATTGATATAATTACTAACACTTGTTATAATATTATAAGGTCCATCCATGTATACATGGCCACCCAAGCTATAAGACTGCACGCACACATCACTACCAATCTATTATCTAATATGATTTCACCTTTCTACTATTTTTACTGTTTCCTCTATCGCGCTGTGTCTGCTGTTACGTTGTGTCCGTGAGTCGATAGTTAGAAGTTTTATAACACTGGTCCGCATGTCATTAGGTATACGATATAAAGGTTTATATCATTTGTCAGTTTATAACACTTTTGTAAACACGTATAAAACAAGAAGAGATGAGCTGTATTTGGTATTTGAGTTTTGAATACAAAATATGGTTTCCCTCCCAATCCTTGCTCTTCTCTGGTTCCTTTGACGAATGCTAAATCTCCGGAAGGTTCTGATTAGCGGCGATCTGCGATTATCTTTCAGGGGAGTTTTTATCATGGTATCAGAGCCATCTCAAGGTGCTTCAGATCTGATTCTTCTTCTTGATTCCAATACGAGATAAGTCTTCCTAGATCCGAGTTCTTCTTCAGATTCGATTGGATTAAGTTGTTGTATTCAAGTTTTCTGATTTTCTGACATCATAATGTTTGATTCAAGTTCTTCCGGAATGAATTCTTTGGTGTTTGATGTTATGAATCCGCTCTTCTTGAGTCCATCAGATACTCCTAGACTCATTTTGATTCCAGATCAATTGTTAGGTGCAGAAAATTATGCATAATGGAGTGATGCTATGTTTAATGCCCTTTTAGCCAAGAACAAACATGTGTTTGTAGATGGCTCATTTACAATTGATATTGTAGAGAATTCTATTATCTATCCATAGAATCCAAGATCGTATAATTTGGATACTGTGCAAAAAGTTATGCTCAAAATAGTGCAGGTCGATCAACCAGTCGGTCGAAGCAAAGAAGACCGGTCGAGCATATACTGGTCAACCGATCGAAGATGTCGGTTGACTGATAAATACATGAGTTGTCTCGATTGACGATGAGATGATAGTAGTCTATTTATCGGTCGATAGCCCAGTCGATCGATCACGAGCAGAAATTGAAGAAATCGCACAACGGTCACATAGATCGGTCGACCGACCTCCGAGTCAAATGTACAGTACCGGTCAAATTTGAATGAGGAATTTGTGGATTTTTGGGTGAATTTTTCACATACCAGAGCCTATAAAAAGGAGTTCCAAAGCCAGAAGCAAAAGCACTCATCCAAGCGTTGAAGAAAAACTTCAAGTTATCAAAAGAAGATCATTCTTTGAAGTTTTCTCTTCTTTCTCTCTTCTCCTCTTGTGATGTTAACATTATAAAAGAGAGAAGCATTTTATTTAGAAAAAATACTGAGAGAGCTCTTGTGTAAAAGATGTTCCAAATCTTACCTCTTGAGCGAGAGAAAAGATTAGTTTTGTTAGGAGGAGAGGTGTGTCTTACCTCTCGAAGCGGAGAAAAAATGGTGGTGTAAAGAGCTTTTTTCCTTTCCCCATTTGGAACAAAGGAAGATATTCTAGTGGAATCACCGGCGATCTCGAGGTCGAGAAGTCGGAGCGGAGACGTAGATCAAGATGTGACCGAATCTCGTCAACAACCATCGCGTGCTTTGTGATTGCTCTCTCTCTCTCTCTCCCTCTCATATTGGTTTTGATGTGATTTAAATTGCATTGATTTAAAAGATTTTAAGATTCAATTTCAAGCTTCCGCAATGATAATTGTGAATTTGATATTTTTGTTTGAACACCAATCCACCACCCCTAGTGCCCTTTGGGATCCTACATGATGGGTATAAAAATGATTGTTTCAATCATGTTCGAACATAGATTCTTATCATGATTCATCTGCCCTCTATTAATCAGACTTACTCCTTATCAGTAGAAGAAGAACAGAGGCAATGAAAACTAATACACATAAGAAATGATCAAATGGCCTTATCTGGGAACAAAGTTCAGTATAGGCAGAAGAGGGATTATCAAATTATATGTGATCACTACAAGGAACCTGGACATAAAAGGACCCAATGTTATAAGATAACTGGTTATCCACAAAAATTCAAGAATAAAGGGCAAAATGTCGCAAATTTAGCCGCATTATAGTCTTCTGAAGTAGAAACAGTTACGAGTGATTGCCTTGATGGAAAGATGAGTTCTTCATTCGCTGAGGAAGAGTAGAAATATATCTTGAGTTTAGTGCAAGGAAATCATGATAAATCCTCCTTGGAACACTCTACTAATATGGTAGGTATATCCTCTAATTTGTTTTCTCGGGAGTGGATCATTGACTCTGGTGCATCAAGTCATATGGCATCTCACAAAGACTGGATTATACATTTTAAACCTTTGGATTCTAAAAACATTGTCTCTTTTCCAAATGGATCAACTTCTATAGCTACTCACTGTTTAACTTCTGATATAAGCCTTGATAATGTTCTTGTTGTACCAAACTTCAAATTCAATATGATCTTTGTTGCACAATTGACAAAAGATTTGGCTTGTGTTGTCTCATTTACTCCAAATTCTATTTTCATTCAGGATTATTTGAATGGCAAGGGGAGCCTTATTGGTGAAGTACGAGAGGGGCTTTATTACCTGTTGAAGAATCCTGGTAGTTTCAAGATTGTAGCAGGAGTCTGATTTGGAAACTCAGAAGTCTGATTTGGAAATCTGGCATCGTCGACTTAGACATTTACCATATGATAGTGTTATTGATTCCTGAATTCAAGAATTGTAAAATTGACAAAAACATGTCTAATTGTATTGTTTGTCCATTGGCCAGACAAACTCAACTTCCATTTCATTCAGCTATGAATAAATCCAGTGACATTCTAGATTTGATTCATATAGATACTTGGGCCCCTTTTAAATATCCTACACATGATGGTTGCAGTTATTTCGTAACTCTTGTTGATGATCACACAAAATTCACATGGGTGCATTTGTTAAAATAGAAATTAGAATGTTTTTCTACATTGTGCAGTTTCCTTAATCTGGTTCAGAATCAATATAACAGGAAAGTTTAAAGTGATAAGAACAGACAATGGATCAGAATATCATAGTAACAGATAGAAAACTTTATTTTCAGACAAAGGAATTTGGCATCAAAGTTCTTGCACTTATACTCCACAACAAAATGGTGTTGTAGAGAGAAAACATCGACATATTCTAGAAATAGCAAGAGCAATGCTTTTTCAGTCCAATCTTCCTATGAAATTCTGGGGGGAATTGATTAAGGTTGTTGTTCATGTCATTAACAGGTTGCCTTTAAAGGTTTTAAATAACCTCTCTCCTTATGAGTCTTTTTTTAAGAGACCTCATGATATTGCTCATCTGAAGGTTATTGCGTGTCTTTGTTATGTGACTAATAAAGTTATCACACATAAATTTGATAGAAGAGCTAAATCATGTACTTTGCTGGGATATTCCATGACTCATAAAGGTTATAGAGTATTAGACCTTTGCTCAGAAAAGGTATCTGATTCTCGAGATGTGAGGTTTGTTGAGCATATATTTCCTTATGGCAGTGTTTGGTTGGGAACTTTTCGCGTGAACATCGTGAAAAGTTCCCGTCACGTGACATTCGGCCGGAACATTTGGCCAAATGTTCCGGCCGAAAGTTCTCGCCGAAGGTAAGAACATTTGCTTTTTTTTCATCTCCATGTCTTTTCAGCCGCATTCTTTGACTCTTTTTTTAAAATTTCATTTATTTTATAATGTATGTATATATAATTTAGAATATATTAATACATTATTAGCGATATTATAAAATAATTTATTAAATGTTATTAATTAAAAATTATAAAATAATTAATAAATATTTTATTAATTAAACTATTCAATTATTTTTTAAAAAATTTATATTATATTTGGATCTTAAATTATAATATTAATAATATTTAAAATATTTAAACAAAATAAATAAAAATAATATTAATAATATAACAATTTACGTAAATTATAATATTAATAACATATTCTTATTTACTATAATAATATTCTTAGTTATCATTTTTTATCCAAACACCCACTAAAACTTATCCATCACATCAACTTTTTAAATCCTCATCATTACAATTTTTCATCCAAACACCAAAGCAAACTTTTCTATCAAATCAATTAGTTCTCGAGAACCAATGTTCTCTCCAAATTCCCCTACCAAACATAGCCTATACGTTTGAGAATATATTGAAAGAACTCATATTAACATCAACCCCCACTTGTACGAATCATCAAGGTGTGCTGGATTTTTTAGCTCCTAGTTTTTTTTAACTATAATCAGGTAGATGATTCTCTAAATAACAACACTGATGTTCTAGAAGATCAAATCCAAACAGAATTAGAACATCCAGATTTTTCTTCTCCAGTCAGTGAGTCTAATACAAAAGCCATGGCAGAGAATTTGGAAATTCCTTCTTTGAATCCTCTTCCTCTTGTCTTTAAAGACCACAGAGGGTTATCAAACAATCAGGATGGCTGCAAGACTATGTTGTCACCTCTGCTAAGTTGACCTCTGTTGAACATCCTCTACAGTCTGTAATGTCTTATCATGCCTGCACTTCTCATTATCAAGCATTCCTTACAACCATTTCTAAGTTCGAAGAACTAGTTTCCTATAGACATGCAAGACAAAATCCCAAGTGGGTCCAAGCTATGAACGATGAGTTAAATGGTTTGCAGGATAATGGGACTTGGGAGATAGTTCAATTACCTCAAGGGAAGAAGCATGTAAATGGGTGTACAAGGTCAAAGTTACTTCCACGGGTGAAAGAGAGAGGTTCAAAGCAAGACTTGTGGCAAAAGGATACAATCAGAAGGAGGGGTAGATTTCAAGGAAACTTTTTCTCCAATAGCAAAATCTATTACTATCAGGGTTGTACTCACAGCAGCTACACAATTCAATTGGTTACTCTTTCATTGGGATGTCAATAATGCTTTTTTGAATGGAGATTTATTTGAGGAAGTATACACGACTCTACCTGGAGGCTTAAAAATTTAGGGGGAGACTACGGGTAAAGCATGTCGGCTTCTTCATTCATTATATGGGCTCAAACATGCCTCACAACAATGTAATATTAAACTTATAGAGATACTAATTGATTCTGGTTTTGTGCAAAGCCAAAATGATTACACTCTTTTTACTAAGGCTCAAGGTAGTGAATTTGTGGCCTTGTTGGTTTATGTGGATGATATCTTAGTTGCTGGAAATAGCATGAAGCTTATTGAATCAGCAAAGAAGGATTTACAATCTCATATTAAAATGAAGGACCTGGGGGAGTTAAAGTTTTTTCTTGAGTATGGAAGTCCTTCGATCTTCTTCAGGCATTGTTCTAAATCAATGAAAGTATACTCTAAATTTGCTTACTAATTTCAGACTCATAGCTACCAACCAGTCTTTACTCCTTTTGAATAGAATGTGAAATTAACAACTATTGAATTTGATCAACATTTTGATAAATCTACATCAGATACTCTTTTAGAGTCTCTTGAAACGTTTCAAAGGCTCATTGGCAGGCTAATTTATCTCACACATACAAGGCCAAATATAGCTTTTGCAGTTGGACATTTAAGCCAGTTCATGCATGCCCCAAAATCTTCACACTATCAAGCAGCCTTGAGACTAGTCAAGTATCTCAAATCTTCACCTGGGCGTGGACTCTTGTTCTCAGTTGTGAAAAGTTCTTCTGTCACTGCCTTCAGTTATGCCGATTGGGCTTCTTGTATTCTCACCCGTAGGCTTTAACTGTCGCTGAACTTATTTGGCTGGATTGGTTATTTGCTGAACTTCAGTTACCCTTACGGCATCCTTTCTTGCTCTTTACTGATAGTTAGGCCGCAATTCAGATGGTCGACAACCTAGTGTTTCATGAACGTACCAAGCATATCGAAATCGATTGTCATTTTGTTCTAGATAAATCCTTGCAGCACTTGATCAAGATTCTTGATGTTGCTTCTAAAGATCATTTGGCTGATCTTCTCACCAAGGCCCTTGGATGACATCAGCATGATTATCTGGTGCGCAAGTTGGGGTTGTTTGATTTATTTGAAACCCCAACTTGAGGGGGAATGTTATCTGATATGATTTCATCAGTTCTGTTTCTACTATTTTCATTGTTTCCTCTGTCGCGCTGTGTCTATTACGCTGTGTCCGCATGTTGGTAGTTAGAAGTTTTATAACACTGGTCCATCTGTCGTTAGTTAATATAAAGGTCTATATCATTTTTCAGTTTATAACACTTTTGTAAGCACGTATAAAACTAGAAGAGAGGAGCTGTATTTGTGATTTGAGTTTTGAATATAAAATATGGTTTCCTTCCTTCCCAATCCTTGCTTTTCTCTAGTTCCTTTGACGAATGCTAGATCACCGGAAGGATCTGATCGGCAGCGATCGGCGGTTATCTTTCACAGGAGTTTTTATCAAAACCATGTAAGCTAATCAGTATATGCGGGAATTAATACAAAAACATTATTATTTCATAAGCAATATTACTTAGTGTTAATAATAAATACTATAAGAAATCTTTCAAATAGAGACACAAATTAGTGACTCAAATGTTGCGATGCGAATTCGACGCCAATAGCGTCTAAATAGCGATGTCGTTGGGTAAAGTGCTTCCTCATAACGTCTATTTAGCATTACATTAGCATTACCGCTCTTCGGCACTAAATCGGGAGCCATGGTGACGCTACTTCGCCACTATTATCACGCGTCAAAATTAGAAAATGTATGATAGACTAGAGTTGTATTGGTGTCGACACAATGCGACGCTAAGTCGACGCCAGTTTAGAGGCAATATTGGCGTCATTGTCATGCATTCTATTGGCATCAACAATGTGCGGTGCTACGTTAGAATCACGGCCACTGCGTCGCTAAGTCGACGCTAGTTCAAGTGGCGATATCGACGTCCGAGACGTACGATGCTATCATAAGGCTAAAGTGATGCTATATGATTGCATGTATATATATATATATATATATCTTTATTGATTTGTATTTAAGTAAGTAGGTAATGTTAATTTGTATAACTATATATGTTACCTATACTATACTTCTATGTATGATTAGATGTATTGAAGTATATAAACACAAATACACATTTATATACATACATACATACATATATATATATATATATATATACGTGTGTACTTTTTATAGAAAGAAAGAATACTATATATGTGTAGAACATAGTACATTTAATTTATATATATACCTACATGTGTAGGCACACATGTCAATATATTATACATACAATATATATCATATATTAATTATAGATAAATTATTTTTATATTCTTAATCATGGAATTTTGAGGGTTGAATTAAGTGACATGATTTTCTTAAAAAAATTGAAATTAAATACTTATATTTAGCACCACTGTAGAGATGCAATGGAGTCTACATCGCGTCGAAATAGCGTGAATTTGTCATCTGATGCTAACACGATGACAACTAGCATCGCTTTAGCACTTCATCAATTGTCGATGCTCAAATAGAGCCACTATAGTGTCGATGTCACGCCTCCCGCTCCTGACGCTATATCGACGTCTCATGTGTGTGACATCGTGCCGATGCTAAGGCATCGCTATTTTATCTAGCCACGAATTAGCGTCAAGATATGCACAATTGAGTCGCTATTTTATTTAGCTGACTTCTTTTTATTATTCTCACTTAATCTTACATATGCATAAATTTCTTCTAATTTAACTAATAAGGAAAATATTTCACTTAATTCCATGCTGATAGTTGTACAATTTAACAAAAGAATTCATAGATATGCGGTACAAGTTTATATATATACATATATATACATATATGAATATGGAATTAAACGATAGGGTTTTTCTTAGTAGTTAGATTAGATAATATGTACACATATAGATTATAGGCATACATATATGTGTATATATACGTATATTGATATAATTAGGTAATATAAACTTACGTATACATATGTATATGTACACATTTATTCATATATATACACATATATACATGTACATATACATATATAGATACATAAATTATCCAGTTATTTTTAATTAATTATCTATAAAATTTATTGTTATTTTCTTAATTATAGCATTATGATAATTGACTTAATTTTCTCCATAGTTTAATTAAACAAATAAAAAATTAAACGCACAGCGTTACAGTAGCTTTGAAATAGCGTCGCATGTTGTTGGCGTCACTTTACCGTCGAGTTAGCGTCACACCCAATGTTGTTGAACTCTCGAGTCAAACTTTTAAACTCTTACTAGTTTAAAAGTTTTGATAAGTAAAACGAATCAAATCGGCATAAACTCTTAAATAGTCTAGACTCTTAGATTTTACATAAAAATTAATTTAAACAATTTTGTAGATTCTTATAAACTCTTATAGAGTCTATACGATGCTACATGAGTTTATACGATTCTATACTATTAGTACAATTAGTTATTTTGCATAATAAAAAGGTTGTAAAATCTTAATTATTCTATTTAATAATGTATTGTTATTAGAATGAAATTATTAAAGATTATAGTGTAATAGTTTTATTTATTTTTATTTTGTATAAGTTTTTTTTATCTGAGTAAACACAATAATTAAAAGTTAGTTAGTATTTAGTAGTTATAAGTGATAGTACTTATTTTTTATTACTTTCATATTTATTTCATTTGAGTAAAATATATTAGTTATTTACAATTTATGCATAATATATAATTATATATGTGTTCATAAGTGCATATAATTATTTAAATATTTTAACTTATTTAGTACATAGACTCTACGAGTTTACAAGTCGATTCTACGATACAAGTTTACCGGACAAAAAAATGAGTTTACCTAAACTCTCAAACTTGACAACATTGGTCGCACCTATTGTGTCGCGATACTCGATCTATGTGCTCGTCGAAGAACGAATCCCAACGCTCCACTTTCTTTTATCCGACGATCCATGTTTGTGTGCATTTTCTTTTATCCAACGATCGGTGTGCGCGTCCATCACATATTGCATATGTTCCCTCTGCACCCCTTCCTCTTCTCACGCTCACACTCCACTCCACTCCCTTTGTGCCACTCTCTCCACCTCACCCACCTCCTCCATCTCGCCACTCAGGAGCGCGACGACAACCTCCACGCCCTCTTCCTCCTCCACCAGCGCCAGCGCAATGGTGACCACAATGACCCGTGATGCCAACGTCCACCTCCCAAGTCTCACTGTCTCAATGACGTCGTCTGATCCTTCAACTCTGAAGATGGCGGAGGTTCCAAGGACATTGCCGATGCAGAGGCTACGGAGGAGCGTAGCAAGGGAATGACCATGTCAACAGCGGCTGCGCGAAGGGTGCTATTCGAGAGGGGGATGTCGTCGAATGGCGCCAAGGGACGTCGCCGAGAAGAATAGAACGTGTAATGTGTGCTGTAATTTGATATAACCTATAATGTGCGAACGTGTAATGTAAAAGATTAACACTCGATGAATGTAATTTAATGATTAGGAATTTGATGATTTAATGGAAATGATTAGGAATTTGATAATGTAATTTGATGTATTGTGCAAGGCAATGTTATTTTGGTGTATTAACATATTGTATTTGGCGTGTCTTTAGTGCCACATTGGCATCATAATTTAGCGCCACTTTAGTGACTACATAGTGTCGCAATTCTTAGCGATGCATTGGAGTCTAAATAGTGCCAAAATGATGAAAAGTAAACGGAGTTAGCGATTGCTTTAGTGCCATATTAGCATCATAATATTGTCTATATTTAGCATCATCTTGGCATCTCGATGGTGTTAGAATCTTCAACGTCGCTTTAAAGTCTCTGTCTGTCGCTTCGCCATACGATTTATAGTGTCATTGTAATGGCGGACTAGCTTCAATAGGTGACACTAGTAGCGACATTGTGCGCTTTGGCGCCATGGCGACACTAATGGTTACCGATTTTCGACATCTCCTGTCAGTGGCATCGTGTCGATGCTAATACGTGGCTAATATTTTTAGCCACAAGTTAGTGCCACATTAGAGATGCATTGTGGAGTCACTATTTCACATAAGCATGAAAAGAAAACGCATAACTTAAGATGTCATGTCCATTAAGAAGATCTTATAACATAAGAAAAAGGCAAAATCATGTTATCAACTTTATAGGAACATCATGGTCTATTTTGGGCACCAATGTAAAGGAAGGGATCATATCCAATAGAAACACCATTAGTTCATCACTTAATGAAATTTAATTTCCTCCATGTTAAGTAACATCATCATGCCAATAGGAGGTGGCTACCCAAAAAATAATTATGCCACTATATAGGAACTTAATTCCTCCATCTTTCGTAATATCATCATGCCATTAAGAACTCAATTCCTCCACTTTTGACATCATCATAGTAATTTTTCATTGTAACATAATTATCTTCTTCTTATTAATTAGAAAAGCTCTTTATTTTATAAGGATATGCTTGACAAAATAATACATCTACATCATAGATGGGGGATCCGTGTTGTATACGAGGAGGATGCATCACTTTTGCAATGAAATAATCTTTGTTGTTTGGGGTGGAGCAAACTAACACAACAAGAATAGTGACTCATAGTGTTTGGCCTTTGTCGTGCTGCATAGTTTCACTTCTTGTCTCTCCATTAAAACATCTTCTTCTTAGTTCTCCGTGATTCATACACATAGAGAAAGACAACTCACATATGACATATTTTATCTTTCATTAACATTATCTTTATATTTGGACCATAAACAAATTATACGAGAGCAAGAGTGACTCCAAATCATCAGTAGATATCACATAAGGATGCATAAAGTTAGTATCACTTGATTGGATTTCAATTGAGTTGAAAGACAAGTATCATTGGCTTTAGACAGAGTTTCAAACATCTAGTTCATAGTGTGTATGTTCGATCTTCATTCGAACACTCTCAGCAATCTCAACTTTTAAACGTCCTGTCCAGGGGCGACCGATGTTTTGTTGGCAAGAGATGTCTCGACTATTTGAAAGTTTCAAACATTCAGTCTGATTAGTCACGGTTTGAAAGAATTTTATCAAACATCGTATGAATGTTTGATACAATGGTCATGGCCTTTCGTAGAGTGTTCAACTAAGATTTTATAGAGCAGAAGTCCGCTAAGAATTTTGGTTATTTGATCTGAATATTGTCTACCCTTGGTCGAGATTTCGGATGTCTGAAACTTCTTTCAATCGTCTGAAAGTCTGACAAAAGCATCATTATGATCCTTAGAGTTTCAACCAAATTTTCAACACCCAATCACTTTCAAACTCAAATCATAGAAAATAACACATATCAACCAATTTAGGCATTTGAAGTCAATAGTCATGAACTCGATGAAGTGATCTATACAATATGTCCCTAGTTCGGACTCTATCTTTAATAATAATCAAGGATCATTAGTCATAATCATAATAATCAACATAAGGCATCAAATTATTATTCAAGACATGTAAGACAAATTGGGCACATATGAACATCATCAATCATGAGAATTAGGCATAATCAACAAAAGGAAATTGTCATAGTCTATCCTTCTATCCAATTAATCATAGGCTCAATTCCCTAATCATGGATCATAAAAATAGAATACTAAGCATGCTTCTACTCTTGAGAAGAAAGTTCCATGACAAAGATCCTAGTAGCACATTGTTTTGTCAATTCCTTCTTTTCTTTGCTTCTTCCTTGCTTCTCTTCATTCCTTTTCTTCCTCCTTCTCATTTATCTTGACCACACCCCAAATCCTCTCCTTCACACTTTGAGATTATCCCAATGTTGTAAGATCCGACCCGACCATCGACCCGGATTGACCGACGAGTCAGGTCAAATCAGTTAAACCCGGATGGTCAAACCATATAATTATAACTTAATATAAGTATAAGATCAGCCTAGATAATAATTATAAGTGTATGTATAATAATTTTTTAATCACTAGTCGTAAGATAAGATTTATTTAAATGAACAATGAATCAAATCAAATATAATTTTATAAGAAATACATTCTAAATTTTAATATTTTACTAAATTTATTATTTTAGTAGTATGAAAATTCATGTTAGCGTCATATTTGAATTTACAAATACATTACATTTTATTTTGAATGAATGACAATATAAATAATATTTTTTTATTACCATTGATTTTAATTGTGTATATAAACATAATATCTTAATATTTGAAAAAAATTTGTAATAATAATAATAATAATAATAATAGTGGTAGAATAAATGATGAGTGTCCATTATTAAATGTTACTAATATGATAAAAAGATTGGGAAATTGAGAATTATAGAAATTATAATGTTTTTTAAAAAAATTGGCTATACCCTCAAACTCGGTCGGGTTGACCGGTCCAACTTGGGTTTTGACCGAGTTTGACCGGGTCAATCGTCCATTTGGTTTTTGAGTGACCCATGACCCATTTTGTACTCCGAACATTGGTTCGACCGGTCCGACCGGTCGGGTCGGGCCACATTTGACAACCTTGGATTGTCCACAGTGAAGAACGCAAGTGCACCAAGAGAAAAGAGAGGGAAATGATAGAATTTCCAAAATAGAGGAGAAAGGGAGTGAGGGATGAAATTTTATAAGGTTTGAAGGGTAGAAATGGTGATCCTTTGTCCCAAAGTCATCCCTTGTGATAACTTTGGGTGTTTTTTCGTAGTCTTTGAGTTTGGGAAGAAAAACTAGTGAGTTCACATCATTCCACTAAAATTCACGAAAGTTAGGTCATCCGCTCCATTTAGTATGTATCCATTTTGGCTATGTCATCATGACTTTTCATGTTTTTTTTACAATGTGAGGTCTTACATTATAATACCCAAATAAAGAAAAGTTTCATTTTAAAATATGGCATGATGTAGGGAACAAGAGTGTGGTGCAATGGCACATCCCTTGACTCATGGACCAAGTGGTCTTAAGTTTAAATCCCACCGTGGGAGTTATGTGCCCCTTTATTTTCAATTTATTTTCCTTTCCGTCTACTAGGTATTATGCCGCCTCATGTAACCGAAAAAAATATGGCATGATAAGTATGGAAACTCTTTGTGCATTTTTTACTCAAATTCCCACATTCATTTTCATTATGGAAATTTCAAGCTACTCTTACAAAGCTACTCTTACAAACGGTACATCTTTATCCTTCCACCATTGCTTTATGGTCTACAATCTTTGTCAGATATTATTTGTAGGTCGGTCTTCCTTCAAGTTTAGTTCTTCAATTTTGACCACATTTGTGACATCATGCAAGCACTTCCTCAACATGGAGACGTAGAACATGTTGTGCACTTAGGGGAAGTGCCAACCTATAAACTCCTTCCCTAATTAGCCCTCTCCTTCCCACTATGAGATTATCCACAAATATGAACATAAGTGCGCAAAAAGAAAAAAAGAGGAAATGAAACATAAGTGCACAAAAGAAAATAGAGGAAAATGAGATAATTGTCAAAAGAGAGGAGAAAGTGAATGAGAGATAAAATGTAATAAGGTCTGAAAGTTAGAAATGGTGTCCATCTCAAAGTCGCCCTTTTAATTAACTTCTCGAGTGTTCTTCCATAACCTTTCAGTTTTGAAAGAAAATAAATGAGTTCGTGCCTGTTGGCTGAAATTCACGAAAGTTCAGACATCTGCTCCATTTACCGGGTGCCTATTTTGATGACATTATCTTGTCTCTTCATTTTCTTTTTTCCCTAAATGCAAGGCATTCTAATAAAAACCATTAAATTTGTTGTTAATTGTTTTATTCCTTTTGCACTAAGGGATCTCCACAGCATAAATAGTTCCCACTTAGGTTGGCCTCTTGATTATTTAGAGTGTGGTTTTTCATGTAACAACTGTAATTTATGGATAGACTTTTGTGAGAGGACTGTGGATAAAATTTGCCACAATGAATTATTAATTGATTCTGTGCTCATACCATTTTAAAGTAATTTGGCAGCAAGTGTTTAATGATTTTAATTACCCAATCAATTGAGAAATTAACTATTATGATATATTTAGTCATAAGATCCTTATTTTACTTGAATTAGTAATGGAATTAAAGTATCATTAAAAGATACTATTAATTAATGAACTCAATGATGGTAAAAGAAGGGACACATGTTCTATGTCTTTTTATTCATCACATTAAAAGTATATGGATCGGATTAAAAGTTAAAAGTTCTTAAATGAAAATAAATGAAACATCATGAATTTTTAATCCAACGATTAAAAGTTCAAAGTTCAAGGTGTCATAGAGGGATACTCACACCTTGAACTCATATATATTGGCCACCATTGGATTATGATCTGACAGTTCATAAATAAACACTTATTTGTATACATCTTGATGATACTTATTTATAAACTGTCATACTACGATTCAACGGTGACCCATATATATGGGTCACTTTTTGTGCCGCATAGTCCTTGTCCTCAATTAATTATTATATTTCTTTGATTAGAAGGCTAAGCTTAATGTCCATAAGGTCATGCATTATTTATTGCTATTGCCTCGAGCATATTTTTAGTTATTAAATTTAATTTTACAATTGCAACATATTATTAAAATATTCTTATATTAATTATTTATATAACTTCATATATGGATAATTTAAAATGTAATTTTAAAATTAGTTAATTTAAAATGTGTGCATGTCAAATTTTATTTGTTGATATATATTAGAAAATAGCATATAAATCAACTTATATATAGATCATTTTTAAAAAAAATAAAAATGTTAATATTTTTGGGTTAACTGTACGCGGGGGAAATACTTCTTTCGGTATAGGCCGCTTATCTATTTAAACTAACTTGGACGTACTCTTTGGCAATGTACTTAAGATCGGGATCTTATATAAGATCGGAGGGAGTTCATAAGATCGAAGATCGTAAAATCGGATCATATCCTACTTATTAATAAAATATATTTTTTAAAAATAACAAATATTCTTTTGATTAATTTACCATATTTAAATCATAAATTATATCTCCATTAGTCATATTTTATTTATTCTTAAGAAAATTACTTCAAAATATATTAAAAATAGAAAAATATATTAAAGTTCATATAAATCAAGAGAAAAATGTAGAGCATTGGATGTAGAACATGTGTAGAGCGTTAATTTTACTTATTAAATTGATAAAATAATTATATATTAATTTTAAATATATGTTAAATAATAAAGATAATTAAAATCAAGATCATCGAATTATCCGATCATCATGATCAAGCCATATTAACAAAAACGACTAATTCAATGGTTCTAATTTATTTAGCTTTAGATGATATATTTTTATTATCAAATTACCCAAACAAATATATATTATTTCATCTAAGAAGTATATAATCAATTTGATGATGAATTAAAATCATTAAATTAATTAAATAATAAGAAATAAACGCTCTACATGAAGGTGTAGAGCGGGGTGCTCTACATACTCATTAATTTATAAATCAATTAGTAATGCCATAAATATATAGCTTTATTAATATTTGAAATGATTATATTAATCTATGAGATCATATAAAATCGGATTAGATAATAAGATTGCATGACCAAAATTAAAATCTTACACATAAGTAGATTTTGATCAAGATCTGGATAACCTTATTCTTTGGTACAATTTATTAGTCATTTTATTTTCCAATAACCAAGTTCTTCTACGAGAAGAACGCAATGCATCATGGCGCAAGCTGGCAGCTCTTCATTGGACAAGAACTTACAGGACCTTGCAAAGTTTTTGCTAATAATCCTTCCGAAAGATCTTCATGTTTTGATTCTCCGAGTTAAATCTCTTGGTTTTATTAAATAGTTTTATGTTTAATTCATAAAAAAACATCTCTTATGTAATGTTGGTTTAGAAATCTGAAATATCTTAGTTAATTATAGTTACTTTTTTTAAAAAAAAAAGTAAATCTGATAATCTGAATGGATAATAGTACTTGCAATTTAATAAATTATAATTCTTCCATCAAATACAAGCTCACATAAGAAAAAGACAAGTTGAGTTGGTTAAAATAATTATATAAATTTTACCAATTGGTGTCGTTGCAGTGGAGCCCCCAACGAAAGCATTGGGCCAAACTTGGAAATAAATATCATCATTCAAAATGCACACTTTTCGGCTCCCAACATCGGAAGGTGGTGCCTTTGTAGCTTCCCAGGCAGCAGAACAAAACGTGCCGGCTATTGCCACTATTCGTATTATTATTAAAAACAGAAAAGACAATTAAGAAAAAAAAAGGTAAAGGAAATCTTTTTATACGCACTCGAAGCTTCCGATAAAAAAATAGAATAGTATTTCCTTGATTAAATGATAAATTCGGAAATTCAATTAAGATTACTAACTATGGATTCACTGGAACAGACCAATTGAAGCTGTTAACCAGTTATATCAACCAAACTTGGTTAAGCTAAAGGAAATTTTGAAGTGAGGCGTTCTACTACTCACGTTAGGGTTACGGATGCCATGGACCACTCCACCATTAACATTAAACCCTTAACTGGATCCACCTCGTGGGGCGCCAATTTTATCCAACACCCGATGAGGCGGTCAACACTTTGACCGCCCAACCTTAACAGCAAGACCTAAAACAAATCACGACCAAAGGGACCCACACAAATGATATTATACATGGCGTTTGCTTAAAGCACACAATAAACATTGCGCCCCCACTCGCAAGGGGAGTCGTGCAACTTTTAAGACGGCAAAACATAAGTAAAAATAGGAGTGTTGGACCACACTTTGGTCGGGTCGGCAAAAGAAATGGATTTGACACTCATATTAGTAGTTCTTTTGAGTATAATTAAAATTTACATACGCATTATTGAAGCGATCCAATGACAATTAATACAGACAAAGATAGGAGAAAAGGCCAAAAAGAACAAGATGTCCTTTGGCTTATTCTTTGAATCCCAGGCCACAACAAAATGCTTAGACTGTTCTGTTCTTATTGCAAAACACCAAATTCCCATTCTCCCAAAAACACATATGATGCAGAGGACTTGGACTCTTTCTTTTGTTATTATTATTACTTCTCAAACACTTACTTCTCCACGAATGCAATCTGTAAAAACCAACTATAATATGCTCTCCTATGTGAAACAAACAAGACATACATAAATCTAACGTTCTACTGCAACTGTACCAGTTAGCATTTAGACTCCAAAGTAGAATGCAGTTAGTAACTCCATTCCTGGGGGAGGCAAAGATCATGGGCAGTAGTCACGGCCTTCTGGGTTTGGGCATGAAGCTGCTTCGGCTTCTGCTGCGAGAGCGCCTTGCTAACTACAGGTAACAATTGACATGTGAGAGTTCGGACAACACAACACATACGATGAGCAAAGGAAGTGTCAAAAAGCAAGTGGGTCTCATTAGAAGGCTTGCCATGATCGAGGGAGAAGCGCGCCTGCGCATCCAAGTCCTCCAGGTTCAGGGCCAATGCCTGAGCAACTCTCGTGGGAACCAGAACTGTCGAACTCACTGCAGAACCGCAAACACTTTGCGGGGCTAAGAAATGCATTGGGCGAAATAACTACATGGAGAACAAGGGAAACGGAGAAGAGGCGTACCGGTCTTCGTACGCGGCGGCGGGTCTTTAAACTCGCCGCCGGCAGGACGGGGGATGAACACACCGGTGCCTGCGCACTGTTTCTTTGCGCTGTTGAGGAACACAGCTCTCATGCCGTCCCCAGACCCCGCAACGGCGTGCTGGCGTTGCTTCTGGAGAGGAGGCCGGGGAGGTGGTGACAAGCCAAGCGGGCGGCCATAGCGGCTTTCCCCGTAGCCCCCTCCACCGTTAGCTCTATGCGGCTTTCCCCATTGCTGCTGCTCCTGCTGTTGCTTCATCAGTTGCAACTGTTTCAAGCGGAAGAACTGGAAAATGGGGACCGAGGATAAGAATTAACCATAATAATGACAAGATACACAAAAAGACACAACACGCATCTATCAAAAGAGTGCACCTGAGCCTCTCGCATTTGTTGAATGGTAGGAAGAGGAGCGGCGTGGTAACCGGTGGCGTTGCCGGCGTTCATGCCGGGAGGAGGGATACCCGGGATGGGCTTCCTCTGAGGTCCGAGAAGTCCCCGCTCGTAGAGTTCTCTACGGTGTACGAGGTCCCGAAGCTTGAGTCGCATCGCCTGCGCAGCAGCCTCGGACAGCAAACTCCATGGCCCTCCAAGTGCCTGCTGCTCCTCCTCCTTCGACAGTGGCGGCGAGTAGGCCAGCGAAGGACCGTTCCCGCTACCCTTCTTCATCGCCGGCCAGCCGCAGAGCGACCCAGCAGTGTCCCGGGGCTTCACACACTTTCTCAAACTCAGCAGCAAAACCCATGAAAAAGGAAACCGAGTAGCAGAAGCGTACACATCATACCTTGGAAGCGTTCCGCTCCCGTTCGCCATCGATGAGGAAGGAGTGAGCCATCCGCTGCGTCAGTCCGTCCAAGTAGACCTCCTCGTCTCTCTCCGCGGCCGGACTCGAAACGAAACCGCCAACCAAGCCCGCGGATGAAAATGATTTGGCGGCAGCCGGCGCCGTCGCTAGGGCATTCCTCCTCTCGGCTTCGAGGAGGAGATCGTCGTAGACGAACTCGGAAGGGAGCCAGAACTCGGCCACGTCGAACGATTCCTGCGCCATCCCTCCCTCTCCAGCAGATGCGGCGGCGACGCTGGTGCTGGCGGAGGAAAGCGACGGAGGTTACTAAAAATAGGAAGGCATCGAAGTGGTATACTGGTATTTGCTGATTGGCGAAGGAACAATTATGGCAATGTGTGTATGAGAGAGAGAGAGAGAGAGAGAGAGAGAGGGGGGGGCACAACACCGACCACAACAAAGAGGAACAGGGGCCGGAGGAGGAGGTCTGCGCACTCTGCAACTTAAACTTCTCCTTCCCACTCCACCACTCAAAGCGCTTCGGTTTTGGGTCCCCCTCTAAAAGGAAGATATACAGGGGGGAGAGAGAGAGAGAGAGAGAGACTGATAAAGCATAATTCCTTAATTAATTGTTTAAAATACGTCGATAGTATTTCGTTGTATGTTGTAGTAAAATTTCAGTAATCGCTATGTGCTGGTCATGATGGGCCTTTTATAATTTTGTCCAAGAAATGACATTAATGGGCTGTTTGCTTTCCTTTTTTCTTCTCTGAATATGAAATTGTTTATCGAATTCGCAGGCAGCAGATGGTACTATTTTGATAATTAACTCCCCTCCCTTGACACGAGCAATTTGGGGGAGGAATTGTGGCCGAGATAGCGGACGACACATTTGTCAAATCAAATGATAAACTTGTCAGGTTTGGTGCTGCTGAAGGATGTGTTCTTTTTTTGGGGGCAGTAAAAAAAATGATAAATACAAGAATTTGAAATTCTCTTCCTCTTATTATTTATTATCATTCAAGTTCGTTAGCTCATACGTTACGTATTAAAATCTTCGATTCCCTTTTCACCCCCATCACAAAATTCAAAAATAATTATACGGATATCAGGTACGCAATGCAATTACTTATTAATCGATTTTAATGATTAGTCCCTTTGGCAATTTAATCTTTTATATAATATTTTTTTGGGGGGTTCCACAAATCACGAGGAGAGAGACAGATGGAGTGGGAGGCAGATAGTAAGATCAATTGAACTGGCGCCAAAAATATTTGTGATCCCTCCAACGGGAACCACGTAGGTCGTGTCAGTTATAAATTTCTCCCACCACTTCTCTAATCTCTCTCTCCACAACTAACAAAACACCCCACTAATTAAAAAGAAAAATAAAATAATAATTCAAAGAACATCAATATTAAACTAAGCGTGGAACTGTTCATGCAAATTCATGCCGACAACTGGTATTCGAAAATTAATTGATTTGATAGAAAAAATTTAAGTCTGTGTTTAAATAAAAAGTATAATTATGAAAATTTAAATTTTTCATTTGATAAATAAATTTTAGTGGGTGTTTAGATGAAAAGTAATAATTAAAAATATAATTTATTATTTTACGAAATATAAAATTATACTAAATTAAAATATCATTTATTTATTTAAAATAATTATTTACCAAAATATTTATATTAATATTATAACTTAAGAAAACTTTTTTATTAATATTATAATTTATAAGTTGTGAAAAATATTATTATTATTTATTATTAAATATGCTAATATTATAATGTACGAAAATTATTTATATCAAGTTAAAGTTTATTTTATAAATAAATATATAAGTTGAATGATAATATATTAATAAATAAATTGTTGTAATTGGTAATTATTTAAGATAATATAAAATTAGTTTAATGAATAATATTAAAATTAAATAGTGATTAATAATATTTTACTAATTAAAATATGATTAAGAATTGAAAGGAAAAAAATAGCAAAAAATAAAAGGCCTAAGTTCAAGTTCTCGCTGGAAAGCTAGGACTAGCTCACGTCACATTAACTGTTTGGCAAAACTTGGTGCCAAAACATAGCCGGTAAATAAAAACGTAATGAATAGTAGAATTCACTTGTTTGAATGCATTAATCTTTTTTTTTTTTTTGCTCTTTTTCGTCCCTTTCATAATTAAAGACGTGTTTTTCCTGTAATTAAATGAGTGAGATTTTAATAGTTTGGATTCTAAACTTAAAAGATACCATCAAAAAATGAGTTCACTTGTAAAATTCTAATAAGAAAAAATGATTGCGCTTAATGATTCATGATCAATATCATTAAACTCAATTCAAAATCCCTTAATCGGATTATTTAAGATGGTTGTACTCATAGGCCCTGTATGACAATTAGAATGTCTCGTTCAATTTTAAATGATGTGACATTTGACAGAACAAAAAACAAAACTCAATTTTAAAAAAAAGATCACGTGCCCCTTTTTTACTTGCCTTGTTCCACCATTTAACCAAAAGCACTATAGCACCACTTTTTTTTACTTCACATGTTGCCTTTTTTCCAATTTTCTTTATTCTTTTTTTTTCTTTTTTTTATTTTCTCTCTCACTTATCTTATAAAATAATTTATTTATTAAATATAAAATATTTATTATAACATAGTAATATAATATTATTTTTTACTTATTATTTCATTAAAAAATTTAATATTTTACTTCATATAATTATTAAAAACGAGATTAATATAAAAAATTATTTCCTAACAAAATTTTTTTAAACAAAATTTTTAATTTTTACTTTTATTTTTATTTACTAACAATAATATATTTTATATTTATATTATCCATTATTATTTCAAAATCCACCAAAAATTAATCCATCACATCTATTTTTTTTTATCATATCAAGTATTTTATTCCTCATCATCAAATTCTATTCCATCCAAACACAACTACATTATAGGAATTTAATGAAACTTTGCCAAAGACCTCATAGCATCGGTGGCCTTAAATAAAAAGAAGAATGAATGAAATATTGAAAAAAAAGAAAATCTTCTTCGTTCCATAAAGAAAATAATGACGTGTTTTTAAGTAAAAAATGTAATAACTAAAATAATGATTATCCGAAAAGAAAAAATATATTCAAGTTGATAAGGATGTTAAACTTTAAATTTGAATTCGAAAGATTACATATCTCGAAAATTGGATTCTAGAAAAAAAATTACTTTTGAAGAAAACGAAAAAAATTAAAAAAAATCATAGAAATTGTTATCGGGATTAGTTATTTGACTGTTCAATGGGTTCTACCCAACTCATCGTTTAAAAAAAACCATTCCAATTTTCCCGCCAGGAAAATGGTACTAAATATGTGTACAAAAACAAGAACTCGCACGATAATGGCAAGGGGTGTAAGGAAAATCGGGCTAACCCGAAAAATCTAATCGATTCGAAAAAACTTAACTAAAAAAATAAAAAATTAAGAGTCTGAATATGATTTAGAGTAATTTTTAATAAATTTAAATTCACCCGTTAAAATTAGGACCCTATCCGAAAAAATCGTAGGAGTCTGTAGAGCTCGATTTTTATTTATAATTTTTTTATATAATTAATACATAATTCTTTTATTATAGATATAATATTTTTTGTATAAAATTTCATACTTTTATATCACATTATCAAATTCTAATTTAATAATTTTAAATTTTTAGTAGTATATTTGATATTTAATATAAAATTAAATTTTTTTATATTAATTTTAAGTTATTAAATATATTTTTAAAATATAATTATATAAAAATAGGGCTCTGAAAAAATCGTCCGAAAAAATCGATCCTCTAAAAAGTGGTTTTTATTTTTTCAAAATAATTTTTGGATGGTCTTTCTAATTTTAAAAATTGATTCGAAAAATAACGATTAATTTTTTTAGACCGAAAACTCAAACCGACCAAACTACTTTGACCCCTAGATAATGCTAATAATTTAAAATTCAAATTTTAAATTCGGATTATTATTATTTTATCTTTTCAACTCTAATTATTGAAATGTTAATAACCGAACAAAAAAAAGGGTCATCGAGAAAATGTGTAGAAAAAAGGTGTTTAATATGTGGTTGGTTTCGGATTGGGAGCGTGGGAAAGAGGAATAAATAAAGAAGTTCGGAAAAAGATAAAATTAATTTATATTATGTGGTTTTCAAAATTTCTAAGTGTCTGTGCAAGAGCGACGGAAAATGGCGCCTAAATTGGGCGCATGACATTTCCACACACACACACAAAAAAAAGCCAACGCCACTCGATTTTTTTATTTAGGCCCGAGGCGCCTTTTTGTCTGTTTTCGCCGTTAATACTCCAAAAGCTTCTTAATCCTAAAAAATAGTGATCTGACTGTCGTTAATAAATCCGTATTTGAATAATAAATTGAAATGAAAGTTGTAATGCATGTAGTTCATCGTGAGAGTTGCATGTCTTCAATTTTTAAATTTATTTTTCATTTCTTTGTAGGTTTTACTTTGTAATGTGACATAAGATTAGCTTCACTATGAAAATTTTTTATTCAAGTAAAAGTATTCTTGCCATTTATTATATGTAACACTTTCGAAATGCACGTCGGTCTTGTGCACTTGCTTATTCTATTTTTAATATGAGTTTATTACATATTTATATTATTTTAGATATTATGAATGAAAAAGAAATAATCACGTGGCGGTCACGTAACCTAAGCAACCGAGAAATATACTATCATCGGTCAAGTGAACAAATCATGCAATAAAATTGAAACTCCCTTCTTAAGCAGCCACCTTACTCTTTTTTATAGTCATGCAGTCCAGTGCCACCTATTCAGATTTTGTTCACCAACTCCCTTATTTTTTTATTAGCTTTTTAGTCAAAAAGAATCTTTTTGGCTCCTCTCTCTTAGCTGCCACCCACTGTCCTAGCAAAAAAAATTTGTTTGTGCTTCTTGGCTGTCTCCCTTCAACTTTGTCGTCTGTCGAATTTTTTTAACAATTATTTTATCCACATCTACCCATAAAGGTGTAGAGAAAGTTTCTTCCTCTTGTACAAAGAAACTTTTTTGTTGTTTGTTGTTTTGGACAATCGTCCTGGTGAATAATCTCAAATTCGTCTAAGTGTTTTGGGTTGGAGGTATTCGCCTGATGCGTGTGAGGGAATATACTCGCATTCTGTCACGTGTTGTCGGTTAGGATTTCTACATGAAAAATAATCAAAATAATTAATAATATCCCAGAAATGTATATTATCATAAGATAGATGTGGAGAAATAATAAAAGTTACATTTTAACAATAAAGTATGTGTTTCACATGAAAACATATCAAAACAAAAGATAAATACATGTTGAACATAAATGAAAGGTATATATAATTTCTCTACATCAACACTTATCTACCTCTAGACATCATTGTGATAAAAAAAATGAAGGAAAAGGGAGTTTATGTGAAGGGAATGTACGACAACTCTAGGGGCCTATTTATATGATTTAATTGTATTTTAATATTGATTTAAACTCTTAATCCATTCTTATTCAAAATCTTAAAATCTAACATGGGGTGCATGTTTGTAAAGATGCTCATTGGTGGAGCATGGAACGTAGCCTCTCCTCTCGGCTAAGACATCCATGCAGTGATGTTTATGAGAATTGAACTAGGGAAAGCTCTTGGGCTTCGCCCAATTTTAATTAATTTATAAATATTTAATATTAACCTATTTTATAAATATTTTATTGTAAGAATACTAAATTATTTTATGTCTTTGAAATGCTTTTACCATTTTATCAAAGAAAATTTCACAATTTTAATTAATTTATAAATATTTAATATTTAAACTATTCTATAAATATTTTGTTATAAGAATACTAAATTATTTTATGTCTTTGAAATGCTTTTATCATTTTATTGAAGAAATTTTTTGTTCTTATATCTTAATATTCATGCGTGTATATATATATTTCAGTTAAGTGCCATTATGATCAAGTATGAATAAGTGCAATGTATATTGAAAACTTCAATGCCTCAATTCTAAAAAAGCTTATAAAAATTAATAAGGAGTCTAGTTTATAACATATATATATATATAACATACCATAATTTATAAATATCTTATTGTAAAAAATAAATTTGTTTTAAATATTCATTTATGGACCATTTTTTGTAAACTGTGGAATAGTTCTTACATTAGTTATAATTTTAAATATCTATTTTCTGTTAAATCTAAAATAATAGAGGGCGTTTGAATATAACCTATTGATCGTGTAAGACTACAGTGACAAACATACATGATCTCCATGAGCAAGATAATATAACCAAGATGCCCGGGTGCCACTCAAACAACCAAGATTAATCTGGATGTTGGAGCAGTTGATGAGCTTGTCGAGGTCCTCCAGCTGGACGACGTCGTGGTAGATGTAGTGTCGGACCTGGAAGAGATGGTGGAAGTGGTGGGAGCTGAGGCAGTGGGGGATAGATGGCGATGCAGCAGTCCAGACATCAGATGTTCTTCTAGTTCTTCCTCGTGCACCAAGCAGTTGGAGAAGAGCTGCAGCATGTCGAGAGGGCCTCCAATCACGCCGGCTTGTTATGCATTCCCTGATCGACGATCAAAATGAAGAAGATAACACCACGCCACGTGCACACAAAAAAAAGTTTAAAATTCATGATGCATGCAACGAAATCTTCAGTTAGGAGCTGCGAAAGGAAGCAATCAGTCAAGCAAGTGCATGTTGCAGGCGTACCATTTTCACTCAGCATGCACGGAGAAGGGAGCAGAGGGAATTGCTGAACTTGTTGATGGTGCAAGGAGAGAGTGAGGGAATTTTGGTGCAAGGAGGAAACCATATTATATATATAGAAACAACAGATGCAACCAAGAGACTATTAACTCTTCCTCTTCCCACAAAAATTGGTGTCGTTAGAAATAAAAAAAAACCGATGACCAATAGTAAGTCATCATTTTATTACAATTATTACTATGATTATAATACCTCTTTGATAAGCAGAAGGCTAAGAGAATAAGAGAAGAAATGCACGTGTAAACTTAAAATAAACAAAAAACTATTTATGAAAATTAGCACGTATATGTGAGCCGCCTATTTATTAACATTATGAAAATTAGCTTTTATATCATCCATTTTTAAATTTAGTTAATGGATCATAGAGAGATAATGGGTTATACTAAGAGTCACATTATGAGATGGAGTTACACCAAAGACAAAATTGATGAGTGAAAGTTACACTAAGAGAACTTTATAGAGGATGGAAGTTAGAGAGTGGTAAGTCTTTAGAAAAAAAGATAAAGTTAAATGGTGAAGTGTGAGTCTCTCCAATGCATCAGCTATATATATATATATATATATTAGAGTGTAAACTAAATGACGTTTTCTTGTATTTTTGTGAGGTATATTGTACATGAGTATATAAAGAGCATTTTGTTACAACTTCTGTAGTATGTTACAATATATTATAATAGCATATCAAATGTAATCTTGCTAAGAGCCTAATAGAAGAGAGTTCTGTTATCGACAGTCCCCTGCAAACTCAATCAACGAAGAGATGAAGTTTGAGTTTGTAGAAGGAGGAGAGAGGCGGCCGGTATGTCGGAGATAATGAAGAATACGATTGACTAAAAGGGCATGCATAAATTGAGAAACCCAGCTAACCGCCAAAGATATATTAGGACGAGTAATAATTAAATATTGGAGAGCACCCACTACTTGCCATATAACAAAGGATTAGAAAAAGGTCTTTGCCGATGTAAGCTTCGAACCAAAGGGTAATTAACTGGTTTAGCATGTTGCATGCTTGCGTGACGGATCAAATTAGTGATATATTTATGCTGAGATAAAAGAAGACTATCACGATGCGGCGTAACCTCTATGACAAGAAAGTAGTGCAAACATCCCAAATCTTTTAAATCAAACTTTAGGCTAAGATGAGAAACAAACTTTAGAACCGGTCACCAGGAGATCATCAACATACACCAAGATAAACAAAGTGATATTAGATTGCTGAAAAATGAATAAAGAGGAATCTACAACAGAGGCAACAAAAACAAATTCCAATAGTGCAGAGTGTAGAGTGTGAAACCATGCGCACGGAGCTTGTTGCAAGCCATAAATTGACTTTTGAAAATGTCATACATAATCTAGATGTACTTCATCATGAAAGTCTGGTGGTTGAGACATATAAGAAGTCTCTTGAAGGTCACGATGCAAAAAAAAGAAAATGAAAAAAAACATTGCTAACATCCATTTAACGAATAGGCCACCCAAGAGAAACAGCAAGGGATAAAACAATCCTCATGGTTGTTGGCTTGACAATAGGACTAAGGTGAAGTCCATCCCTGGTTGTTAATAAAAGCCCTTCGCATCTAAACGAGCTTTATAGTGATCAATACTGCCATCATATTTGTACTTCATGCGAAACACCCATTTGCATCCAAGAACATTCATGTTCGACTGTCGAGGAACAAGCGTCCATATCCCATTGGCAAGCAAGGTATTCAATTCTGATACCATGGCTTCACGCCAGTGCTGATGTAACATCTCCAAAAGCAACCCTGACACGTATAGTGAGCGGGTCTCAGAGTGCGTTACACGATGGACAACTCAATAGTTAACACCATGTCAATGAAACACCACAAGATTAAACAGCCAAAGATGATAAACTTTTATGACTATCTGCTTGAAAACATAGGTAGCAGAAGTGATGAAACATAAATGATCCATATGGCACAAAGCCCAATAACACCAAAGACATAATAAGACTCGTAGTCTACAAATGACAGATAGCCCGAAGACATAATAAGACTCGTAGTCTACAAATGAAACAAAGTCCGACATACATTCATAATTAGGCCCATAGGTTGACTCGTACAAGACTAAAAGTCCATGACATAACAAGGCCCAACATGAGACTAACACCATGTGCTAACCACCATCATGAGCTCCTCGCCAACTTCAACTTTTCCATACCTACACAAACCCGGACTCATGGGAGGCCCACCTCCCATAGTTAGTTGTATGTAAAGGCCATAAAAATAAGCAATTCAATAATCCATAAAAAGATTTGATGAAAATGATAATCAATGAACAATAAAGATTTCAATCTGAACCATTAGAACCACTTATCAATTTTATGTTTCAATTCCATATATCCATTGCATTGACATCTTTTAATGCACAATTATCCATATCCATAGTGGCTAAAAACATCCAATTGCATTCATCCATTTAATGCACAATATTTCACAATGATAATATGTTCTTTCCACTAAATAAATTATCTTGATTAGTTATCAAACAATCTTTAGTGAGACTTTACCAAAACGTTGAGGTACTTGGTTGTCCTTGCGCCATTGGTCGGTCAAGCCACAGGTCGCACTAGCACCCAAATGACAACTCCACAGGTATGTCATTCTCATTACCCTTAGCTTGCGGGCACTCACAATGATACATATCCATCCAGCAAGGGCCAAGTAAATCCTCAACATGCCATTTCAAAATAATGATTCATTTTAATCCTACAACTTAGCATGCAAGGTTGGATTATAGGTGAGTCAATCAATAGCATAGCAATCATATCAATAAAAGCATGAAACATGCAATGGCATAGCATGATATCAACAATTGATAGAAGAATCATTGAGTTCAATATTCAAAATCATACATTTTGATCGGTCGATCTATCAACTGATCGGCCGGTCGCATGACCGATCGAAATAGTGGCTTCCGACCCCTATTCCAGCTACTACAGTGGTCGACCGATTAAACCAGAGACTTACAATTGATTGATCGGTCACACCGATCAACTGACCGACGACTTGACTGAATAAAATAGTTGTCCTTTTAACCATGGAGCAGTCGACCGATTTACTTTTCCAGCGACTGATTTAAAGAGACTTTCAATCCACGACCGATCATGCCAATTGGTCGACCAATGACATGTCCGAATAAAATAGTAGCGTTTATATCCTAAAGATCGGTCAACTGTTGGATTCGACTGCTCAACCAATTTATGATCGAAAATCACGAAATCATCCATTTCAATCTATCATCCAAAAACACAATCGCACATATAATCATCCCACGTTTACCTAACATGTTCCATACATTCAAACATCAATAAACAACAATAAATCCATGAAAAAGAATCACATCTCCACTCAAACCGTACATTTCGGAAACCCTTGCAAGAACAACAAAATCCATCCATAAAGCATTCAAAGTTAGGGGAAAATCATAATCACACTCTCATTCCAACTATGTGTTAAGGTGAGGTGGTGTTTGGGCTCACTCATTACATACTTATTTTTTAAGTTGGACAGATTCGACAACTTGTCGGTTCAAAATCCATAACTCACTCTCTAAGTCATTAATTTGTTTATTCTAATTTATCTTCACATTAGATTCATAAGGAAATAACATATAATTTTCTCAGATTTTATTATTTTCCCGTTTACTCTCAAAATTTTTTGCAATAACTAAGTGTTAACCACATTAACCAGTTTGATAGTTGAGCACTAAACAATTAATATCTCCCTATGCACACCTCCTTTTGAGGTGAATCCAAGTTATGTAGATAGATGGTGACCCACTCATCTATCTACTCCAAAGTTTAAATCTAAGATTAGGAGATACAATTTTGGTGAATTTCCAAATATGTCGTGTTGCTACCCGAAGTAGTTTGATAGTGAGTCACTCTTTCGGTCATAACTCTCAGTACACAGTTCCAAATGAGTTGAAACAAAAGATATGGAAACTAGACTCCGTGAATTCCAACCATATATTATACATGATTTTTGGATAACAATAACCTATTAAAAAACATATTGCACCAAATCTAGACAGATTATGTAGGAACATGCTTCTAGTTCTTATAACACATAACTATCATCACACATCCACTTAAAATTAAAAGGCCACATGCTGAACGACATTTAGGACAAACAAGTTGATGAGGACTATGAATCTAATAAACAATCCATTCATGCCACATCAATCAAATTCACAAGATAAGACTTCTCATCCATGAGTTAAATGGATTAGAAGGGGTTTCACCCTTACATACCTAGGGTTTTGTCCAAAATCCTTTTTGATCCATCTTCTTCTCATTCCTTCTTCATCTAGGATCCATTAGGCCTTCTTTTCCATTCTTCTAGTATATTTTGACCTCCTATTCATATTCTCCCTTGAAGAGCTCCACCATGGATGAAGACACAAGCTTAAAACCCTAGCTTTGTTGTGTAGAAGAGAATGGGGAAGAGAGGCTTTGGTGGCTGGTTTAGGGAAAGAAGGAGATGAGAGGTGGAATGAGGGTTTTGTGCTTATAAATTTGTCATATTTTCAGTTGTCATATTTTCAGAAGGACGTGATTGCCCTCCAACTACTCCCACTTTTAGAGAGATTTTAGACTAGTTTTACCTTTTTTCTAAACTACCCTAAAGATGCTCTTGCTTTTAAGGGTGTTTTAGTCCATTAATTAATCTAAGTTTTTGACCTTTTATATTCTTTTCTCTTTTGCCCAAAAACCTAATTTTCCCCTCAACGTAAGGGCATTTTTGTCCATTGTAATTTTATCAGTTTTATAGCTTGTGCTTGAGTAACATGAGGTTTCTGAAGGAAATGAGGAAAGGGAAACATGAAGGGCGGTAGGTTTGTCAAGTCCTACGAGTACGCGATAACGACACGATTACGAAGACGAAGAGCCATCACAGGGGAAGGAGCAGCATCAAATGGCGAAGATGCAAAAATAATAGATGACATGGTGGTCGACGAACTAACATGAGTTGCCAAAGAGGAAGTGGTGGGAGACTGAGAAGGAGGGAGGGAAGTGGAGAAAGGGTCAAAATATGAAAAGGAGAGAGACATAGCAGAACTAATAGTGAGCCAATGTTACACTACAGAAGTAAAAGAAAGAGAGGATGAAGGAGAAAGAATGTATGGAAAAGTGATTTCATCAAATCTAGCATGATAGGCATAGTGTCACGACCCCGATTTAAATCGTGATTTAAATCGAAGTTCGCAACTCGTTACGGAGGATCAAATAAAATCGAGAAAGATTGCGGAAACGTGATGTAAATTTTTTTATTAAAGCATAAGAAATAAAAATATAATTAAACAAATTATACAAGTTATGATCAAACCGATACTCCTTAAGTCATACATTTCACAAAATGACTTTATTTTCGGTACAACTTATTTTAACATAAGTAATAAACATGACTAGCTCTCTCGACATCTTAATAGAAACATACGAGAGACAAAAATCTTCTCATCGTACCATCAAGGATGTTATAGAATTCTTTTAAGACTATCACCTTGCACGATCCCCAAAGAGTTATATGAATATGAAAGATATTAGAAACAACATTATGAGCAAAAATAACTCAATAAGTTGATAACTCATAAGCTATGTGTTACCATCTAATTAATTCAAAGAGACTTGCAAAAACATGAAATAATTATACAATGTTTTCATATATTTGGAAATAATATATACAATTTCCTAATCAAAATTATCACACTCCGATTGCAATCAATATCATTTAAAACATATCAAATACATGTATGCAAATGCAACACTCTCATATGAATGCACAAATCACCAACTGATCAGTAGTCGGTAGGTAGACTCTAGAGGTGGCTCCCATCGTGATTGGCGATATAGCACTTAATTCCATTCTACCTCATCCCTTTCGAGAAACATATCATATAACGATAGGTGGACACTAGAGGTGGTCCCTTCGAATTCTAAAGGTGGCTCCCATCATAATTTCTCATGATGTAGCACTTAGCTCCGCATGGCACTTAGCTCCAGCCTATCTCATCCCATTACTCGAGAACAGAATGATGGATTAGACTCTAGAGGTGGCTCCCATCATAAGCAATGATGTAGAACTTAGCTCTAACTATCATATATGCATATGCATGTTTCATATATAATAATTATATCTCGGATATCATAATATAAATCATATCGATCATTCAATTTAGAGAAACATGATTGGATTTTACAATAGTAATCCATAACATATCGTACATTCCTTTGAATATGCAATCACTTGGTCAATCGTTCCGACACACTTCTCATCAGAACTTTTTCAAAGATATATTAAATACATGTAAGGTGTTAATATCCAATACCCATTCAATTGGAAGACGATTGTATTTTATAAAATCAATTCATAACATATCACATATGCTTTTTAATGTACAATCAAATCGATTAACCATTCCAATATAATATTCATAAGAACATATTCAAAACATATTCAATATATATCACAATCAATGTCACACCAAATTCAAAAGAGATGAATACATGGAGTAGGAGAAATCAACTTACCTGATATGAGTGATATCAAAATACTTTTCCTTTTTCCTTTCCTTTATTATTCTTCCAATCCTATTGATGTGCATACCAACATGTCCTACAAGGACTCAATAATGATCAATTCTATATACCCCTCATACCTTTAATCCTATAACTTAATTAATTAGTTAAACATAAGAGTTCATGTACCCTGGCTGATTGCATACATTATGAAATAAAATTCATATCTCTAAATATAAATAATAAAACCAAATGATTCCAACTTAGCTCCATATTATAGAAAACTTAATTCGTAAAAGTTTCATATTTTATTTTCCTATTGTTGGTTCTCATAAAAATCAACAATTAATCTAAATTTCATATTATTTTTGTGTTCCAAAAGACTGAGTGGTCATAAGTTAATCATTTATATAAAATAGGACATGAGTACAACTCTTGTTCTAGTAATTTCAATTTTCTACAAAAACAGACTTCCTGAGATGTGACTCATAAAATTTTTAGCTTTTATATCTTTTCGGACTGAGAATCATAGATTTAACAAGTTCTAACATGATCAACCCTAAGTTGCTTTCTGATAGACTGAGGGAAGTTCGGTTAAACTTTTATAACTTTCATCAGACATTATTTTCCAATGATTCCAACTGTAAATGAAAAGTAACACATTTATATCTAAGACCATAAATTATCATTTAATTCCATGACAACACATAATTTACCACATAATTTATAAAATCAGATAATAATTTTGAAGAACAGAATGACAACACCTTAAAGATTAACACACAACTTTTTCTACATATATCTGATTAACCTGATTCCAAAGCTCAGTGAATGTAGAGGACAAACTTAATTTCATAATTTATATATAAAAATCTTGGAAAATCCCGCGGTGGCACATATTTGGATTCTACTTTACATAATCATTTGAAATTTGATATCTTCTTTTATATAATTGATTTTTGAGTTATTCCACTTGTATTAGGCATCTTACAGAAGCAAAAAACCCACATAAAAGTTTCACAATGTTATATGATTGATATGGATAAGAACATAATTTACAAGCTAACTATGTCATTTTGGAAAACAGCACGACAACTGCTCACGGTTTTGCAGACAACATATTATATGTATATTATTTTGATATCATTTCAAATCCCATGGAAATTATACTTTCAGAGGACCAAGTCATATAATTTTATAATTATTTGAGCAGTTTTTATATTTAATTACTGGTAACAAAATTTCAGCCCTATAACAAACAACAAGCAGAAGTTCTTAACCTATTTGATTTTGAATTAGTATGCACTTATTGCTAAATAAAACCCTTTAATCCAATCTTATAGTCAAATACTATAGTGAACTAAATCATTGGACACTTGAAACAAATTCCCCTACATATCTTACCTTAGTAGTTTTCTCTTTGCCTTTTTCCTTTATTTGTTTTGCTTCATTCTTTTGTCCTCCTTCCGTAGGTTCGGCCAGCATGAGATAAAAATTCTTTTCTTCCCTTTATTATTTCTCCCCAAATCGATAGCAAAAGGAAAGAGGCAACATTCTCTCTTCTCTTTTTTCCGACTAATATGCATAAGTGATAGAAAAAAAATTTACTTATGGATATATATGACTAGATATTATACATACATACATATATATATATATATATAGTAGTGGCCTGAGGCGGTTGTAGGCATAGTACAAATAAGATATAGGTGGCATCATTTGGTGGTTGTGGATCCAAGTCTCAGCAGGTTTAATTAGTGTTCACGTAGCACGTAATTTAATTAATAGTGGTTAAGTTAATTAATGGAGAGATAAATAATTGTCAACAAGTAAAGCTCTTACCATTAGAATGAATTGCCAAAAGTACATAGGAGTGAGAAATCATTCAAAGGTTAAATTGCCAAGCTAATAAATTTAAATTGATTCTAGCTTAATTATAGCTAATGATAGTAACATGTGGATATTGCACACGATCACTCCCCAACATATTAATTAAGTCATTCTATTCACAATTAATTATATTTAGTAAATTAACTTAGTGTCACTTATGTTAGATTAACTAATACCAATTTAGTTATTCATTAAATAATTAATTTTAAATTACTCGAAGAGTGGTTACCTCGAATAAATTCTCGAATAGATTAATTAACTTATAGAAAAAGTTTGATTATTACATTCTTCCCCCGATAAATAAAATTCATCCTCAAATTTTGATTCATCTTTTTTTTAAAAAAAATAATTTGGATAAAGAGAAAACATATTTTGATCCATCCCATATTCGTGATTATAAGATTTTTGAAACAATGTTGACATACTTGATGTGGATGTCTAAGATTCCACCAAAAACAAAAAAAATAATTCACTCCTTAAGTCATAATACCATACTTGATTTTATACATGTCTAAATAAACATAAACATTGATTTTCAAACATTTTAGTAGGGCTCATGCACAACATTAATAAGGGGTAAAATGCCAAAGCTAAGTCGATCATAACATTTGAAAAAAAAAATTGACATATTGGATAAAAAAACAATCTATGATACACATTCAACAATTAAAAAAAATCACTTATTGTCTATAGGAACTAGGTTAGAGTGTGAACACTGATATGAATTGTAAATTTGACTTTTTCTTTCTTATGGGTTTACGATAGTAAAATACTAGTTCGAGTTCGTGATCGAGGATTGAAAAAGCATCCCCTTCCAATTATTCTTTCGCTAAGCTCCCAACCAACACTCCACAAAGAGAATTCTATGGCTCCACTCAAGCTCTCGATCAATGACCTCTCCTTTATATCTTTTGATAAGCTTTCTAAATAACTCTTTTAAAGTTTTTAGGTCATTGTCATATTAAAAGGTCTACATTGGTTATCAATCATTTGTGATAGGTGAGATGTGAAAGACAACAATGAACTAAGAAAATCAACCTTAAGTTGATAGTCAACTTGATTGTGATTGATGACTATTAATCAAGAATCATTGATAATCTCATATTTTGTATTGATGAATGGTTATTGACGGCAATAAGTTAAGGAGTCACCAATGATTCTGATATCAATGATATCAATTCAAGAATTCACATTAATTTCAAGATCATCGATAGTTTTGCACATTCAATAAAGATAATTTAATAACCATCCAATGATTTGGGTCCTATTAAACAAAGGTATTAATTTCCAACTCCAAACATATTAGATAGTTGGTTTCTTAATATTTCATACCTAATTTAGTGGTGTTCTCTTCTGTTTTGCTTACAAATATTCACAATTTCTTATAAATATAGACATCTCATAATTTCATAATAAAATTATGATTTATTCCTTTCCTTATTGTCCCCACAAAGTAGATGATGTAGAAGATAAGCCAGGAAGATGATGGACAACAACAACTTAATGAAGAACTTTTGAAATGGATGACCAAGACGCTGGTGCCACAAATTGGTAGAAGTAGAGCTATTGAGGAAGACTTGAGGAGAAAATTGCAGACAGGTAGAAGCATGGAAACTGTAGAGACCATCTTTATGAGGCCCTTGAAGAAGTATGTGATGGGTTCGTCAATCCTTAACAAAAAAAATAAGTAGGGTGAAATTCAAAATATCAAGAATTGTCAGGCGCTAATTGAGCCACATTCAATAAATACTTAGAAACAAAGGGGACGTGCTAAGATTAAAAGCTTTAGTAGAAGTAGAAAGAACCTTAGTCCTATGTGATGAATTGGCAAACACATACCATTGCCAACTTGCAATCCATCGGTGCTAGTATAGCTTGTAACCAATTGAAGAGCATGAATGTTCTATGTGACATGATGTGTCACACCTGTATCAGGGATCCACTCTTGGTAAGCACCTAGAGTAGACATTGATGCAATGGATAAGGAGGTTGGTACACTTGCAACATAGATAGAAGTAGGAGCAGCAAGCATAAAGGTGTCTTTTGGTGTGTAGTCACTAGGTGAGAAAAAGAGCTAGGATGACGAAACTAGCATTTTTAGGGGCTATGACCATGATGTCCGCAAATTGGACAAGGATCATGATGAGGAGCTGGGGTACGTCAATGCCCACAATATTGAGTTTGTCCACCCCGTCTGGTAGAATTATTTGAAGATCCTAGAGCCATAACATGAACATAATTGGCTGTCGGCTGAAATGAAGCATCAAGATGCAAGAATGCTAGACGAATTTCATGACTCAATAAAATAGTATGAAGATCTCAGAACACAATAGGTTCAATACAAGAAGATAATGATGCGACAACATCATGAAAATCAGTCCCCTAGTTGAAAATTATGCACTATAGGCAGGAATGGAGAGGGGATGCCTTGCTGCAACCAATTCATTTGCCAAATATTTTGTCTCATGAAGATAAGAGGAAACCAAAGAAGCCCCTTGTTGAGATTATGCAACTGCATAGTAAACTAGAGAAGACATGTGTGAGAAGGTGCACCAAATGCCTTATGAAGAGAATGCCAGACAGCAAGCTTCAAGGCCCACAACATGAGGAAGAACCTTCTCAAAGAGAGAAGCGACCAACCAACTGAGGAGTAGTTGATATTTACGAATCCAATCAACATAAGCCGGATTGGGAGGAGGCAATTGCGTTGTGCTCAGAGTGGACGAAGGAGACGTTGCCGATCCCGGACTAATGAGCAGTGGACATGGAAAATCTCCAGTGATGAAACCTTCAAGCTCAAAGCTCTTGAAAAGAGAAAGAAACCGAGTCTTCCAAAGAAGATAGTTGGTGGGCTTTAAGTTGACGGTCAAGTCATGATTAACATGATTGAAAGATGGCAATGCGAGAGAGGGTCTTGAATCCACCGCGGAGTTCATCATAGCATAGGATGAAGAAGACGATGCCATGAGAGAAAAATAGAAGGAGCGTACTTGTCATGACCCTGATTTAAACTATAGTTTAATTCGGAGCTCGCGACTTATTACGATCGATCAAATAAAATTAATAATGAATGAGAAAACATGATGTAATTTATTTTTTATATAAGATAAAGCATATAATTATCAATATATATATATAATATATATATATATGGAATAATTTATGATCATTCTTGAGAGCATACCAAGGACACCTTATGTTTTACATTCAACAATATTCATCCTTCTCTACAACGTACAAAATAACACATATATAGTACAAGTAACCATCTCTCTTGACATCCTAATAAAAGGACATGAGAGAAAAAAAAATTCCCTAAATACCTTAGCATTAAAGAAGATAAACCCTGCTAAGATTATGAGCTTATGATATCCTAATAGTTATACTAATCTAAATAATATTAGAAACATGGACAAAATAGTTCAGTAACTTGATAACTCATAGTCTATGTATTACCATATAATCAATTCATTTGATAAAAAGACATATAATGATCATAATATCAAAATAACTATTTTTATACATTTGATAATTACATATAAAACATTCAAATCAAAATCATCACACTCAATTTGCAATCAACTTTAACATATCAAACATATGAATGCAACACTTTCATATGAATGCACGGATCACTAACTGTCCAACTTGTATAGTCGATAGATGGCTTCTAGAGATAGCCCATACATATTCTAGAGGTGACTCCCATCAGGATTTCTCACGATTAGCACTTAGGTGCGCACGACACTTAGCTCCCATCTTATCTCATCTCAATTTTGGAAAACATATAAAAAGCGATAGATGGCTTCCATATGTAGCCATACATATTTTAGAGGTGGTTTCCACCATGATTTCTCACGATGTAGCACATAGGCCCGCACGACACTTAACTTCATCTTATTTCATCCCATTCTGAGGGAATGAAATGATGCATTGAACTCTAGAGATAGCTCCCATCACGATCAGCGATGTAGCACTTAACTCCAACCATAATACATCCAGATGCATGATACAAATAGATGCACGATTCATCATATAACAATTGTAACTCACACATCAAAAGGCACATATTAGAAGATGAATCATATCGAATATTCATTCAGACAGAATAGGATTGCATTTTATAAAATCCATCCATGACATATCATATATGCTTTTCAAATGTATAACCAAATAATCATTCAGATATATTTTTCACAAGGACGAAAAACATATAATAATACATATAACAATCAATGTCCCACTGAATTCATAAGAGGTGAATATATATAGTAGGAGAAAATAACTTACATTGTATGAGTACAAATCAAAAGATTTTCGTCTTTCTTTTATTACTTAACTCCTCTAATTTTATAACCAAAATAATAACAATCATATTACTACTATATTTTAAACCTTAACATATGATACATGAGTACAAATTATTACAAAGGTTACATGGCACTTATTCATTTAATCTTATAACCTAAATAGTTATTTATCAACAAGAGTTGATCTTATACTATGATAGATTGCATACATGGTAAAGGAAAATTCATATCTTTTGTCATTCATAGTCAAATTTTATCATTCCAATTTTGCTGGTTCCATATTATAGAAGCATTAATCTGTAAAAGTTTCATATTTTATTTCTTTATGGTTGTTTCTTAGGAAAATCAGACTCAGTGACCTTACTTTTATGATTTATATAAAATAGTAAACATAACATATTCTAGTAATTTTAATTTTCTATAAAAGTATTACCTTCTAGAGCAACACATAAAATTTATTGACTTTATATCCCTAACAAATACTAACATAATATAGCCTAGGTTTCATTCTGACATACTAAGTGAGGTTTGGTTAACAATTTATTGTTGAAATGTGATTCAAAAAATATTATCCACTTCATTTTGTATTTTGAGAAAATGAAAATTAATTATGGAGTTAGTGAATAGTTGTGGTGATATGGTAGTCATGATTACGGGGTAATGTAATTAGTGGTAGTAGTGTGTTAGTGGTAGAGTGTGTGCATGATCTCCCACTTTTTTCGGCATGAGCTCTATGTTGTTATTTCCCATCTTCTCAAGTTGTAAGCCTATTTATAGGCCATCTTATTTTGGTTTTTAACATAACAAAATATCATGCAATGATATTTCCTTTTCTCCAAAAATTGTTCATTGATTACTCTGTTATGTGCTGAATTATTTTCTTAGTTTATCCTTTAATTTCCAACAAGTTTGGTATTAGAGCAGGTTGCGAAATACTCGGGCAGGAGAAGACGTCATTTTGCAGATTTGGAATTGCTATCAAGTGCAATTAATCAGTAATCACAACAAGCAGAAGTGTGGAGCAAATTATGACTGCGAATGGTGGTAGTGTAAGTTTCTCCCAACCTTTGATTCTTATTTTTAAATGTGATAATTATGAGTTTTGGAATATCAAAATGAAAACTTTGTTTATGTCACAAGACCCTTGGGATTTGGTTAAGAATGGATATGCAGATTTAGATGAAGAAGGGAAATTAAAGGAAAACAAAAAGAAAGTTGCAAAGGCATTATTTCTTATTCAGCAAGCTATGCATGAAACTATTTCTTACAGAATTACAGGTGCAGTTACCTTAAAACAAGTATGGGGTATATTACAAAAAGAGTATCAAGGAACATCAAAGGTAATCACAGTTAAATTGCAAACTCTTTGTCGAGATTTTGAGATGTTTATGAAATTAAATGAGTCAGTACAAGAATTTTTGTCAACTACTATGATTAGCCAAATGAGATCTTATGGAGAAAAGATTGATGATAAAATTATTGTTGCTAAAGTTTTGAGGAGTTTGACCTCAAAATTTGATTATGTAGCTGTTGCAATTGAAGAGTTTAAAGATTTATCTATACTCTCTTTTGATGAATTAATGGGTTCTTTGCAAGCACATGAAGCAAGAATGAGCAGGTTTACAGAAAAAGCTGAAGAAAAAGCTTTTCAAATCAAAGCAGAAGCACCTCGATCTGATTGCAATAGAGGTCATGGTCATGACGGATTTCGTGGAAGAGGCCGAGGAAGAGATCGTGGTAGAGGAAGATTTGATGGACAAAATGAGCAAAGACAACAACCATCAAATGAGTACAAAAGCAAAGTTCAATGCTACTATTTTAAGAAGTGTGGGCACATTGAAGCAAATTGTTGGACCAAGGCAAAGTAAATAACAAATTTTGTTGAAGAAAAAAAAGAGGAAAGTAAGCTATTTATGACTTATTCTCATTCTAATGATACAAATGAAATATGGTTTTTAGATAGTGGTTGTTCTAACCATATGAATGGAATGATATCATTGTTTAAAGTACTTGATGAGTCAAAGAAAAGACAGCTCAGATTTGGAGATGATAAAGTTGTGCAAGTTGAGGGAGAAGGTACAATTGCTATTCGGTAGAATGATGGTAAAGAAAAAAATTCTCCATGCTATTTTTTTATGTTCCAACTTTGAAGAACAATATTTTAAGTATTGGACAGTTAATGGCAAGTGGTTATTCTATTTTGTTTGATGATGATGTTTGCTTGGTCAAAGATAAGAAATTTGGACAGATTATTGCAAAAATTTCTATGGAAAAAAATCGCATCTTTCCTTTGGATTTTTTAGATTCTTGTGCATTTTTAGTTTAGTCAGTTTCTGAGTCTAAACTCTGACATTTGAGGTATGGTCATCTCAACATTAATAGACTGAAATTATTGGCTAGAATGAATATGGCTCATGGTCTTCCAAAAATTAATTCTCTGGATGAAGTTTGTGAATGGTGCATTTTTGAAAAGTAATGCAAAAAGTCATTTCATGTAGGAAAATAAAGTATCCTCTTGAAATTATTCTTGCAGATTTATGTGGACCTATGCAAACGAAATCCTTCAATGGTAGTCAATAGTTTGCATTATTTATTGACGATTATTCTCGCATGAATTGGGTATATTTTTTGAAGCAGAAATATGAGACATTTGATATGTTTAAAAAATTCAAAGCAATGGTGGAAAAATGAAAGTGGTTATCACATAAAAATTTTGCACACAGATAGAGTTGGTGAATTTTTATCAAATGAATTTAATCATTTTTGTGAAGAACAGGGAATTCAAAGACAGTTACAGCTCCATATACACCTCAGCAAAATGGTGTTACTGAAAGGAAAAATCGAACAATTGTGGAAATGGCAAGAAGTTTGCAAAAGGAGAAAAATGTTTCAAATACTTTTTGGGCTGAAGCAGTTACAACTGTAGTATATTTGCTGAATATCTCTCCAACAAAAGCAGTGCAAAATCAGACTCCCTATGAGGCATGGAAAGGTTGCAAACCGAAAGTAAGTCATTTAAAAGTTTTTGCGTGCATTGCATATACATTGAACAATTCTGAAAATTGTCAAAAGCTTGATGACAAGTCCAAGAAATATATTTTTGTTGGCTATTCTGTTCAATCCAAAGCTTATCGGTTATACAATCCTTCTACTAACAAAGTAGTTATTAGTAGAAATGTTATCTTTGATGAAAAATGCAGTTGGACATGGGAGGAAACAAATAGAACTAATGTGGCTGATTTACAAATTGAGTTTCTTACATAAGGTGAAAAAAATATTATTGCAGCATCAGCAAGAAATGAATGTGTTCCAAGTAGTGGAAATAATTTCTCAAAAAATTCATCTGATTCAGTACCAAGGAAATTTCATTCTTTGCAAGAAATATATTATTCTTGTCAATTTGCTTTATTTGTCTCAGATCTGACATGCTTGGAAGAAGCAATGGCAAAAGAAGAATTGTGCAATGCAATGAAAGAAGAAATGATGTCTATTGAAAGAAATCATACATGGGAGTTAGTTGATTTTCTTGACAACAAAACTTTGATTTGTTGAAATGGGTGTTTAAAACTAAATATTATGTAGATGGAAGCATTCAGAAGCACAAAGCAAGGCTTGTAGCAAAAGGCTATGCACAAGAGCAAGGTATAGATATTGAAGAAATTTTTTCTCCTGTTACTCATCTTGAAACAGTGAGATTACTTTTAACCTTAGCTGCTCAATTGCAATGGCTTGTTTATCAACTTGATATAAAATCAGATTTTTTTGAATGGTGATTTGAATGAAGATATTTATGTCAGTCAACCAGAAGGCTTTGTTATCAATGGGAAGGAAGACAATTTACAAATTGAGAAAGGATTTGTATGGCCTAAAGCAAGCTCCTCGTGCATGGTACAATAAGATGAATTCATTCTTTACTGATAATAGTTTTCGTAGAAGTGAAATTGAGCCAACACTCTACTTGAAAGAAAAATAGGCTGAATTTATTATAGCTTGCTTATATGTTGATGATATTCTATATATGAGTTCTTCTCAATTACTTGTGGCTGATTTTAAAACATGCATGATGATAAATTTTGAAATGACATATTTGGCGATATTGAACTATTTTCTAGGTATAGAAGTGAAGCAAGATACTGATGGCATATTTATTTTTCAAAAGAAATATGCTAATGATTTGTTGGACAGGTTCAATATGCTCAATTGCAAAGCTGATGCCACTCTTATGAATGTGAATGAAAAGCTCATACAGGTCATGCTAATGAAAGAACATTTAGAAATTTGATTGATGGTTTAATTTATTTGACTCATACAAGATCGGATACCTCTTTTTTTGTCAGTCTTGTATTCAGATTTATGCATTCTCCAACAAAACATCATTTTGGAGCAGTCAAGTGCATTCTGTACTATGTTGCTGGCACGGTGGACATTGAAATTTGGTATTCTAAAGTTTTTAATTTTAGATTATTTGGATTTACTGATAATGATTGGGCAGGATCTTTGGATGATAGAAAGAACACTTCAGGAAGTGTTTTTAGTCTTGGATCAGGAGCAATTTCATGGTGTTCAAAGAAGCAAACAACTGTTGCCCTCTCATTTTCTGAAGCAGAGTATATTGTTGCTACATCTACTGCATGTCAAGCAATATGGTTAAGAAGAATTTTGTTGGATCTCCATCAATCACAGAATGAAGCAACAATTATGTTTTGTGATAACAAATCAGCAATAGCAATGACCAAGAATCCAGTTATGCATGGACAAATAAATCATATTGAGATATGTCATCATTTTATTCGTGACTTAGTGGAGGATGAAGAAATTAAATTGGAATTCTGTGGTACAGATGAACAAATGGCATATTTGTTCACCAAAGCTCTTCCTATTCGCAAGCATGCATTTTTCACAAAAATGCTTGGAGTCAGTTTTGAATAAGGGGGAGTGTTGAAATGTGATTCAAAAAATATTATTCACATCATTTTGTATTTTGGAAAAAAAGAAAATTAATTATGGAGTTAGTAGATAGTTGTGGTGATGTGGTAGTCATGATTACGGGGTAATGTAATTAATGGTAGTAGTGTGTTAGTGGTGGAGTGTGTGTATGATTTCCCACTTTTTTAGGCATGATCTACATGTTATTTCCCATCTTCTCAAGTTGTAAGCCTATTTATAGGCCATCTTATTTTGGTTTTTAACATAGCAGAATATCATGCAATGATATTTTCTTTTCTCCAAAAATTATTCCTTGATTACTCTATTATGTGCTGAATTATTTTTCTAGTTTATCCTTTAATTTTAGACATAACTTCCAATTAGACATATTCTTTTCTAGTTATTCCAGTTGTAAATGAGTCCTAACTCTGTATCATTCCGACCCTAAATTATCAATAATCCTATAACATATTAGATTTAACACATATTTTACAAATTCGGATGATAAAATGATAGCACCTTAAAGAAGAGAACATAACTTTATCTGTAGACATAGGATTAACTTGATTCCATAACTTAATGAAAGTATGCTCAGAGAAGATCAATTAAAGTAAATTTTATAATTGTTGGACAATCGTAAATCATGCAAAAGTCTGGTTAAGTTCGTGGCTTCAAGGTTAGATTAGGGTTTATTCTTCTCACGAAGACTTGTGGTTTGATCTTTCACCCCAAACGACTGAAATTATATGAAGAGGATATTCATGATTCATAACACCCTTTTTACTTCATATATATTTAAAATTAAAGAGGAGTTATGCAAGAACTCACTCAAAGTGAAAACCCTAGATCTTCTCCCCTTCTTCCATTTCTCCAATTAGCTTTAGGTGCTCCTTGGTTCGGGTCTTGTGAGGATATGATAGAAGAGAGGAGGTGAAAACGTAATATAAGAGAGATGGATACCGACTTTGAGGTCGGTCATATAGGTGTTACCAAAATACCCTTGTGGTTGGCAATATAATACCCAAAGTCATATAAGTAAAGGTTTTGTACTTTCCTTTATTTATTTATTCATTTACTTAAGTCATCTCATATAAATAAGAAGATACTACCTATTTGGATTCAAATAAAATATTTATTAAATTAAATTACAAAAGTATTGAAATTCATTTTTTGTCCGATCGATCATTTTCTGATCTTTCGACTTTGCTCTATCATTTAACCTAACCAAGACTTTACTTAAATTTTATTAGAAAATCATATTTAGCATACTTTAACACAGGTTAAAAATTATCGGGACTTTAATTTTCGTAATCCAACATATTTTAAAATCGTATTCATGCCTTAGGCGATTTTTGTCAATTTTAATGATCAAATACTTTGGGTTAAAACTCATGCCTTAACACATACACCATACTACTTATCAGTCATATGATATAATATTAACTCATTTAATTATATGCAAATTAAATTTGGGATATTACATTCTACCCCCTTTAAAATAAATTTTGTCCTCAAAATTTAATGTATTTTCTTATTCAAAGCAATATGAATAATTGTCACACATGTTTTGTTTAATGCCCTCAATTGCTCGTTGTAGAATCTATGACAATAAAATCAGTCTAGATCAAAGGATTTATTCTGTTTGGTTAAGAATGTGATTATGTTTCCTTTTATATAGTGTTTCGTCACATAGCTTCATTGTGGAGACCTAACTTAATTTTATTCTATCATTACTCATCATGAGGAAGGCAAGATATGTAAGTGTGGGATTGGGCTCGAAAATCAGTCAAGTAAGAATTGATAATTTCTTTTATGCAGCTCCCCAGATCATCAGAACTAATTTTGTTTGAAAACAACTTATATAATCCACAACATATATTACATTTGATATTTCCATTCATTATAGTTACTTACAACATTCTTTCATGAATTAAACATAATACTGATAATAATGAAAATGTCAATATTCACATAACTGGACAATGGCATTGAAGGGAGGATGGTATATTAAACAATGGGCAACCGCTGATTATCTTGTAGTCATTGGCCAGGACTATCATTTGTCGTCTATCAGAATAAAGATAGAATAACGATGAGACTCTGAGCACTAATAAGATTTATTAATGTGACCTTTTGTGTCTTATCGATTCGACTTTGTGATTGAAGATTGGAAAGACGTCCCTTTCCAATCATTCTTTCTCAAAGCTTCCAGCCAACACTCCATGATAGAGAAAGAGGAGGCCTCACATCCCTTTCCAATCATTCTTTCTCAAAGCTTCCAGCCAACACTCCATGATAGAGAAAGAGGAAGCCTCACTCCAATACATCTTTCGAAAATCTTTTAAACCACTCTTAAACTTTCAAGGTCAGTTGATATACTAAAATCAAAATGAAAAATCATTATCACGCGTAGAAGAGTGGCAATGGTGATTCAATCAATTATACTAAGTGAGTTGGGACAAGCAAAATGAAGTAAGGATCAGCTATAAATTGATGCTCAAAGATGGTAATTTTAGATCAATAATGATTATATTCCATCATTCGAACAATGTGAGATGTGACAAACAAAGACAAACTAAAACTTTATACTGAAAGATTGAATTTCAATCGATAATGATGAATCAAGAATCATCAGTGATTCTGAAATATATAGTAATGGAGGGGGAGAACCAACTAATATTAACGACAGTAATTCAATAATTCACAATGCTTTGGAAATTATTAATAATGATTCACATCTACCGATGATAATTTACTGATCATTAAATGATTTGGACCCAACCAAGTAAGTATCACTATTCAACATTAAACTATTTGGATAGTCGGTTCTTCTATACTTTATACTTAATTGAGTGGTGTTATCTTTTGTCTTTGTCACATATGTTTCCAAGTCCTTAAAATAACACCGCATATTGTTACAGTAAATTATAATTTATTCCCTTACTAATTGTCCCCACCAAATTTCCATTATAACATATAATCTTATTCCTCTTCAATTTTCTCAAAGTTGGAGATGAAACTCATAATTTTTTACACACATATCTAATTCAAATAGTTCAAACATGTATTAAACTAATATATATATATATGAGTTATATGCTTCTATGTCCTAGCCCGTTCATGCATATATGCATTGCACTATCCAACCGTCCAACTGTAGATCGATGGTTAATGATGTCCAAAATGTCAGCGTTTGTTGGATTGAAGCGAAATGGTCCTGATTTAATAAAGAAATAAAAAATACTTGGTTGCTTGCATGTTCGTTTCTTCCATCGCGACTGGTTCTTTTTATTTTCAATAGATACCCCTCTGTCACGCTTCGAACGTCACTCGATCATGCTCATTGGACGCCATCATAATCACTTGCGTCGAACGTCACTTGGATCACGTGGATTGGATGTCGCCTTGATCGAGCTCACCAATCATGATGGCCGTAATTTTGCATAATATTTTTTATTGAGTGGATCTCTTCATCTTCTCCATCGGTTTGTCTCACCTAGATTTTGGGATTGCACATTTGTCTCATCTTCTCTAGTTAAGAGTGAGTAACTCTCCCTTTGTCCTGTTTTATTGTATTTTGGTTATATTTTTCAATCACGTTCTGTCCAATGTCGAAAGGAGACTCCATCTATCCCTAAACAGCATTAAACACATTCCATTCTTGGAAAAAAGAGAACCATTGATGAAGAAGCAATCATGGCAAGGATGTCATCAAATATAAGAGGATTTCATGTACCAAAAATAAACAAAAACATATATAAGACACGAAGTTATCCCTTCCATGAAAATAAGATTAAGAGACATGCAAATCCTTAACTTAAGACACAAGATATAGCGAAATATGTAAGGAGTAGCATATACTGCACCATTTCATGACTTGTACTCTGTGAATATGAGAGAGAGAGAGAGAAGCATGCTTGGCTCCTAACACGCCACTCTAAGAGAGAGAGAACACCACCCTGTGAGAGAGAGAGAGAAGCATGCTTGGCAATGAGAGAGAGAAGCATGTTGAGAGAGAGAGAAGCATGCTCAGCTCCCAGTTTTGTTCAAGCAGTATCCACGGCTACATCTTTTAGACGCTCAATTTCATGCTTGTGAGACAATGATGTATCTCGCAACATGGAAATTTGTTCATCTTGCTCCAAGACTTTGTGCTTCTCTGCAATATGCTCTCATGTAATTCGGAAATTTGTTCATCTTCCAATTCGAGCAATCTCTCATGTAGTCTAGAAGAAATGCACTCCTGATTCACTTCAACAGCATCATCAATATAGACTCTGATTCTGAAAATGAGGAATCAATGCCACACTTCCTGAAGCGATCAGAACTGTCACCAGAGTTGAGGAAGATGTCAATCCTACAGCTCTCGGATCCAACTTGAGATATTATTTTGATTCATGTGTGGATTTTGAAGAGTTCATCGTTGAAGGAGAAGGTGGTTAAAAAACAAGACAAGATCCACTGCTTGCTTGAACCATAAGATTTGAGTTCTAGACGGGTGTTCTCCCGCATATTACTACTAACTACCTGATCATAACGATCAGCAAGGGCATAATGCATATGGTAGAACTCTGGCGATCATGATCCAAGTGACGTTTAGAGAGCGTGATAGAGGCAACGGACGAGCGTGACCAAGGGGAAACTAGTCATGATGGAAGAAACGAATGTGCAAGCAGCCAAGGGTTTTTTTATCACCCTATTAAATCAGGGTTGTTTCTCTTCCAGTGCAAGTGATTAAGGCAACATCCGATGAGCATGATCTAGTGACGTTTGATGAGTGTGACAGAGGGGTATCTATTGAAAATAAAAAGAACCAATCGTGATGGAAGAAATGAATGTGCAAGCAGCCAAGTATTTTTTTTATTGCTTTATTAAATCAGGGTTGTTTCGCTTCAATCCAACGAATGCTGATGTTTTAGACATCATTGACCATCGATCTACAATTGGACGGTTGGATAGTGCGACGGATACATGCGTGAAAGGGATGTGATGTAGGATATAAGATTGTCATAAAAACCATACTGAAGCTATACTTATCTTACCTGACACCTTTCATAAATTGATTTTCAGACTATTTAGATTTTCATAACCATACCTTCATCTGTTGTCACTATCTTCCTATCCATACATTCGATCATAATATATCCTGACCATGTATAATATAGACTCTAAAATCTATCCATGTGGAGATCCTACAAAATTTCATATAACCAAAATTTCTTGAAAAAGTTGTTAAGATCTATGTATTTCAAATCCAAATAGTTTGGCTTTTCTTTTCCAATTAGAATGCTAATGACATAAAATGACTTACTATTTGACTCTCATATATATAAATATCCTGTTTCATTTGGATGAATTATAGATATTTCCCTCATCTTATTGTTTGAAAGTATTTATCCCAAAACATAATACCTTATATGACTAAAGTTTTTATGACATGACATTATAGGGTATGAACTTTTCTTCGTTGTCCTACGTCTCTTGTAAACTAAGATAATAACTAGACACTTTCTAAACGATATATTTTCAAATCACTAGTTTTGAACATACCAAATCATATGTAAGTAATATAATTCATGTTTTCTTAAAATGTGCACAAGAAACACATCATGATCATTTGAGAGGGATAAGCTTTTAAATTGTCTCACTCCAGTATCTCAAATGGTCTTGCATATTAGGAACATGATTCTTCTGTCTTATAACCAACATGGCTCACTACTATATGGTCATGTCAAAACTCACACTAATTTTGACACACAATTTTGTTTTGTAAAGGTTAGGGTTCAAATGTTTTCATGACTTGTATGACTCTATGAACAAATTAAGTTGTCATAAAAAAATAATTTATGATTTAATATAAGAATAGTTTCAAATTTCGATTCATAAAATATAAAGACAGTTACGCATTAAATGATCCTATGACATTACAAAAATTAATCATGGGTTGTTTTAAATGCATTCTTTAAAATATAGCATTTTTTGTTTTCAAATCTTAAATCAAGCTTCGGAAATACAAGGGCACCTTGTAGATCAAATAAATAACTTACTTTTCGTAAACTTTATAGTTACTTGATTCAAAAGCCTATAAATAAACTTGCAGGACTCATCTTTCTTCTTAATGAATAAGACTAAAGCTCGTAGTTGTAGGCCAACTAAAACCCTCATATGAAGACTCATATACTTCTTTTAGATTCCATGACCACACAATAAAGGATATTGGAAGTAGAAATGATTCTAGAGGAAGGGGAATATAGATTTTCATCTCTTTCTATCAAGGGGGACACACCACTTCTCTAGAATATATTTAGGGAATTCCTTAAACATAGGAACATTATTTAGACTATTTTCCTTTACCAAATAATTTAAGAACCATCACTTCAACTCTCAATTAACTTATTGATATACACATGTAATAGATTAGAAAACATATACTTACTTCCCTATCACTCATAAAATAAAATGATAGTTAATCTGAAAGCGAGAAAATAGTTTTCTTTGTAATAATCTAATCATTCCTACTAAAAAGAATATTAATCCAAATCCAAAATCACATGAAATTAATACAAATACAAAACAATCATGTCAACAACGAAGGTACTTGTCGCATCTCATATTATGCATTATTATTACACTATATGTGAATACAATGCATTGCCATGAAGAATAAAGATCACAAAATAGTACTCGATGATTCTCTTTTTTTCAAACCAATGTATAGGGTTGCGATACATAGGGTCATAATTGATAAAGGCATATATCACAATCACATTTTGAAAGGTCATACATTAATACATATATAACCTCACACTATAATCTCCAAACTGACCCCACCCATATGATAACTGTCACAACCCCGATTTAAATCATGGTTTAATCTAGATCTTCTAACTCATTACAGATGATCAAATAAAATTGAGAAAGAATATGGAAACATGATGTAATTTATGTTTTATATAACATAAAGGCATATAAATAGCAATAAATATATGGAACAATTTATTATCATTCTTCATAGAAGACCAAGGGAACCTTATGTTTCACATTCAACAACATTCATCCTTCTTTAGAAGGTACAAAATAACATATATATAGTACAAATAATCAACTATTTCGACAACTTAATAAAATGACACGAGAGAAATAACTCCCCTGACTACCTTAGCACAAAGGAGATAAACCCTGCTAAGATTATGAGCTCGTGTGATCCAAATAGCTATACTGATATGAAAAATATTAGAAACATTGTGAGCAAAATAGCTCAGTAAGTTGACAAGTCAAAGCCTATGTATCACCATATAATCAATTCATATTATCATAATATCAAAATAAGTATTTTTATACATTTGATAATTACATATAAAACATTATAATCAAAAGCATCACACTCAATTTGTAATCACTGGAACTTTAACATATCAAGCATATGAATGCAGATGCAACACTCTCATATGAATGCACAAATCAAAATTGGCCAATTTGTCTAGTTCGATAAATGGCTTCCAGAGGTGTGATCATATGGATTCTAGAGGTGGTTCCTACTATGATTTTTCACGATGTAGCACTTAGGTCCACACGACACTTAACTCCATCTTATCTCAACTCATTTCTGGAGAACAGATCAGAAAGCGATAGATGGCTTTGGAGGTGATCCATATGAATTCTAGAGGTATCTCACATTATAATTTCTCATGATGTAACACTTAGGTTTGCACGATGTTTAGCTCCATCTTATCTCATCCCATTTCTGGAGAATATATCAGAAACCGATATATGGCTTCTAGAGGTGGTCCATACGGTGGTTCCCACCATGATTTCTCACGATGTAGCACTTAGGTCCGCACAATACTTAGCTCCATCTTATCTTATCTCATTTCTAGGGAACAAAATGATGCATTAAAAAAAAGAACTGGTTCCCATCATGATCAGCGATGTAGCACTTAGCGTCAACCACCATACGTGCAGATGCATGATTCATCATATAACAATTGTACCTCACATGTTAGAAGATGAATCATATCGAATACTCATTCAGATGGAACATGATTGCATTTTATAAAATCTATCCATGACATAATATATGCTTTTAAAATGCACAACCAAATAATCATTTAGATATACTTTTCACAAGGACGAAAAATGTATAACAATCAATGTCACACCGAATTCATAAGAGGTGAATATATAGAGTAGGAGAAAATAACTTACTTTGTGGAAGTACAAATCAAAAGGCTTTCTCCTTTTTTCTTACGTGACTCTTTTAATCCTATAGCCATAATAATAACAATCATATTACTGCTATATTTTAATCCCTAAAATATCATACATGAGTATAGATGATTACAAAGGTTACATAACACATGCATTTAATCTTATAACGTAGTTATTTATCACAAGAGTTGATCTTATACTATGACATATTGGACACATAGTAAAGTAAAATTCATATCTTCTGACATTCATAGCCAAATTTCATCATTTCAAATTTGTCTGGTACAAATTACAGAAGCATTAATATATAAAAGTTTCATATTTTATTTATTTATAGTTTCTCAGGAAAATCAACATTCCACCTAAATTTTATGTTGTTTTCGTGTTTTGTCAAATTGAGTGACTTTACTTTTATGATTTATATAAACTGGTAAATATCGCTTATTCTAATCATTTTAATTTTCTCTAGAAGTATAGAGTGCAGCTCATAAAATTTCTTGAATTTATATCCCTCTAGACATAGCACAATAAATTTAACAAATACTAACATAATCTCTCCTAAGTTTCATTTTGACAAACTAAGTGAGGTTCAGTTAACAATTTATAACTTCCATTAGACATATCCTTTTATGCTTATTCCAATTATAAATGAGTTTTAACATCTATATCTTTCTTATCCTAAATTACCAAATAATTATATAATATATTGGATTTAATACATATTTTACAAAATTAGGTAATGGTTTCGACGGACAGAATGGTAGCACCTTAAAGAAGGGAACATAACTTTATCTGTTGACATCTGATTAACTTGATTCTAGATATCAATAAAAGTAGACTCAGAGAGGATCAAATAAGGTAAATTTCATAATTGTTGGACAATCCTTAGGCATGCAAAAGTCTAGTTAAGTTCGAAGCTTCAAGGTTACTTTCGATTAGGGTTTATTCTTCTCACAAAGACATGGGGTTTGCTTTTTCACGCCAAAAGGTTGAAATTATTCAATAAAGAGGATATACATGATTCAGAAACCCCTTTTTACTTCATATATATTTAAAATTAAAGAGTATTTATGCAAGAACTCACCCGAAATGAAAACCCTAAATCTTCTCCCCTTCTTCAATTACTTCAATTAGCCTTGGGTGCTCCTTGGTTTGGATCTTGTGTACAAATTTAATATAAGGGAGATGTATACCGACCTTAACGTAAACCTTAAGGGACATGTATATATCTAACACTAAGTTAAAACTCATGCCTTAACACATACATCTTATTACTTATCAATCATATGATAAATATTAACTCATTTAATTATATGCAAATTAAATTTGGGATATTGCAGTACTAGTGGCACTTTGATACCATATAAGAATTGAATCAGAGTGTAAACTAAATGGTGTTTTCTTATTTATTTTTTTGTGAGGTATATTGTACATAAGTATATAGATAGCAATATATAGCATATCAAATGTTATGCAATCTTGCTGAGAGCCTAACAAAAGAGAGTTCTTTGATGGATATGTCCTAACAATGTTGACATGATTGATAAGAATAAAGATCATATAGCAAGTTATATACAAAGGATACATATCATGTCATATTATAGGAGATGTGTCATGCATATACAATATGAGCACATTGTTAGGACATGACAATGATATGACACAAATGGTTTATTATATACTCTAGAAATAAATGATATATCTTGGGATTCATGTTGTACACACACCTAGGATTGAATAAGTTTCAAAATATAATAGGGATATTAGACTTTGCAGATGTTATTTTATGAAATCTCATGAGACCATTGTTATTTATTTACTACGTAAACATTTTATATCATAATAAATTATTATCTTTCACTTATTAATTTTTAGCTTTTCAAAAAACTTTTATTAATATATTTATTATTATAACTTAATAATGTTAAGATGTATAGTTAAAAACTGACCAACCTAATAAGCATACCCCATCCAAAGGGATTGAACCGGAAAAAAAATAGAACTACGAATATGATTAGTGAGGAATTTTAATAGAACGAATCGGCTCGCTCAAATTAGGTCTCCACCTTGAAAAAACTGTGGGACTCATGAAGCCCATTCTTTATTTATATATTTTTAACTATATAATTATTTATAACATCAGTTTTTATTGGTATAATAACCTTTTATATAATTTAATATTTTTCTATCATTATGGAACTCTAATTTTATAGTAGTACTATATCTTATATTTAGTCATAAAATTATTTGTGTTTACATTAATTTTGATTTATTATATATTTTTTAAAAACATTATTATATTAAAATAGTCTCTCAAAAAAACTAGGAGAAAAAAATTATGTACTAGATGGTATTTTTCCTAAACCTTTTTAGGATGCTTTTTTAATTTAAAAGGCCGATTAAAAAATAGCCAATATTTTTTTAATAAAAAACCACTTTTACACCTATTAAGAGAGAGGTTACATTAAAAGTCCCAAGTTTGATACATGACTCTTGTTTAGGCTGTTAGAATCCAACCAAGTTGGAGATGTCCAACTTCATGTATCATGAAGGTTTGTGTACACCTTATCCAAGAAGGTAAAGATGGACTTTCAAGTAGGCCATCCAGCTTCACACACTATCGGCCCATCCAAAAATCATGCTAGCCCAACATGGCACAAGCTCATCCTGGGCACAACATGTGCCAACCCATGCTGAGTCGCTCAATTGTACACTTGGAACAACACGACTCGGCTATGGGGAATATGACCTTGGCCCCGGGGAACACGAACTTAGCTCGACCCGGCATGAAATAACATAATTTTTTGGGTTTAAGGAAGTTGTGGAACCACTTTGGATCCACAACTGTGGTGTCCCATGTCTCCCATCCTTGTTCTCCCATCTTTCCCTCCTCATCGTCCCATCCTGGAAATCGTCACCTTGGACACCACTGCCCCGAACGCCGTCGCCTTGGATGCCACTGCCTCAGACACCTTTGGCGATGGTCTCCACCAAAAATCATGCTAGCCCAACATGGCACAAGCTCGTCCTGGGCACAACATGTGCCAACCCATGCTGAGTCGCTCAATTGTACACTTGGCACAACACGACTCGGCTATGGGGAATATGATCTTGGTCTCGGGGAACACGAACTTAGCTCGACCCGGCATGACATAACATATTTTTTTGGGTTTAAGGAAGTTGTGGAACCACTTTGGGTCCACAACTGTGGTCTCCCATGTCTCCCATCCTTGTTCTCCCATCCTTGTTCTCCCATCCTTCCCTCCTCGACGTCCCATCCTGGACATCGTCACCTTGGACACCACTGCCCCGGACGCCGTCGCCTTGGATGCCACCGCCTCAGACACCTTTGGCGATGGTCTCCACCACCATGATTCTTCAATCGTTGCAATTTTGGACATCGAACGAAAGCCTCCGCCATCATTTAGGGCATCCAATGGAGATGTCCATCATCATTTTTTGTGAACGGAGGCGCACATCCAAATGTCACCCAAATCATCATAAAAGACTTGTTGTGTTGGACCCGAGGTCCCAACTCGTGCATGCCACAACCAGAGGCGAGGCTTGGGCCCGTCGGTTGCCATTCGCATGTCTCGTTTAAAGGTTGGTGACTTGAACATCGACAATCGGTCCCAGCTTGCTGAGCCTTATTACGCCATCCTCCTGGTCCATTCACAACCTAGGTAAAGTCCATCTTGTCATGCTTATGGGTGGGGAGGGCTGGGAGCGGGACTGGACCACCCACGAGCTCGATATATTGGAGGTGGTTGTTGATCAGGTGGCCATCACCCTCTCCCACGCCTCTATCCTCGAGGAATCCCTCCAGATGAAGGAGAAGCTCATGGAGCGGAATGTGATACTCAACATAGCACACCATGAAGCATCGGTGGCCAGCTAGATCAAGGATTTATTCTAGAGTATTATGGCACATGAGATTGTCGCGTCGATCCGCTCAATCGCCGCCCTTCTCTCGGCTCTACAATTCAAGGGCTTGAATCCTTAGCAACTCACCCTTGTTAAGGTCGAGCTCATTTTGGCGTCCCTCATGGAGGAAGCCGCTCGGAAATAGGTTGTCTCGAGCTAAATCTACAAGAGTTCTATATCCACACAGTATCAGCGTTGAACGCAACAACGATATGGATGTCAGTGTTATCGGCGACAATGACGTTCAACATGTGAGCGATTTGGTGAGCGGAGGAGTGAAGGAAAGACCAAAATCGAGAAAAGGTACTTCACTGAACCGGATTTAATCACCTAAGAGCAGCTTTAACACAGCTGAACTGAGAGCACTTTCAACACAATCGTGGATCTTGAGATCCACGATAGTCCACAACTATGGAGCCATTTTTGGTCCACAACTTCCTCAAACTCTAGTTTTTTTTTTGTTTTTTTTTCCTTCGTGTCAAGTCGAGCCACACGTTGAGTCCAAAGCATCATCATAGCCCACATATCATCGATGTCAGGATGGGTCACTTAATATATGTGGCCCGAACGGACGAGATAATAGTTGGCATGATGTTACAATAAAGCATGTCTTTGCCACATTTGACTAAAGTTTTCGAATGTTACACGGTCATTTCAAACTTCAGCATCGCCCATGCTGAAAGAAGATGGCTTGCACCACAACTTGAGCAAATTTTTGCTGCACAGTTGTGTGTGATAACAATCACACATTGTGAGAGAGGATGACATAGATCGCGTTTAAACAATGCAAGCCATGTTCTACTACCACACATTCTCATTTCTTCTAACTTCTTCCTCTCTCTTACAAATTTCACCTTCCCCTCTCAATAATCTCATTCTTCAATATCTTCACTCTTATCACTTCAAAATTTTGGTAAAAATGTTAATTTATAAATTGTATATGTATTAGTGCTTATATATGTTTTTCTTATCTTATTATCAAAAATGATTTTAATTTCTTTAATTGAATTTACTATAATGACAAAATTTTCATCGACAATTGTACAATAAATATGATATTTATTCCATATTTCTAATAGAATTTTGATTTTTAAATTACTATTTGTATTAAAAATATGTTATAATTGGTTTATTTAATTTATATGGTGATTATTTTTGTTATTCACCTTATAGATCGCCATATCCATATGGTACACTATATGTTAATAGTGGTGATGATGCTTTTAATTTTCATGAGCACATGTTGGTTGGTGAATCATTCGGATGTATGAAAGATAAGAAATCATCAGTTGACTATCCAATTCCAACTATCTATGCTAATTATCTTGTCGTTCATAATTTTGGTATTCCTTCAAGTTATGAAGGTTATGAAGGAGATGGTGCAACAATGACACCTACAGTCCCATTAAGCTCAAATACTCTCCGCACAGGGTGAGGTAATAATCAAATAAAAATAGTGGGATATTGCTAAAGCAATTATGAAATCATTGTAAGTCTTCTACAATGCTATTTTAAAATTATTTGTTATTTACTCCATCACTTCACATTTAATAATTAATCAATTTCATAAAATAACAAGTTTATTTAATTAAAAATGTGAATTATTTAATTAATTTGATGGAATCAACATTTTAAGAATATTAGAATAATTTACTATGCACAAACATTTTAGCAATGACGATAGATCTTAGATCTAATGAATCTTGTCCTAATGGTACATGAGAGAAATTAAAAATTATTTTTTCAAACGTTATACAAGAAATCATATGAATTAAAAGTTAATGATTTTTTAATCCAAATTTTATTAGAAAATATAAAAACTGAGTTATATAATATTTATGAATTAAAATTTAATGTGCATAGATAGTAAGTATCTTCATCACGTCTACATCACCTAGACCTTTCAACAATAAATTATTTTCCACGTTTATGTCTTCTATTAGGGGGCAGTTCAAGAAGATCGAATGAATTCGTATAATGAACTACAAGATTACATGTCACGTGCAAATTAATGTGATAATGATATTAGTGTCTTCAAGCGATGAAGATAAATGGTCATACGTATTCAATTCTCTCTACATTAGCTCTAGATTTTTTGAGCTATTATGATGTTTATAATGACATTGAAACAATATTTGCATACAATTTTAAGATATTGTGTGAGAAAATAAAATAGAATGAATTTTAAATCGATGGATATTTATATATTTCTAAAAGATTAGTATGATGATATTCGAACACAATGTCAATAATTCTTATTACTACAAATAAAAGATGATGAAACCAATGCCTCCACATATAATTCTTCATAAATTTATGGGTTAGTTCCTTAAATATCCAGTGAGCTATAACATTTTTTTGCATCTAACCCTCATAGGACGCCTAAATTATATTGTGATTATCACTTTGATCCATCTATTTAATTTTGTTACATTTTCTATTTCTTTTATTTTTTATATTTATTAAAAGACTAAACTATCTTTTTGTACTCTATTTTAATTTTAAAAGTTAAAAATAATATGTAATAAAAAAATAAAAAAAAGAGGGAGGGGGCGCTGACCCATCCCTCCAGAGAGGGCGCGCCCCTATGTCCATGCCTCCTCCATGCTTCTTCGACTAGTTCAGTTGTTCATTGATGAGGGTGCTACATCGCTCATGGTGATCGACCTGCAGGCAGCCCCTAGGCAATGTCAGTGGAGGCAAAGTTTGACATTTCGATTGTAGGATTCTGGATGGAAAATGCTTGAGTTGCAACAGCGAGGGCTCATCTTTGGTGTGGACAGGAGAGGAGGAGGCCAGGAATTTTGAGAAGACGGTCGATGGAAAATTTTCAACTTGATTGATATTCTTCTTGTGAGTGAATGCCATTGGCTGCGAGATTTTTGTAGGTGAACTCCCGTGACTACAGGACGGCAGAGCCTCCGGAGCACCTCATTGTGGACTCTAATGTAGTCTTCACCCTCGCCACCTTGCTCTGCAGCTCGTCTGCATCATGAGCCTCATGCATCTGGCTCCGCCCTGCCCCCCCCCCCCCCCCCAACCAAAGCCTCACTCTCGAGACCCCCAAAGACGGCCGAGGGAGGCTGTCAATGGAGTGCACCATTTTCCTGGTGGAGTTCGAGGAAGGGGACTAGGTCCACCTCCTGCCACAGTGCGGCTACGACTTCCACATCGGCTGCGTTGACATGTGGCTCGGGTCCAACTCTAGCTGCCCCTCCTACTATTGTGTCGTTGTCATCATCCCGACATCGACAATGCCGATGTGGTGCCACCACTATGAGCGAACTCGTCGAGTCAAGAGAGAATGACTATAACAACCATGACATAAGAAAAAAAAAAGAAGAAGATAAAAACCGAATAGAAAAATAAATTTTAAAACCACTTGGAGATAGAATCAAATCCTTATAATCTCAGTTAGTTTCAAGCTCTTTCTCTGTATAAATATGAGGCTAAGACCAAACCGGCCCTCTTTAAACTTCATGTGTGTGCTCTATTTTTCTCCCCTGATTCATGTGTCCCTTTCGCTCTCTCACATCCTTAATTCATTGTCGTCCAACGGGAGACCAACATGAGGACTTGGACGTGCATGACCACACGGATGGACCCTCGGACAGAAACTTGCAATGTATAGAATTAGGATAGATTCATCTTAATTTTAGGTTTGAAGCATGTCGTGAGTAGTTCTGGTTAATCCCTAGTCATAGTCTATAGTTGTATGATGATGCATGACGCCGACAATCACCAGAAAGTCCATTATGTGCACAATTTTTTCGTATGATAGAACTCGGCTCGGGTTCATTGTAACCCAGCCCAGGTAAGCCCTTGCTTGGACCGAGTTCTACGAACTCGGCTCGGATCCACCATTGTCGTGACCTTCGAATCTCTGCAATAGGATGAAATCAGCCCGAGATGATGATGACCCAGCCCAAGCTATATGCATGATGATATCACATTGGTCGTGCCTTTCGTTCAACCAAATGTTCGAACCTAGTCCGAGTGTAACACAAACCTGACCCGAGTGTAACCCAAACATGAAGTGGGTTTAGGCATGATTTTCTCAATAAGACGTCCTATGAACTCGACCCGGATTTTGCATGTACTCAGCCCGGGTTTTGCATATACTCGGTCTGAGTTCCAACATTATGATGTTGATTTTATGATTGACCCCTGATCCACATGTTAAATCCCTATCCATGATATAACGATGATTATTCAAGTTTGTGCCCTCTGATTACTCTCCATGATACTATCTTGTAGCCTTAATTTGAATCTATGCTATTATGATGATGATGTTCAATTGGGACTCTTTGATTTTATGGCCTCGGAACCTTTTGATTTTCTTTCATATGATGGTCAAATCCTGATTTTATGTCCTAATAAAAATAAATTAAAAGATGCAAGTACCCTTGTCCATGAACCTCCTTTGAATTTTAGATCGACTTAACTCTTCTATTTTGATGTAATTTCTAAAGATTTCAGTACAATTAAAAATTAACAAGAAATTTGAATTCTATTTCTATAAATTTGATTTCCATAATAGATTATTATATTATATTAATGATAATTAATAGTAAGTAATTAAGGAATTAATAATTAAAATAAACTTAAATGATAATTAATAGAAAAGAAAATTTATTTAATTTTATTAAGGAGAATTAATCTTCAAAATTGAATATTAAAAAGAAAAAAATAAATATTAACTAATTAAGTATTACTTAATTTAAGTATTACTTAATTATAGAGTAATAAATAAGTAATAATTTTTAATAAAAAATGAAATAATAAGATTTAAGAATGAGATTTTTTGCTATATTTAATCATTCTACTACCTATTTCTATTCACTTGGTATAATATTCTTATTAGAATATTTCGATTTTAGTAATTTAGAATCATGTCATATAGTATATTTACGAATAAAACAAATTAGAACAAAAAGAGTATTTGAATCAAATACAGTATAGTATCTATATTTGAATAAAAAAACAAAAGTCATCTTTACTTTACAAACTCTTTGATCATGGACAGATAGGAAAAGATAAAAAAGTCATACAGAATTCATCCACTACAATTAATAAAAAAGGATGCTTATTTTATTCGAGATTTTACAAATATGGATTAGACCTATTTTTAAAATTTTCTATCTCTATGCATTTAGATTAGATGAGGGTGTGATACTGCTTTCATTTCTATGGACCAACCAACAAAAATAAACGACCATTCTATTGAAGAAAATACTAAACAAAAATAAAAATATAAAAAATAATATATATATATAAGCTATACAGACTCGAACTATAGACCTTTTTGATAAAACAGATCAAACTTATTATTATCAAAATGATTTGAACTGTTTCAAAGACGCAACATGCATTTTGTTGCATTAGGCTCTTTCATGAACTAATATAAAGATCAGTTAGTCCACCATCTTTTTCTTTATAGGAAGATAAGGAAATGGCTCCATATGCTCTGATTCTATTATTTTTGTATTCTGATGTCCGATCCATTGTGGGAACTACTAGTAATAATGAACTTGTAAAATGGATCTATTTATCATAAAGAGATTCGTTGTTCCTGACCCTACTTCACCTTAATTTTATTTGAACAAAAAGATCATAATAAACTTTTGGTAAAAGTTATGTCTTGATCCGAGTGGGGATAGCATTTCTCTTCTGCATGTCTATGGAGTTTTGTAAAATCCAAACATCTCAGAGATAGATATAGAGATAGGAATTTGTCAAACGAACCGCACTCCTTCGTATACGTCACGAGTCCATTGATGAAAAGGGGCTAGAGAAAGCTTGAGCCCAATTCCTACAGATAAAAGATGAAATGGGAGCTCTTATGATTATGGATTGGTGACGGCCATATATGGGCTAACATTTGTGAGTTATGGATTGACTATGCCAGTTATGATGATGGTGATGTTGGGTTGAGGCATTCCTCTCCTTAGGTTGAAACGTATTTCATGATAAGTCAAAGATGAATGATAAAATAATAAAGAAGATGAAAGCATACTAATTCATGAAATCTCTTTTATGATGATTCTTCCTTGACCCTATTGATCTTCTATCAATATGCTATTTTTCATGTTTTCTTTTACTCATATTTCGATCATGCTTATTTCCTCCTTATATGATGATCGTTCATATGATTCTTGTCTAGTATCTTGATCTTATGTTGTCTTTACTTTAATTACATATTGAGTTGCAAAACTCATAGGAAGGTTTATCTCTCCTGCATTATCATGTCAGAATGATGAAGGTGGTCAACGATGACCGATCGAACTCGTGGTGGCTGCACATGGGTGTTCTAAGTCTATTCTCTCATGTCTTAGTTTTCGTTCTCTTGATAATTAGATTGATGTATTAGTTGAGCCAATTAGGACTCATATGAGGTTATTTCATTAGTCTTCTACACGATATTGATGATCATACTCTCCGTTTATTACTTCTTATATGATGATTAGTCATTCGCTATTATTTTATGTTGAGTTGACCAGTCAAAGTCTTTTTTTTTTAATCAATATGTTGTTCGTGTAAGGATGATCGTAACGTCCTCGAAGTGGATTCTACCATGTGACAGTTTGTTTTGAGTGTTACAATGACAAACCCGCTAGTGGGAGAGGGGGAGGGGGATGTTGCACCTCTCTACTATCGGCACTGAGATGGAGAGGAGGGGGTAGCCTCTTTTTCATAAAAGTTTTTAGGTTTTATATTTTCTATTATTATATTTTTTAAAACATTAGAAAAGAAGACAATTAGTGAAAGGACAATTTAAGTTTTTCATAAATAAAAAATGAAAAAGATAATAGAATTAGACAATGAATTAAAGTGAAAATCGTAGTATAATTTAAGGACATCATACGATGAGTTCGTATCTTAAAGTTAGACATGAAAATTCATTATAATTTTAGAAGAGGTTTAATAAATTAACCATAAAGTTATTATTGCAAATTTGTAGTTTTTTTATTCTTTGTAAATCGATATTTTTTATTTTATAATAATGATACAACTCGAGTGGACAGACTAAAATAATGAACCAGCTAAATTTTGATGTCAATTACTACTTTCAATATATAGTACATGAAACATATAAATGCATCCAATCTACTAATATAACTACTTTAACTCACTCGTGTTCCAAGCAATTTAAATATATATATTAAAAATAAATGAAAATATAATTTTAAATTTTTATTATAATTTATAATATAGTCGAATAGAGGTCCACATGTAAGAATGCCGGTGCCCTGAGCCCTCTTAGCGGTAGAGGGGAGAGGGGAGCGACGAAGAGTACTGGTTCTCCGGCTGCGGCATCAGTAGAGGGATGCAGCGGTGACGACGGCGGTGGTGGAACCAAAGGTTCGCAGCTGCTGCTTCGGTACCAGTTATGCAAAAGGAGTTTGGTGGGGGGAGGAAAAGGATGAGGAGTTGAGGTACCAGTCAATATTTTTGTTATGCACAATTGACTACCGGTCACATAATAACCTGCATTTGTAGGATGGCTTGCGCAACTTGCTACTCGAGAATATTAAAAACTTGGAACTGAAAGACTACCAACGTATAGGAAGTCTGGAGGGCAGTAAATATTGGTGTGAACAACACCAACTGTTCTATTCATCTTCCAAAAGAAAAAAAAACTGATATAGGTATAACTTTATATTCTAAACTGATCTAACTTAAAAATGAAGAAAACAAACTGTTGTGCCTGTGTTGTTGTCTTTTGGATAATGCATGCAGGGGAGAAAGTCGAAGAGGGAAAGCACCTAAAATGCAAAAAAAAAAAAAGAAGAAAAAAAAAATAGGATGAAGGAAGGATAGAAGTTTGAAAGACCACTTAGGATTGTGCTTTATATAAATATAATAATTGCTTATTGCTAAAAATTTATGAAATTAATGGAGTGGGTACGTTAAGGATGTCTTGGGATTAAATAGGCAATAAAAGAGGTTATAACTTCAATTTAAATAGATTTTATAACTGATTGGAGCGATTGCATGACTATATACGTTAGTTGTAATGAGAATCAATGTCACTATGATTGTTTAAGCAAAGTAAAATTGCAAAAAAAGAAAATAAAGTTCAAATAATTCAAAAAATTAGGAAAAAAGATAAATGGAACTGACACAATTCGTTAGAATTATATATATATATATATATAATATTGATGATTGATTTAAATCTATCATATTTTTAAGATTTATTTTTTTTCAATGTGTGGAGTTAAGTTAGAGAAGTGGGAGAGTTTATTGCAAACGTCAAATGTGAATGTTTCATTTTTTTTTTTAACCGCAATTAATGAGATATTTTTAAAGTGAGGAGTTAAGTTACAGAAGTGAGAGTTTAATTGCAAAGGCCAAATATCAACGTTTCAGTTTTTTCTTAAACGAAATTAATGAGATAGTGGAGTGGATTAATTATTATTATTATTATTATTATTATTATTATTATTATTATTATTATTATTATTATTATTATTATTATTATTATTATTATTATTATAATAAATATATTAGTACTTCATTACTTGCTATAGAATTTAGTATTTTACTATATTTAGTAAAAAACTTACATATAGATACTATGTATAAAGTAGAATATGATTGTTCATTTTACAAAATTTAATATGTTATTATTAAATTTATTTACCTAATAACATATTTAAAATCTTAAATGTGTAATATAATTATACAATATAGTGATATAAAATATAGAATACTAATATTGTATTCTGTTTATAATTGAAGAGCCAAAAAGGAATTGGCGCACCGAACGGTCAGATTCGATATGACCGGTCGGCAATGGACCATTTTTCCATCTTTAGAAGACGATGACACGCGATGCCAATTCATGCCGTAATGATCCGCCGCATCAGTACTATTTTTCCATCTTGAAAAGATTGAATGGATCACCACACATGGCTCGGTTGGAGGGTAAGAAATGCACTGGTTAGATTCTCAGCGCACATCGAAGACTGACCACTTCACAAAAAAAATAAATAAATAAATAAAAATGCAGCAGCCGAAAGCATTCAATCAACAAGAAATTTGACCAAGGCTTTTCTGAGTTTCAAATATAGAAAAAAAAAATCTCATTTTTTTTCATCCAAACAATCCTAAGTAAAGAAGAAAATATAGTTTAGCGGAATTTTGAAGGCAAAAATATTAACCGAATCCCAGCAAGTACTACTGTGATGTTAAATAATATTGAGATTAGCCCTAAAGAAGGAATGCGGACGAAACATCCCGGTGGTGCGGGAGTGTGAGCGTTGTGGGATTTTGGGCGGATAACACGTCTCGTGTAATGAGGAGAAATAAGATATATTTATAATACCCTACTTTTTTCTTTTGAACAAAAATATTATAACACACAAAACAAATGTCCCGGTTCACCTACGACGGACATCCCACTATCTTAAAGAGTTCAGATGACTGAATTATTGACTAATAGCAACTATTAGTATAAAACTTTGAAGCAGTACACTCTTGCTTCATGCCGTCAGAGACAAAATCACTAAACAAGATTAGAGTCTCCATATGATTGTGTGCATACTCCATATTCCCCAAAGTCATGGAAGTTGGATGGTTAAACCAGACCACAGAACGAACAAGCATAATCCGCCGCTCACAAACGAATCCAACAAAAAAGATGAGTCCTTCCAGTTATTGTGGGATTCCTCCAAAACCAAAAGAACAAGAGGTCGGCGTCAGTTTCAATGTAGTGGTTCGGCTGATGCGCCAAACCCATGAGAGATACAAACCAACTAAACTAAGCGGAGTATGATGTTTGTATAATAATATCAAGTGTTCAAGACATTAGGAGATGAAACAAGTATTTTGAAAGAAAAAAAAATTGAGACGAACCTAACATGCCTAATTCTCTATGAGCGTGCTCGATACGAAAACATCACCCAGAACATGTTTTCACTTTTTCATCTAAACGCCTAATTTTTACACTTGTGGGCTATGGTGTCAGGAACAAGAAAAAAATAAGAACATTTATGTTCTAGGAAAGACTCAAGACCATAAATATTCTTGGTGAAACCTCAAAATGAGAAAAAAAAATTGGGTCACTTGACCCTGAGCTCGGGACAATGACATTGGCGCCAAACAGTACTTTTTTGAGAGATAAAAGCAGCCCCTATATGTTCACCAACTTCTTTTCATAGGCTATCAAACTTTTGATAAAGCAGCCAAATTGGGGCCAGGGGCCCTAGCTATCATTATACAGGCTTCGTAGACACAAGAGAAGAACCCATATACACATATATATTATATGGAAATGTACAAACAAATGAATTAGAACATATATACACCAATAATACACGGAGATGAAAATGGTAACTACATTAACAGTTGATCCTGCAAATAACAGGCATAAAGAGTTTTACACTTGTTGCCATATGACTTTTGTCGAGACATTGATATATCCTTTCCTATCAATGAAATCTGCAATTAAACGAATGAAAAAATAATGGTAAAAAGAAGACCAAATAATAGAATGAAGGAAATTCCTAAAAGATGTGTTTAGCAAAAAAAAGTATGTTACCAAAAGAATATCTTCATCAGTTCCAAACGATTTGCGTGCTTCATCTAGGTTTTCCATTGAAACATCCTCATGTTTCCTACATGCAATAACAAATTTATCGAATGACGACAAATACACGCAAGTTCAATTTTCTAGGACAATATACCTTGGACTGGCAGGGTCTCTTATTTCAAATTCACCATTATCCGCATCATAGCCACATATAAGAACATAATGTCCTGAAAAACAAAATACATAGGATTCAGTATCATACAAGAAATCATAGCAAAAATAACAATCTCTGATAAACAAATAGCCTCAACTAGATACTTCCAAAGAAAAATTATGAAGTTAATTACATCATACAGTGAGATGTCATTTCCTTATTTATTAAAGAATATCGATCACTTTCTATTTAGACTTAATCTAAGATCTTGTTGAACTTCCTCTTTAACTTATGAAGAAAAAGACAATTTCATGACAATGGAAACCACGTGGAGCTGTCAAAAAATGAAGTCAAGTCACGAGGTTTTATTCAACAACCATAACGTGAGGAGTGTGACTGTGACCAACATATGTGCACACTGTAAAGGTCGTATGTTCTGGAAAAATAAAAAAGGCGTATAATAAACTTCCTACCCATGTACTCTGAATTTCTTCCATAACATTCTGTGTCATGTATATCTTCTTGCCAAGGTTGACTAAAAAGATATAGAAGAATTAGTAATAAATCAAGTTAACTACAGGAAAGAATTGAAAGGGAAAAGAAAAGTTCAGAAGGAGGGCGGAAACTACAGACAACTTGAAATATTAACCTTAATTTGATCTTGTCTACCAAAGCAACAGCAATATATTGACCTGACAATATTAGCATGGATAAATCTTTCCCACTGATGGACCTGCACTGTGGGAAACACATTTCAGACTAACCACATAGCATCTTGTGGTCACTTGTATTACACATAGTAATATGGATCATTTTGTTGTTTCAGAATTACTTTGACAACAGGTATGATCACTAACTATACTTACTTGTATGTCAATCCCAGCTTCAAGAGCATTTTCAAATAGTCTGTTCACTCGCCCTCTGTCATCTTGCAACTGCTCCTGTACATGTTCAAATGTCCAGAAATCCAGCATTATATTGTGTCCACAAGATACAGCAAACATGGATTGCACCACAAAAATAGGAGGTTTAGAGAACAATAAGAAAACTTCCAGATGGATAAACTGTGCTGAACAAATTCTTCTACATCTTTAAATAAAGTACCTATATTTAGACAGAAAACCAGTTATTGTTTCAAACTACAACTTTTTGCCTAGAAATAATAACTGCAAGCAAACTTTAGAACTTTACCATGAAGCAAGGAAATATCAGCGGTTAAATGTGCCGCACCACAAAGGCTTGAAAAAAGAGATAGCCCTGCATATTGTTTTTTCTTGGTTGGACTTATCATTACATGCCATGGGAATTTGAAAGAAATCATAAGTTCATATTTCACACGATTTAGGGATGAAGTCCAAATGACCTTTTATTTGATGGAAAATTTCATACTTTAGGAGGAAGGAACTATTTGACCATATAGAAAACATTTCAGGCAAGTAACGGTAACTGTTCATACAATCAAGATGTCAGCAATTATCCATGCAGTGCCAACATGAGCTCACAAAGTCGAGCATTATGCTACGGGTAAAAAAATAACACCAAATATTTTGTCACTTTTCAATATATTCTGATTCACCCAAGCAAGAACAGTAAATGAGATGCATAAATTATATCTAATGTTTTAATATCCCAAGTGACTTAAGATTTCCATTCCATGCATCAAAATAATAGTCAATCAAATATCTGCAAGTAGTTCCTACAATCCTATTGAAACTCCAAAAAAATAGCTACCTCGCATACCACTAACAACTTACTTACGTTGCAGCAACAATAGATGAATTAAACGATGAATAATAAGACAATTATTCACTAAATGTACACCATAACTAAATTACCAAATACAATAGCTTAATTGAATTCACTGCACTGATAAATCCAATTTGAAATGAACTATTCATACAGAAAGCATCACAGTGAGGACTCACACTGTAGTAGGATTCAGCTGAATATTCTGGGTTTGCACCAAGTGTCACCGTTAAAAAGGTAAAACAAACTGAAAACTTATGCAACAGATATGCTAGATCAACAGTCCAGATGCTGCAAATCAGAAGAGAGGTAAGAATCCCTAGCTATATATATCATGCTATTTATACAACTGAACGACCCTATTCCATAAACCTATAATAGAAAATTATTTGATGCAGATTGCCTAATACTAGCTGGTGTAAAGGGCGCAGATGAGCATAGACTAATGCTAAAATAAAAGGCAAATAGAAAAAATAGATGTACCATTCAACATGAAAACACTCAAAGTGATTAACATTGGGAAAAGTGAAAGGGTTTAAGTTTAACTTATAAGAAATAGAAGTCCATTCCATTGTGTTCCTTTCAAGAAGAAATAATTCAATAAATCAGTATATGTATGTCATTCATCTTTTTTCATGGTCTGTATATGTTCAATACTTTATAAAATAGAGAGAATTGTTGAGAGTGTTGGGTATAAAATTACATCAATCAATCTCCATTTTTCGTCACCAAGTAAAAGGATATTTTGTGATTTTCTGCCACCATGTCATTTCCTTTACTTTTCTAGACACTTGTACATTAATACATACATATCACTAGCAATTTTTAGTCATAATTCTACCACTAAAAAATAACACATTTATAAGGTCATCAATAATTCCTATTTGATATGACATAATCACCATGCATGGTCCAAGCATTATTGAGAATTTGTGTGCAACTGGCACTATATCCCTTCCTCCAACCCTTTCATTACTCCCACTCTCCCTTCAGAAAATCTTCTTTGCCTTCGACTCATCAGTCTCTATTTCAAGCAATATAGCATTGCCCAAAATGACAAGGTTTATATAATCACAAAAAAATTACAAACATACTAAAGAGTTGTTTGCTTGTTTGCCTGGTAAATTCATCCCTTTACAAATATAAGATGATAAGTGCATCAAACATAATCTCAAAATGTATTTCAGCATTTTTTGGGACTCTCGTTTTAGCTTGCTGTTAAATTTGCAAAAAAATTATACCGACAAATATAAATTTTGAATACATAACTTCATTATTTGAAACAAGAATTTGAAGCATCGCTAATTCTGAAATTCGTGAATGTTAGTCAATTAGCAAATTATGCAGATACGAAGAACGCTCACCTTGTGGTGCAGCACAGCTTCTCAAGGTCATGGATGTCATACTGATGGAATCCCAACGTCCCCAACACCATCGCCACGCAGGCAAGACCGCAGTCCCAATTGAATCGTTGCCGCACATGAGGAACCTGCAAAAGTTCTCAAGATTTTCAAAAAAGAAAAAAAAGAAAAAAAACAGGGAGAAGATTAGGGAACAATTTCGGCAATTAATTCGAGGAAACTCACGTCGATGGAGCAACAGCGGTGAGGGACGGGATCTCGTATCTGGGACGGATGGAGCCGCCTCTCGTCGTCGTCGCCAGGGCGTTCGTCGACGTCGCCTCCTCCTTCGATCATCTTCATCAGCTTCGAGCAAAAAGGCCACATGACCGATCGGACGGTTCGATCACTACCTGTCATCGCCAATTCTCTGCAACAACAACAACAACAACAACACACACACACACACACAAAAAAGGTAGAAAATATCAATTCGGGAGATAAATTGGAGGAGCGAAAGAACGGGAATTGGGCAGTGAAGACGCGCACATACTTTTTGCGCGAAAGGTGTATGTGGGAAAGCGCGAACAAGGGACAGCCTTGGCCTGGCTGTTAAGGGGTTCGCGCGGAGGGCTGGCCGGGGGCGCGGCGTGGCGCAGGAGGAAGACGACGAAGCGGCGTCGGACGAGGTGGTGGATCGTGCGTGAGTTATGAGGCGTAGCGATAGACATGAAGTAGGCCAGGCGTAGACATCGGGTTGGGGGTGTGGTCTACTCATTATTTTATTATATAATAAATCATTAATTAATTAATATAATTATGCGCTAAGAGACGAAAGCCGTCGTTGCCGTTGACAGAGGAGGGCGCCGATCGCTGGTAGGTAGAAATTAAAATTTAAAACCCTCCCAAAACAAATGCAACTTATCATATCTTTGGAAGAATTACCGAAACCTATGCCCAACAAACAACAAATTATTATCTAATTAGGGGAAAAAATTAATGCACAGATAAATTACATACAAATTTATCTTATTAATTAAATAGAGAACCTAACTGTGGTCGTTTCCATAATTTATTTGTCAATCAATATTTTTTTTTGACTTAATTCGATAAGTATTTTTACTTAATACGTAAATTATATTATTAGTTTAATTAAAGTTCATGATAATGACGGCCTCGCATATTCATTTACCCAATTAATAATGTATGACTAGTACATAATATAATTATGCGCTAAGAGACGAAAGCCGTCGTTGCCGTTGACAGAGGAGGGCGCCGATCGCTGGTAGGTAGAAATTAAAATTTAAAACCCTCCCAAAACAAATGCAACTTATCATATCTTTGGAAGAATTACCGAAACCTATGCCCAACAAACAACAAATTATTATCTAATTAGGGGAAAAAATTAATGCACAGATAAATTACATACAAATTTATCTTATTAATTAAATAGAGAACCTAACTGTGGTCGTTTCCATAATTTATTTGTCAATCAATATTTTTTTTTGACTTAATTCGATAAGTATTTTTACTTAATACGTAAATTATATTATTAGTTTAATTAAAGTTCATGATAATGACGGCCTCGCATATTCATTTACCCAATTAATAATGTATGACTAGTACATATTTTTATTGGAAGATATTACCGTGCCCTAAAGTTATAATAATTATATTTTTTTACTTATAATAGGGGGGTGCCCCGCCGTATTTTTTTTATAGATATTGTTATTTTTACTTCAAAATACGCCGAAAATACTGAATATTTTTATTTTTATGAGATAAAATAGCGGTGCCCTTCTTTTATTTTTCATTATAACATATTAACATGTAACTGATTTTTCTTTTCATCTTGAAAAAAATATAAACGATAGACCCTCAATTTTAACCTTGTATGTTATAAATGCTAACAAAAATATTCCAAGGTACAAAAACTTGTGCATTGTTACATTTAATGAAAAGGTAAATTTATAAAAATATTATATATATATATATATATATATATAACATTTCAGCACCCTGTTTCAACTTTATATCAATGGCAAAGTCCAAGTTAGTAATTAATAAATAACTTAAAATGTTCGCCATTGCTTGAGAACAAAACTTTGCAAAATGCCCAAAAATAAAGATTAAAAATAAATAAAAAATCAAATCATGTCAACAACGATTGGATCAAGCGGGAAGCAGGATTTAAATACTTCGACACAAGTTAATCTAATTAACTTAGATTTTTTTTTATCCGAGTAGTCACTACTCCACAACTTTAAAAAAAAGGTCCACTGATGAAAAAAGGTTTTAAAAGGCAAATTTTACTTTGGACATTCATGCCTATAACCTATTACAATATTATAATTTAGATTAACAAAGAAACAATTCATCGGTATCATCGTTCATAAGGCTACCTGTAATAACCGACACAAAGTAAAAAAAAAAAGAAATCAAATCAGATTTTGATTAGGAGCGGTCATCACGGGATAAACCTTAAGTTTATCTTTATAATTTGATGCATTAGGGGGATAGAGATATCAAATCAAATTAGGAAAGGAATTCGTATTTGGTTGGAACGACCATCACAAGATAAAAATCTGACCCCATTAATTAAATTTGAATCAGATTAGAAGAGAGGAGATTGTTATAGATAAAAATCAGATTTTTATTCATTAACCCTTTTCCCCCAAAATAAACTCCACGATCAATCTCTTCTCTCCTGTTCGTCCCTTCCCGCAGACGTGAGCAAGGGCTGAAAGTTCTCGCTCGGTGATTTCAGGTGTAAAGGTAGTCGAGCTCTCTCTCTCTCTCTCTTTCCCCCGCCCCTTGTTGCAAGTTATCTGATCTCCACGCCACTTTCCTCAGCCTCTCCATCGAACTGTCGCAGACGTTGGTCTGTTAGGAGAGGAAGAAAAGGGAGTGCAGAGATAGGACAAGGGGTTCGGCCCATAATTTTTTTTCGACGAATCGAAGGAACGGATCTATCACGAACAGGTGGGTGAATCGAAATCACCTTGCATGACCCCTGAATAATGTTAAATCATGCCCTAATCGTACAAGTAAAGAAGAAGAGGAAAAGATGATTCAAGTTCCTTATTTTGCTTTGTTTGATTTTCTTGAATTGATTGATTGATTGATTATTTGCATGCATAATTCACTGTTTGTTGATCTATTATTATGTGATTGATCTGCTAGGAGATAGGAATTAGGTTAGATTAAGATTGCACCGAAGAATTTACGAAATTCGAGGGTTCTGCAAGTTTTCTGGACGCCTACCGGTCGACCGGTCCGTATGCATCGCGGCAACCGATCGACCGATAACTTGCATGCAGCCGCTTCCTGCACATGTTGACCGATTGACCGATTCCTGTCACAGGTCGACCGATCCTTCCCCATCAGGTCGACCGTTCAACTGAATGGATCAACCGACCCGCAAACAATCGGTCGACCGTTCCCCTGAACCGGTCGACCGATTCCCCAAAAAAAATTTTATTATATTTATTAATTATTTTTCTTTTATCCAGATATTATATATATATGATTGATCATATTTTTTGACCCCACAGAGATCCCTCACTGACTTACATGATTTACTCTGTTATTGATTTATTTCACGTTGATCCTATCGTATCGATTGAATCAAGAACAAAGAGCTACAAGTTATTAAAGCGATTAATAAGTTCAGATGAAAGATTAATGATGAGTTGTCAGTCCAAGCCAAGTGCATCAAGATAAGGGTCGCTCCCTTGGTCATGGTTTGATCACCCATTGACCCGCACAAGGCCGTATCGTTTGCTGGACATATCCCAAGAATTAAAGGCACATAAAGTCACCCTGATTGCTAATTAATAATCAAGATCAAGAAGCAAGTTCAAGTCAAGTCAAGTATGTCATGATTCCAAGTTTACTATGTATTATTGATCCTCATGATACATGATATCGCTGATCTTATTCTTATTATGATTCATGATACTGATATGTTATCTTCCACGTTCAAGTTAAGCATGATTTTTTACCGTTGATTATTATATTCATGTCATGCATTGTATATCATGTGGTTCCCCACTAGGCTGTAAAATTTACGGGAGGACCTCCTTCCCTGTGTCTGATTTCCACAGGACCAGGTCAGTAACGTGGTGGAGTAGACGCGTGGTGATGGGGCTCTGGCGATAGGACAACACATGAACCATAGGACTTTTAGAATACTTATTAGTTTTCATTTACCTTCCGCATTTTAGATTTATGATGTAGAACTTATTTTATTTCTTTTAGACTTCCGTAATTAAAGTTATAATTTATCTTCATTTCTTTTCTTCCGCTGACGTGTCTCGGTTCTTGACTGAGATATGGTCAATATAATGGTCAAAGTCATAGCACGCCGTAGCGTCTCCATGTTGATCTTCGCCACGTGGCGAAAGTCGATTTGGGGGCGTTACACTACCCGACCAGTTAGAACATAATTTAATCATCTTTAGCATGGCACGATCGGCCTTCTATCCAACTACTATTTATCAAGATAAAAGATTTTGAGTTTAAGTTTTTGTAAATATAAAAATTTTATGTTGACGTGAGACGACTTTTAAAAGAACTTCTAACTTACAAATTAAACTGTGTTTTTAACACTGACAATTATATACATGATTATTGTCCTATCATGCGAATTCTCCCGGGTTGGCTTTTTTTTTTTTTTTGCAATTTATTTAATTACTAACAAAGCTATTTCCCTTATCTCCATGTATATATTACTACAATTGATTCTATAAATAATTGTAATTCTAACATTTTTCACATGCTATATTTTTTTTCCCAGTTACATTATTGCGTACTATTAAATATGGCATAAGTGATATTTAGTCTCAACTGCTAACAGTAAATTCAGCTAAGAATTAAATGATAGGTACAACGAATCTCCATGTATGTCTCTCTTTAAATATTTTTTCTTGATGTATTTAAGCCGGGTGATAAATTTTATTATAGCCCCTGAGTCAATCACTTTTCAATATATCTTATTCTGGTCACTTTATTTATAATAATGAAAAAAGTGGTGAGAATCACGAGGTTACCAATTCTATAACTAGCTCAAGTTCTCCAAACTAACGGCACATATTTTGGCTAATGTGGGTGGTACTATCATAGCAGATATTTTTTTTTTTTTTGGGGGGGGGGGGGATATCTCATCTCCGGAGCTATCTTATCAAGACGTTTATCACACTTTTAATAAATAATTGCAAGTTTCTTTAAAAAAATGTAACTAGCCCTAGCTGAGTTTAAAGGATCAGATCGAATAATTTAAATTAATAAAAATTAAAATAGATTCAGGTGATTGATGTTATCTTATAATTCAAATAACTTAATAATATAAAGTATAATATAATAAATTAACATGAAATAATTAAAGTTATAAATAATATAATAAAGTAAACATAAATTACATCATCAATTAAATATTTGCTAAATAAAGAAAGAAATCTTCATATGAAGTAAAATAGTTATAAACATAAAATAGAAAAATGAGTCTACCATGCATTTTTCGTGTCAAGCCATTTTATGCATATTTTTTTAATTTTTCTGCGTTATTTATCTTTATTAATAATTTAGATTTTAGAGGATGATTGATGATAACAAAAAATAGTTTCATAATAAATATAAAAATGATTATATTTATTATGAAAGATAATATGCAAAAGTTTGTATAACTTTGAAAATGATGAATATACTTGTTGTTGATGAATTGAATGACATTTTTGTTATCATTAATTATCCTTTTAAAATAGTAATGAAGAAAGATATAAAAAAATAAAGAAAAATATATTTTAAGTCGTTTGACACACGCATTACACGAAAGCACGTGACACTCTCATTAAATACATAATATCAAAAAAATTATATATATTAAGGAGAATAAAAGAAAAATGTGTCAGAGTATAAGTTTCAAGTAAAAGAATAGACAAATATTCTTTTTATCGATGATCATTTGTATAAAAAAGTTTTAACTTTTTATATATCAATATTCTTTTTTACTTTTCAATTTCATTTGGGTCAGGTCCTCAAAACCTGTAAGGTTTCTCAGTTGAACTCATATTTTGATTTGACAAAAATGGATCAACCTCACGATCAAATCACTACAAGAAAATCACACATTTACGACAGATAATTTTCGATGGACCACAGTCCTTCACAATTTCACATTTTTTATGGCGAGAAATATTCTTTAAAGCTACCGACAGTCAAAATGCCAATCATAATATTGACGGTAAAATCCATCAATAATTTTTATCGATCGTGGTGACCTTTGGAATTATCCACGAATGTCTTATCAATCAGTAATTGGATGTTTGTCGATAATTTCAAAGAATAAACCCATCAAAAAATGTATTTATAATAATATATATAAGCATATATGTATTATTTCATTATTAACATTTTTTACGAGTTGCGCATTCAAAATTATCGAAGGATTAAAATTTGAAGGTAATTCCGAAGGATAGATCCATCAAAAAATATATTTATAATATATATATATATATATATATATAACTATGTTTTGTTGCCATAAATGATTTAAACTATTCATGAAAAAAGATATAAAAAAAATAAAGTAACTATGTGTGAAGTCGCTTGACACGCGCTTTACATGTAAAGCGTTCAACATCTACATTAAACCTTATATATATGTATGTGTGTGTATTTATATGGATGTATTTGATGCATGAGATATGTCTAGAATTAGTCTCACGTACATAAGTTACCAAAGAGATGTTGGTATATATGGGAATATGATCTTGCCCTAGTGGATGATGGATAATTGAATTGTTGAATTGTTAATAAAATTGATAATTGATAATTATTATTGTGGCTAGCCAATTGGTAATTGATTTAAGATAATTGAATTGAATTGAATGAATATTGGTCGTCAATAATTGATGATATGGATATTTATTATGATTGATCAAATTGTTTATAATTTATTGATTATTGTTAAACGTTATCTATTTTGATCAGTCATATATTATTATGCATAATTGTTTAATGATAGTATTGATATTGACTATGGTTCATATTATTTATTGTTATGGGTGACCATATGGACTGAGTTATCTCATTGGGCTTTGCTCTTGTACTTGGATCTGTACAGGTGATGGTGAGACGGTTGGTGGCTCTTTGACGAATGACATACACATGGATACAAAGTCTATTATTGTATAGATGTAAGGCCCATGAACTCACAAATTATTGGATATAGTATAAATAGCTTTTGCATATTGTAATAAAATGTTATAAATTAGTCTTCTTCTTATGTAAGTCAGTTAAAAAAGTCAATGTATAAAATTGAGTGACGTCGTCGAAATATTTTTCTGGACAAGCAAAAGAAAAAAAACCTCGAGACGTCACAAAAGTATCAGAGCCTAACGAGAGTTACTTCTTAATTGTGTAGAATCCCAAAGGGCACCAAGAGGGGGTGAATGGATGTTCAAATCAAAAGTATCAATTTCACAAAAATCATCGCGGAAGCTTAAAACCAATTCGTTAATCCTTTAAAAACAATATAATTCAGATCACACAGTATGAGAGGGAGACAAGGAGAGAGAGAATTCAATCACAATGCACTTGGTGGTTGTTGACGAGGTTCGGCCACATCTTGGCCTACGTCCCCACTCCGACTTCTTAACTTCGAGAACGTCGGAGATTCTACTAGAACTCTTCCTTTGTTTCAAATGAGGCAAGGAAGAAAAGCCCTTTACACCACTACATTTTCTCCGCTTGAGAAGTAAGATTCACCTCTCCTCTAATGAAGTTAATCTTTTCTCTCGCTCAAAAGGCAAAATTTTGAACCTCTTTTATATAGGAGCTCTCTAAGTTTTTTCTGAACAAAATATTTCTCTCTTTTACAATTTTATGCTCATAAGAAGAGAAGAGAGAAATAAGAGAAAACTATAAAATAAAAACTTCAAGAAAAAAGGTCTTTTTGATAATGGTGAATAGATGTCTTTGCTTCTGGCTTTACACTCATTTTATAGCCTTCAGTACGTGAAACTTTTTTCAGAATTTATTCCATAAATTTCTCCTTCAAAATTGATCGTTATTATTCATTTGACCAAGAGTCCGGTCGACTGCACATCTGGACCGGTCGACCGATCTTTGTGACTGTTGCGCTATCTCTTCAACTTCTGCGCTTGATCGGTCGTCTGGTCCGTCAATCAGTGCATCGATCGGTATCGTCTCGACGTCAACCGGGGCAAGATTAGTATTGATCGGTCGACCGGCATCTTTATTCGATCGACCGTTATTGTCTCAATTGGCCTTCTTTGCTTCAATCGACACCAACCTGCACTATTTTAAGTATAACTTTTTGCACAATATCCAAATTAGATGATCTTAGATTCTATGGATAAACAATAGAATTCTCTACAACTTTGATGCTTATCATTCATCCAAAATATAATCATATCCTAGTCAATTATTTAATCAAAGTGTGGTTCATAAAGTTGTCTCTTTTTCTTTAAACTTTTTCAGCATTTAATTTTAATCTTTCGAGGTTTGTATCATCAAAATCTAATTTAATATGTCGTTAAAACTTTGCTCCAACAAATTGCCTCTAATAAATAGATAGTGTCCATGTGCGCAACTCATGTGCAACTACCGCACCATCAAAAAAGGGTCAAGTTAATTCTTCGAACCATAGATACCTTATATAGCTAAATGTTATACGGAATGTAGAGCCTTTCAAAATTGTGGATAGAATGAAGGATAACCCAGATTTTTAAATTGATGAAATTGAATGATTCATTGATGGCATAAGGCAATGCCTAAGGAGGTTATTCCGAAAGGAATAATCGAAATTTTAAGGAGGTTATTCTGAATAGAATAACTCAAGTCCTAAGAAGATTATCCCCGGATGAGATGAGAATAAAACAAGTTATAAAAAAAGGACTCATTCTTGCTTATGTTTTATGGATATAGATGCCTCGTGAGATGGGTATTCCACACTAGATTCCTAGAGCCCCAAAGAGTAAATCTCAACGAGCAAATCCACGGGCCCAAGACTTTTAAAGGAATCTGGCACATGTTAATGGGCGGTAAGTAGTTGAAACAGGAATCTCCATCGCACGGGTCTCACTCGGTACATACTAAGCACTCCAACACTAGGAGCTATGACTTATCACCTTGTCAGGATCGTAGAGATACTATAGAAAGATATTGCAAGTTGCAGCCCCTTAGTTTGAGGGAAGGACAATTTCGAGAATGCAGAGTGGTGGATTATAAAATTTTTAAAGATGGAATGCGATGAGGACCGCAAGATAAATTTATGCCACTCAAAAATTGACTGCTAAACTGAGAGATCGGTAGCAAGCTATAAAGGCCACTACACTCTCTAAACAGGACATGACCACTAAGGACTTTAAAGATAGGTACTTGCCTATGAGAGAAGTAGGAAGTAGAAGGAGCGCCTCACACTGTAATAGGGAGGTATGGCGATAAAGTACTTGACCTAGTTTTTGAGTTTTGAAAGGTACACCCCATTGTAGTAATGGACCACATAAAGCGTTGGGTGGATGACCTTAAGCCATCCTTCGAGAAAGAGTGAAGGGGGGAAGGTATCAGATCCTCTAGTTCGCTAGTGAGCTTGTCATAATGGTGATAAAACAAGTGACAACCAGTAGAATCAAACATCCGCTAACCAATATAAAATCGTTATGAAAAGAGACAAATTATCCTGATTGGAATGACCGACAAATGGATGATTAAGGTAAGGGAATGATTGTTCGAAGCCCAATGATTAGAAAAAAAAGAAAATGATACTTTGTTCCTCCGTCAAATGTGTCATTTGGGAGAATGGTATCAAAGAATAAGAGCTTACCTCTACTACTTGAAGCAAGGGCACTTCACTCGAAATTGCTCGAACTGAGAAGAAATAGGCAAAAATCAAGAATAGAACAAAGAAGTGGGTACCTTGTTATCAAAATAGGCGTACAATATTTGAATGGATACCAAACAAAGGGAAGATAAGAAAAGTTAAAACATATTATAGAATAAATGCTACACAATTGTTAGGGGATTAGAATAAGAATGTACAACTGGTTCCTTTCAATTGGGTAAATTAGTAAGGATATAAGAATCTTGACAATTGATAGTGAATATTGATCGTTCTTTAATGAGCATATTGATCGGGTATTAGATTAATTAAATTCTCCTACGTAAATTCGAGGACGAATTTATTTTTAAGGAGGTTATGATGTAACACCCCAAGATTTCAACAGGGGTAATAAAGTAATTTGCTAATTAAATTAGGAAATATTAATGTATTAAAAGGTATTAAAGGATTTGAGAAAGAATATGAATATAATTATAAAAGAAATAGGAAAAGAAAGGAAGATTAGATCCTATTGGGAGTAGGAAGTATAATTGGATTGAGATTGAGGATTTCAATTTGATTTGAGGTTTAAAAGAATATTTAATAGATAAAGGACTTCCAAATATGATAGGATTGAAAGTCTGATGGCTTAAAAATATTTGAGCCATTAAAATGATAAAATTATTATTTTAATTTAAAAATTAGATGATAAAATATTATGGAATTAAATAATTTCAAAAATTAGATGATAAAATCTTATCATATTAAATAATTACAAAAAATTAGAGAAAAGAAAGAAATAAAAGGAAAAGCTGAAAGTAGAATTTGATTGAAAGAAATTATAGAAAAGATAAAAAAGAATTTGAGTAGAGATAGATTTTTTATTAGTATAGTTATGGAATAATTAGTGAAATTCGGGTTTAATTAAATTTGAGAGATGATAATTAGTGATGGATGGCTATGATTAATGGAGAAATAGCTCAAGGTACAATAGGAGTCCAAAACCTTAGTGAGAGCTATAAATAGAGCCTAAAGGGTGGCTAGAAACTATTATTTATCTCTATAGAATTTTTGCACGAGAGCCCATCTTTCTCATTCATTTTCTCACAAATCGAGGCACCTGAGAGCGTATGCGATATTCCATTTCGAAGCCCCAACAGAGGAGAATAAGATCCAAGTGGTAGACGAAGATTTTTGAACGTCAATAGCGAGGAATCGTCGGCCAAAGTCACGATGTCCGTGCAGTTCACAGACAATAGGAACATAGTTGATTTTTCAACCAATTTAAGGTATGTAAGGGGATCCCCATGGCGTCGGTTTTTCGCGACATGGGCCCCTGGACTCTTCTCTGTCATACAAATATTAATTGTTATATTGTTTGCATCTATTGAATATCATATGATATACATAGGATGTTTGAAAGTTGTGTCAGAAAGTCGGTGGCAGATAGGCGGGTTCTATTTTGCCCAGCCCGAGTTCAATAGAATCTTAATAGGAACTGGACCGAGTTCCGGTCTAGGTTTCCATAGGCGCGACCGAGGTTCCCTTACCTGAGTGCAACGCAGAATTAGATCAACATTTCGACTTATCATTGACAATGGATTGAAACTGAGCGAATCCGGCTTGGATTCTACTTGACATTGGATGACTAATATGGAATTGGACAAAAACATACCCGACAAGAGTTTTATTGGATCCGGCTCGGGTTTTGATATAGAAATTGGAGAAAGTGAAATAGATGAACCGCCCCGGGTTTGCCTTAGTGCGAGTCGAATTTCGAGGGTTTAAAGTATATTTTAAATAATTATTTAAGGTTAGTTGCATTGTTTAATAGCATTGATTGTTCATGACCATGCATTGATATGTATCGGTCTAGTCATTGTGATTATTATGTTGACTGATGTTAATCAATTGTAATTGTAATGTGTTAATTGATAATAATTGATTATGGATTCAGGGCCTATTGTTCAATTGTTATAATTTGATATATAATGAGATTATTGATATTGATTGTGCATCGTTCAACTAACGATGTGAAAAATTGCTATCATTGAATTGTTAAATTAATAATAGAGTCCTTCATGGTTGATTGAGGCGTTGGTCGATGGAGGCCCTCATGGTTGATGAAATTCTTGTGATCGATTGAGACTCATTGGGTCAACGGAGGCTCATGGAGTCGATTGTTGAATGCATAATTGTTAATGGAGGCTGGTTGATTAAGGTCTTTACGGTCGATGGATATCTTTGTGGTCGATTGAGGTCTTTATAGTCGATAGAAGCTCTCGTGGTCGATGAAGATTTTTGTGATCGATTGGGGTTTATTGTGGTCGGTGTAGATGGTTATGGTCGATGGATATTTTCGTAATTGAATGGAATGGTTAAATGAATTGAAATTGATTATTGAATTGTTAATTTAATTATTGAATCCTTAATCGTATTACATTGTTAATTTGGTGGCAAAGTCCGACCGGTCATCGAATCGGTCTTTCTCCTGCCATCTGTTCCATTGGAGCATCCGCATCCCGTTTGCTAATCTGTAAGTCGAACCTCCCTTATAACCCACCCTTGCATTTGTATCTGTGGTGCGAATGGAGCACTATCCCAACTGCGGACTATGTAAATGGCATTTCTATGTCGGTTCCATTTCCTCCAAGATGACTTTGCTTGCGTTTGAAGTTACAATTATGGCCAGTTCTCCATTTTCATCGTCAATGTCTCAGTTGTTGAGTTCCTGCTTTTGTTCTTTGAATTGATTTCTGTGGGAAATATGACGCTGTTCACTTATATGATATTTGTCGGTTTCTTCTTTCGTCTTTGTTGTTAACATTAGTTTTAAATTCAATTTCATAATCACCACTCCATGTTAACTGTTTATTGCGTTCCTCAGAGAAACATAAATTTAGCTTATGTACTTCTTTCTTTTTCTTTTTCTTTCTAATTTTTTGCTAAATTAAATATATTTTGTAGTTTTCTTGGAGATGCATGGGAGACGAGCAACCCAACTCCTGAAGGAGCAAGCATGTAATGAAGCTGGTCAAATCACATGTAATCTTGTTGGCCTTCGTCCTTGTCTAAGAAAATTGTCTTTATCCTTTTTGTATATGTCTGGACAAGCCATGCAACAATTTATTTGACATTTATTCATGAATACAACTCCGCCTATGTTTTATAGTCAGTCCCAAGCCCGGATAAAGGAGGATGGTTGTATTAGGCCCCGACAGTCAGCGTAAAACCCTGTCGAATCTTATGAATATGGATCAACGAAGTCGTATGATCTATGTAACCGACCCCACCTAGTGGGATAAGACTTTATTGTTGTTATCCATGAATACATACATCATAAGTCCTTGTTGACTGATTTTGGCCTTCACCAATAGTTACTGGATGTCGATAATTCTATAACCTTTGATATGAAGTGGCATAAGCTAAATAAGTGTGTCTTTTTAACATGATCCTTACTAAAATAGGGGATTGTCTGTAGTGTGTTCTGCAATTATTCCTCGTTCTGCTTTCTTTAGTCAACCATTTGGCCTTTTGTGTCTGTGCATGCAGAATTATGTATTCGATCAAGTTATCAAAGAACGCAATGAACACAACTCGCATTTACAATCATTAATCAAGTAAAATCCTTGCTTCCTTTTGTCAGATGTCAAAGTTGTCACCTATACAGTGGCTTCTACATGTATACCTACACTTTGTGACCATATCTTAGTTGTTGATAATCATGTAGTAAGTTGTCACCTTTTGGGAAGTTTAATGAATATATGTTGTTTTCAAACCTCAGCTTGAACTACATTAACCAAGAAAATTGAAGAAGAGAACTTAGGCATCCAAACAACTAAAAATTAAGACCACTACGGCGTGTGATACGTCATCTGGCCTTGATCCGCAGTAAATGCTGCCTCACGTGTTACATGTAAATAGATTGTTCCATTTCCTTCTTCTATTGCATTAGCCTACATGTAAAATTTTGGCCTCATTCGGAATAACTTTATGCTGAATAGACAATCAAGCAGATATCATTCAGGGCTTGATGTGGAAAGTTGGCCCTGTGCTTCTGCATGAGATAAAATAGAAAGTTAACAATTCAGAAGAAGAATATTTCAAAATTGACTCTGCAGCAATGGAGCCCAATACGTCAGAGTTGGATCTAAACTTGACTATGGTATGATGAGTTTCTTAAGCTTGCGTAAACGTTTAAATTTAATTACATAAGTTACTTATACCCCCCCCCCCCAAAACAATTGCATAAGTTACTTCACTCATAATGCTATTATGTATTTCTAGGATACGGTTCCTCTCCCAAGGATCCTTTCATTCAGGTTATAGAGTACTTGAGGATATAAGTGAAGTTTGCCTTGGTGATCATTCGATGTCTCTCTTGGCATTCACTGCACTCTCTTAGGCGCACAAATGCTGAACGATTTATTTCTCAGGTATGTTCGAAATGGTACGGCATCATACTTGCTCATCTCGCATTTCAATTTGATAACATTCTTTGTACAATTGGCAGGGCTTGATGGAAGAATTTCTTGAATAGAAGATTTAAATTCACTATGAAGGTAACTTCTTAATTGCTAGTGCCTAGTACTCTTCATTTCCAAGATAGAGAATCTTTCTGTAGCTACAATATTTAAATTATTCTCTAGATTTCCAATCTCTTTTTTGAGTTGCAGGTTTATAACTGCCTTCACAAATTTCTACCGTGTAACAAAGTGCCATTGGATCATGTGGATATGTAGACATGTCATGTCCTTTTGTTTACTTTTCTAGGAGATTTTTTGGTTGAGTTGAAACAAGACTCCTTAACAAAGTTTACAAGAGCACCGTAAATGTAATGAGATTACATCCATAATGTAGCGGTTCGGGTGGGAAAGGTTAAATTTGTTCTGTAGGTTGAGTAGGTAAATGAATATACAATAATCGTATAGATTATACACTACACGATGTATGAATAATCATCTAATACACTTGTCATTGTCTTGTTGGTTTCCTCCATTATTTTGACATGTTAAATATTCATATGAACGAACATACATGGATATTATTCAGGTGTTTGGGTTCACTAAATAAATAATTGAATGCTGAATTACTAGCTCATCTGAGATTGAGACTTGCTATTCATTTGTTTCTGTTATTTAATTAAAGCAAAATTTCTGGAAATGTGGAGGTTTAGGCATGCTTTTATGTTGGGAGATGAATTTGCAGAAGAAAACCGTTCTCTGACCATCTTCTTCAGATTTCTGCTGGCCATATCTAAATCAGTCCACCTTCGTCTTCCTCGTTTGCCAAAGTTTAGTTTTGTAATATTTGTGTTGCATATGAGGTCGAAACTTATTGCACTTATAGAATTTGAAGTCTAAATAAGTTCTTTTTTTCCTTTTCGAACTTAACAGATACAAAGATCTTTGTATTTCTTGATTATCGAACTTGGATATCTTCTGAAAACATAGTTTATATCGTCCAAATAATGTTAAACGTGATTTCATCTGCTATCAATAATTCATATATCCATCTGCTTTATCGTCTTCAAGATTTCATTTTTCTGGACCAACTTCCTGACTACTTTACAGCCTGCAAAGTGGCCTCTACAGTAGAACTTTTGCTGTCCTTCAGTTCAATCAGTGCCGTTCATTTTTTTTTCCTTTTTATCCTCCTGTTTTCTGAAACATAAATTTTAGCCTTATATATTCTACCTAAAACACTAATCAACATTACTGATTAACCAATACCATTAGTTTTTTGGACAATGCTATATCTCCTAACTCACTCACAATAGCACTCATGCAATCAATTTTTTAAGGTAATTTAAAAATATGAATATTAGGACGATTTTTAGATCAAAATTTTAGGAGGATTTAACATTTTTCTTTTTTTTTTCTCTATTCTGAAAGCTCAAATCAGCAGTACTGATTAGAGAGTGCGGGTCTGTGTGCGTTTAGGTTGGTCGAGGCAGTGCATCTACGACGTTTTATTGGCTTATTGCTTGGGCTGACATGCCTTGTATGTGCCCATTCTGAACACTGTCATCTTTTCCTGACCAACCTGCATGTTCTGATAGTACCTGATAGTATCACTTCATAACGTGGGGGTGATTCGCCCAATACTATTTCAAATCAAAGGATGAACTCTCATCGAAAACAGAAGACAAAGAAAGGAAGCAACCAGTAATAGTCCCTGTCCTTAAATAAGTCACCCGTCGCTGTCTTCCTTGGTGCATCTGCTAATAATTATCCCAACGAAGTTACCATGGCAGGCAGAGGCTAATGATGGTGATGGCGAAACGAGTTCTGCAATGGAGGTTGGAACAACCAGCAACAATTGCAACAGCCATTACGACAAGCTTGCAAGTTAAGCCTGCATGATTAAATTAGATATGGAGCTTGGATCCTTTAATATCTTTATCCCTTATATAATCACCATGGAACGGTGGTTGATTTGGCATTTTTTTTATGATGTGATTTCCAATGCTAATGTCATAGTTATAAATTAGTAAACAATATAACTGGCAGAAAGTGATGAAACCTAATCTACACTGGAGGATACAGGGTTTCACATTAGAGACGAAGTATACAAGACAAATCCTTCTTCCTCTATGTTATCTGGCTATTAATTTAAGATCATGATCCGTTCTCTCTCTCTCTCCTCTCTCTATATTATATATATGTTTGAAAGTTGAGCATGGTTTAGCTTCCACGGCACAGAGAGCGCGGCCAGCAAAAAGGCCATTTTGGAACAATTTCTTAAACAGTTTTTTTTTTCTCTTTTTTCGGGAAGTAGCAAGCATGGAGTGGTGGTCTCCTCTATTGTAGTGTGCATTTTCCCGATATCTCTGTGTTCCACTAAGTGCTTATGGTTCAACCATTGACTCACACGATTAGAGTGTGCGTGCGAACTGCATGATTAATGTTTAAAGCATATTACATCATTTGCTTGCTACCGTGATGAGGATGGATATTAACCAAGCTGGTCGTTGATTCGATGACTGGCTTCTCTTTTTTTTTTTTTTTTGAGATTTTTCTTGCCATGTCCAGTTTTCCATCCATGACCTGAGAAGGGAACAGCAAAGGCTGCTTTCACGTTTGAAATCCTACTACAAAAGAGAAAACGAAAACAAATGAAGTTGGTGGGGGGACAACGCTACATACATGATTCGATACTCCTTTCCAATCGACGTGCAAATGTCACATATGCCAAGTAATCATCCAGTTCCATGATTACTGAACGCAGCCATGTCGACGGACTCTTCTCAGTTCAAGTGGTTGCCGATGAGCAGCAAGAACCCCCCCAGCCGCAGGGGAGGTGGTTGCTGTGCGTGGTTTCAATTTCAAATGCCTTTTACTCAGCGCCTGCCTTCTTTTTCTTTTTAATGTAAACTTTTGTATTCAATTAATTCTTATTCCCTCTAATTTATTTATTTTAAAAAATAACTTTCAGATAGGTTAAGTTATTTTTTTATCAGATTTTCTCAAAACCAATCAAAATTTAAATGATCGTCTCTCGATTTCTTTTCTTAGCACCACGATGACTGCCTGCTTTGACCACATTTTTTTAAATTTTTTTTTGAACAGTATCAGTTACAGTAATCAGGACTTCTATATTGCCCAAAAGAAAAGTCCACAACGTTCGAATAACCCTTAGAAAAAGCAGAGCCCTTGGGTTAAACTTGAAAGAAAATGGTAATGATAATAATAATAATAAAGAGAAAAGAAAGAGAGAGCAGCGCCCAACGGCTATCCATGTGGTTGCCGCAAGCGACACTACAACCAGCAGCAGAGCCAAAAAAACATCATTAACTTCGTCGCACTGTTCCGTTGCCCTGTCAGGACTCCTCCCCCGACCGTTGTAGCCAAGAAAGATCAAACTTGAACCATAAGGCCGCCCTCCTCCTCCTTCTCCTTCCCCGACTGTCCCCCTTGTAACCATTACACTGCATCGTTCATGCATGCACAGGCACAGCACACATAGAAGGTGGCGACGCACCACCAACCTTTCCCTTCAAGTAAGAAGCCTGCAGGGGTTATAGATGTCGGGAGCCCATCGGCTGCTCGTACTGTCTCCTACTTTGGCCCTTCCAAGGAATGATCACCACCTTCTCATGGGACCATCCTCCTTCCTTCTTCCTCCACTTAGCCAACTTTGGTGCTTCCTCTCCCACCACACCCACCGACCCTCCTCCTCATCTTCCTTCTTCTACTTAAACTGCAGCTAAGCTTCTATAGCTTGGACAGGACAAGCTCATTCCTTGTTGCCTTGTACGTGTACGGCTGGAATAGGTGTTGATTTGTGCGTAGGGATGCTGAGAATGGAGGGTACTGCTGGGAAGGAGGTTGGTGAGGCCGAGGAGAAGCAGGCGATGGGAGGAGGAGATCACGTGGGTGGCGACACGGAGGCTTTTAGTGACTCGACAGAGGACGAGTGCGGGGGGAGCAGTTGTTTCAGCTCTGAGACCTCCTGCAGCGAGGAGACGGCGCAGACCTCGTCCGCCGGCTCCGAGGAGTCAGTCGAGCAGCCGGCAGCGTTGGTTTGGCCGATGGGCGACGCCGCTGTCTCTCGTGGTCTGGCAGCAGATGAGGAAAAGCACAGCAAAAACTCTGAAGAGACCGATAAACTGAAGTACAATGCAGTTTCAGGTAAAAGAAGAAAAACACTAATCGTTTGCTCCAGAAATGCCATCAAGCTTACTGATGAAGGAGATTTGACTATGGAATGTGTTGTTCCGTTCTTTTAGATGTTGAGATGATGAAGGAGAGGTTTTCCAAGCTGTTGCTGGGAGAAGACATGTCAGGCTGCGGGAAAGGAGTGTGCACAGCACTGGCTATTTCCAATGGCATCACCAATCTCTGTGGTAAGTACTTCCAGCTCTCTGTTTTGCCCGGTGAAGCCAACGGATGTGAGCTTTCTTGCTCCTATTCCCAATCCCTAGTCAAATTTGTTATTTCTGCAGGCACCATCTTTGGGCAACTGTGGAGGTTGGAACCACTGCCTCCTGAGAAGAAGTCCATGTGGCTGAGGGAGATGGACTGGCTTCTGTGTGTTAGTGATCACATAGTTGAACTCATACCTACTTGGCAAACATTTCCTGATGGGAGCAAAGTGGAGGTAATTTAGAATACCATATACAATTTGTTTTGTGCATTGCTATAACATGTATGATCGTCTGTTCCTTAGTACAGCAGTACAATTCATTTTCCGGAATGAGAATTCTTGTCAAATGTTGCACTAGAACAAGTCCCATAGCTAATTGATTGTCTGGTTACTTATAACTCGTTAACTGAAGACATTTAGCTGGACATCAATATGCAGGTGATGACTTGCAGACCGAGATCAGACCTGCACATTGATTTTCCAGCACTGCGGAAGTTGGACCATATGCTCCTCGTGAGTTCTAATCTTACTCTCTTATGTTGTCACATTCTTATTGGACGAGCTGTTCTATTTACTATTTTATTACTTTGCAGGAAATATTGGATAGTTTCCGTGAACCAGAGTTTTGGTATGTTGATCAAGGTATATTAACACCGGATGCTGATCAATCAATTCATGATACCCTCCAACGTAAAGAAGACAAATGGTGGCTTCCTGTTCCTCGTGTGCCCCCGGGTGGACTCAGTGAGAAGACAAGAAAGCACTTGCAGCACAAAAGAGAGAGCACTAATCAAATTTTGAAGGCTGTAATGGCAATTAACAGTAATGCTTTGGCAGAAATGGAGGTTCCCGAGTCTTACCTCAGTTCACTTCCAAAGGTTTGCCTTCCAGCAGATAGGGTTATTGATATATGATTTGGTTTGAAAGAATCATTTATCCGTACGATTCATATTATCCAATATGCCTCATCTTATATGCAGAATGGAAGAGCAAGCCTGGGGGATCTGATCCATCGTTACATTACTTCAGATCAATTCTCGTCTGAATGCCTTCTGGATTGCCTTGATTTATCCTCCGAACACCAGGCTTTAGAAATAGCTAACCGTGTGGAGGCAGCAATCTACATTTGGCGTAAACAAACAGGTGGAAAATCCCTTGGTAACAAAGGTGGCATTCCAGGTAAATCATCTTGGAGCATGGTCAAGGATTTGATCATGGATGCTGACAAAAGGGAATTGCTTGCTGACAGAGCTGAGAGTCTCATGATGTGCCTGAAGCAAAGATTCCCTGGTCTTACACAAACAACATTGGATATGACCAAAATTCAATACAACAAGGTTGACATGCCTACTAAATTTTTCAGCAATTGAATGCATCTGCTATAGAATGAAGATCATTGAATTCAAATTCTGACTTTATATGCTCTGTGATCAACATTTTTTCAGGATGTTGGAAAATCCATACTTGAGAGTTATTCTAGAGTCTTGGAGAGCTTGGCGTTCAACATCGTTACGCGTATCGATGAGTTACTCAATGTAGACAACATCAATAAGCATTCAGATCAACATTTGGAATCTAGAGCAGGTCTAGTTGCCCAGAAGAAAGTTCAGACACTGCCACATTCTGTGCCTCCCTCAGGCACTCCATATGCAACTGCCTATGGCACACCCAACTTCTCACCTTCACCGTTAATTAGCCCTGCAAAGGGAGAGAGGATGGCACTTGTCAACAAATCTCATAATCGTGGATTCGACGTGAGGAAAGTTTTGACGAATTATCTGAGTGGTGAAGTGAAGGTTAAAAGCTCTGGCATCTCAAATGAGATGGCACAACGGATATCAAGCATGAAGGCTGAAGCTCTTGAGCATAATACTCTAAGAGATCAAATGTAGTAGCTCAGCTCAGCAAAATTCAAACATGAATGCACATATGTTACTAATTTTTTTTACTGAACATAAAGAGTTCTTGAGTATTTTTCTATATGATCTGTTGCTAACTTCATATTAACATCTTTTTGGATAGTAGAAGCGTGGCACTTATTACATTTTCAGGCGATGGTTTGCGAATCTCTGGGGCTATGGATACACATTATATATATACCTTTTTTCAACTGATTGATGTGTATTATTTGCTAATCAAACGACTTTTATGACCAAAAGTTCACATGTCGGCCAGGTTTTTTTTTGTGTGTGCTTGGATGGTAGAGAACTTGTTTGGATGTGTAAAATAACAGCAAACAGGAATCTGTATCCTCTGATTTTAATTCACAATTGTTGGTCCTCATGCTCAAGTTTCCTGTTGTATGTGACTTCTTTCCCCTGGTTACCCTCAAATTTTGCATTCACTAGTCATCGTTGATGTTGCTTCTTGATTTATTCTTTTTCTTTATGTCATTGTTGCTGGGGAATCACAAAAGGTTGGCAGTTGTAGGTGTGATTTTTTCTTTGTTCTCTTTATATTTACCAAGTTGTTTAACTGAAGCTATCAAAGATGACTATACTTTCCTAACTGAAGGACGATCACAAAGTTGTTTGCTGGGCTTCCTCTGCTTTTTCTTCTACTTGTGTGTTGCACCTAGCCTTGTAATGCATACCAGCACAGGACTCTCAATATACTATTTTTCACTGTTTCTTCATGATGTTCTGCAGAAGACATGCTGGTGCCTGCAACGCGATGAAGCAAGAGACATTCACTTTTCGCTAAATAGCAAATATTAGACAGACAGATGCCAATACTATTTCTTTATATTAAACGTCGACTCTGATTTATATAGTTGATTTCATCTGAATTTTCATTCGAATAACAACTCTTCTAGTAAACATCTGTGTCCTCTTCTTTTGCTTTAGCCGTTGCAAAGGGGGAAAAAATACTTTCCAAATAAATATGTCAAAGATTCAAGATGTCTCTTACTTTGTGTAGCCTGGCCTTAGTACACTGCTTGTTTTCCAACCCCCGGTCCAAATTAATGTATAAACTCATTTTTAAACAAATCGGGTTGGAAAGGACGACCAGAGGAAATTGGAAAACTGGTTTGACCCAAATTTTAGTTAAAAAAATAGTAAAATATAATAATAATGCGAGGAACTGAGGAAGAGTTGTTGAGGGTAGAGGAAAAAAAAAGAAATAAAGTAGATTATATGAGGTATAATTAAGGAAGGAATGCCGGAAAAACGAAAACATAGAAAAATAGAAACTGCAATATATTATAGAAGGTGAATTAGAAAAGAAAATTAGTATAAGAAAAATCAGTTTGAATTGACGGACTAAAATTAATCTGAAATTTGGTGGACGAGAAAAAAAAGAAACATATAAAAAAAATAAAAAGATAAAAAGTGTTCACAATTTTTTAAAAATAAAATAATATCATTTAAACTAAAAAATAATATATATAAGGCAATATTTAATATTGCTTACATTTAAATATTTAAAATATGAATTAATAGGTTATTATTGAATTATCTTATATCTTTGTTGAATATCTTTACAATTAATCCATTAGTGTTTATTAGATAATATTATTTTAATAAAGATTAGGTCCCGACCCGAACCGAAGGAAACAAGGCCCATCGGCTTGTTTCGATCGGTCTGGTTTCGTAACATTACCGTGCACGCCAGAAGCTGCGTTACGCCATTGTTCGAAAAAAGGTGCCCCTTTTGTTCGATTGATCTCTTCGCACTCCACTCCGCCTGCTCCTCTCCAGCGCGCTGTGGCCATTCACGACACTCCCATGGACGAGGAAGAGATTTACGAGACCTCTGGGACCAGAGGCGGGGCTACGAGCATCCACATCACCGCCCTCGACGGCATCGTCAACGTCAACTCCCTCTTCACGTTCGCCGTCTTCGTTGGCCTCGCCTGGAGCCCCTCCTCCGACGGCGCCACCGCCCTCTCAACTGGCGAGTGCGCCGTGGGCGACAGGGTGGAGGAGAACCTTGTCTGCTTCCACGTATTCGCCTTCGCCTCCTTCCTCTTCTCCAGCCTTGTCGCTCTCTGCCTCAAGCAGGCCATCAGCGTCGTACTCCCGCGCTACGCCGCCGCCGCCTTCGTCCGCCGCCACGCCCGCGTCAACAAGGCGCTGCTCCGGGGTGGTCTCATCGCGTCCGCCGCCGGATCCGTCTCCGGCTGCACTTTCCTGATGCTGGCCCTCGTCAACGTCGTCCAGATCAAGCTCGGTCGGCTCGGCTGCAGCGGCGCTGCCGCCGGGGCTGTCGTGCCTCTCGTCATCCTCATCCCCGCCGGGCTGCTCATTTACGCCGCCATCGTGTTCTATGCTTTCACTCGCTAATTTATTTTGTCCCAAATTTTCTCCTTCAAACTGTACAGCCATTTGTTGATGAATCGTCATCATCTTTAGTTTTTGTCAACAATTAATCAGAATCCGTCCAAAATTTCATGTTATATTATCTAAGACCAAATCTTTTTTTAGCTATAACAGTTCATGTTCTGTCTGTAGATGTCATGGTGCTCGTGGGATTTACTCATACTTCTTATGGATCGGGTCGTATCGTATATGTACATAAAAAAGGGACCGTTTTTACATACCTCAGTGTGTCTGGTTTCTGTTCGTTGCATAATTAATAGCATGGCCGTCCTGAAACAAAGGGGTGAGAACTCCTCTAACAGTTAAAAAAAACATATTTGGACTTGGTTCGAGTTGGGAGTTAAAGCAGACGATTAGATCTTGTTATTTTTATTGGACTGTTGCCTGAAGTCACCCCCAAAACCAGCGATATTCACATGGTTTGCACTCTTTACAATCTTGGATCTTGCTATACATATCGATATATTTTCTCTGTGCTCTCTTATGTTTTTGTTGCGGCACTACCATGGGAAAGGATCATCCGAACTCCCTTAACACTGTTTGACAAGAGGCTCGTTAGGAGAAAGGGAAGAGAACGAGAAGAAAGAAAAAAAAGAGAAGAGAAGGAAAATTTTATAATCCAATTTGAGGATGAATTAAAATAGCACAAATGAAAGAAATGAAGACCAAGGAAGAGAAAAAAAATGAAGACTCCTCTCCTTCCCCTTCTTTGAAATTTTATTCAAACAATTGAAAAAAAAAATTTCTCTTCCCCTCTCTCCCTCCTCTTTACTCTCTTTTCGCCTCAATCCAAACACGAGATTCCGTCTCCTCTGCCACTTCCTCCTCGCCTTCACATTGGTCTCACTGGTATATCTCACCTACTGGTCTCAATCTCGATTCCACTGCAACTTTGAACCCACCACCGTCGTCCAAGAGGAGTTTGCCAGGCACGACCAGTCTTTCAACCTCCTTTCCTTTCCTTCTGCTCTGAACAAGCTCTCCTTCTCTCCTAAACCACCGGCGAGGCATCTGAAGGTTGCGCTCTTCGTCAAGCGGTGGCCCCGGCGCAACCTTGCCGGCGGGCTGGAGCGGCACGCTTTGATCCTGCACCTGGCCCTCGCCCGGAGAGGCCATGAGATCCACGTCTTCACCACCGTGTCGAACTACACCATCGCCAACTACCCAGACGCGGCCATTAGGTTCCACTTCACTCCCCCTTCCCCCGCCGGATACCTCAACCAGGCCCTGGCATGGGAGCAGTTCCGCACGCAGAACGCCAGCGGCAAGCCCTTCGACGTGGTCCATTCGGAAAGCGTTGGGCTTTTTCACGGCCGCGCTCGGAACCTGAGCAACCTCGCCGTTTCCTGGCACGGAATAGCGTACGAAACTATACATTCCGACATTATCCAGGACCTGCTGCGTGGCCCTCAGGATCCTCGACATGCTGTGGTGACTGAGAGGCTCCCCAAGGTGATCGATGAGGTCAAGTTCTTCCGCGACTACGCCCATCATGTAGCCACGAGCGACCATGTCGATGTCCTCAAGAGGATCTACATGATACCGGAAGAGCGAGTCCACATAATTGTCAATGGCGTGGACGAACACATCTACAAGCCAAATCCAGACAGAGGTCTAGAGTTCAGGAGGAAGATTGGGGTGCCGGACAACAATGCAAGTCTGGTGATAGGACTAGCAGGGAGGCTGGTGAGGGACAAGGGCCATCCACTGATGTTTGAAGCACTGAAGCAGGTCTTTCTGGAGGATGAGAACTTAAAGAGAAGGACCTTTGTTCTGGTGGCTGGGGACGGGCCATGGGGCAAGAGATACAAGGAGCTTGGACCAAACATGCTTGTTCTCGGTCCACTGGAGCAGTCAGAACTGGCCGCGTTCTACAACTCGCTGGACGTATTCTTGAACCCCACTCTCAGAGCTCAGGGGCTCGATCACACGCTCATAGAAGCAATGCTCTCCGGCGTATCCATCACCAGCACACGGTTCGCTAGTATTACAGGCTCACTCATCGTAGGTCCGGAGATCGGCTACACTTTTTTGCCGACGGTGGAGTCGCTCAAGGAGTGCCTCTATAGGATTTTGAAGGATGGGAACCATGTCATCAGGAAGAAAGGTGAGGTTGCCAGGGACAGAGCTGTGAGCCTGTTCACTGCCACAAAGATGGCGGCTGCTTATGAGAGGCTTTTCCTGTGCATAGCTAGACCAGAAGGGAATGACGATGTTTCTGATTATTGCACATACCCGCTTCCATGGGATTAAATCTTCAGGCTAACTTTTCTGTGCAGTTCAATGTATTGCTTCATGCAACATTTTATCTACTGCTATCTTCAGCCGTCAATGATATATAGAAAAAAATGTCTCCTATGATGAGAGTTATAGGCAGAAAGGAACTGCTACTAAACCCTTCTCGCTGCTTGGTGGTCATGATACTATAATTTACTCTAGATTGGAGTTCACAAAACATGTAGTTGTGGCATGTTAGCCTATTCATATTATGATGCTGAATGCTTGTAGTGTAGTCTGAACTTAGACAAGTTTTTGCTGAATTTTTCCTCTCCAAGGTAGGACACGTTCTTGTGATGCGAAGGTATGGCTGGGATCGACGATTACCTACCCTAGTTGGCACTCACGTTGACACTAACTTTGAAGAGGAACATTTATATTTAACAATGAACTTTGCCTGCCAATGCTTTTGTAGATTTATGATTCATTTAATTCTTGAGAAGGACTTCCCAATATCAATAAAATTTTGTTCCTAGTCCATCAATGTCAGATATCTACTGTAATTGAAGTCAGTGACAGCAAACTTCCACCGTTTAAAATAAATATGTTACAGCATCTATTTTCAGATGTGGCTCATGATTGTTATGATTAGCTGATGCTGTGTTAAATGTCGGTTTTGTCAGATGCTACTTGTGGATGGATAATCACTATCATACGTTCTTAAGGTTCTTTCTTTACATCACTAATAAACAGGGGATTATAACTCTAAGGTACCAACTTCCGGACACCTTGCGGAATTCTTATGAACTGAAATCATTGCCCTCACAAGCCCCCAACTTTAGTTGTTTTAGTGCTGCCTCCATTAAGAGTGGATGCCTCTTGAGGTGGCAGCTATCTGATGCTTGAACTATACCTTCCACAAGCTTCCCTTGCCCAGTATATATATAGCCTACCAGACGACCACCATCCCGTCGCAGAACAATTCAAAGGCATGGATGTTGCAATGAAGCACTTCATCCTCCTCATAATGTTGATAGTTGCAAGCGTCAAGGGGCTGCACGGCGTCGATGGCGCCGGGGAATGTGGCAGGGTTCCGACGGACAGGGTGGCCCTGCAGATGGCCCCCTGCGCGACAGCGGCCCAGGACGCCATGGCAAAAGTCTCGCCAAGCTGTTGCGCCGCAGTAAAGAAGCTGGGACAGAACCCGAGGTGCCTGTGTGCCATCATGTTGTCCAACACAGCAAAGCGCGCCGGCATAAAACCCGGGATCGCCATGACGATTCCTAAGTGTTGCAACCTCGCCAAGCGCCCCGTGGGCTACAAGTGCGGAGGTGATCTTAATACGTGCAATGCAAAGATTCTTCCGATTCGTGTTCGCATCTAAAGACTAACGTAAAGCTTACTTCTTTTCTTCTGCAGGTTACACATTGCCGTCCGTAATTGCCTGAAAATGAATGCAGCTTCCATTAGTTGTTCCTGAGGTGGTTCTGAACCTTGTTGTGTTGTGTTGTGATGGATATCTCCATCACGAAATAAAAAAAAAAATCTTATGGGCGTCGTAGTAGCAGTGTAGTTTTTGTGTCAACTATAAGTAAATAAATTGCTGAGTTGGTTCTGAGGAGTTGCCCTTAGCTTTCTTTCTGTTTGTTGACCTCAAGAAGGTTTTACCTTCCCCAGAGATCCCACTCAACTCAAACATAGTTGCTGACAGCAACTGTCTACGAAACTGATCCGTTCTTTGCATATAGTACTCGTTTTATCCTGCACAAGAATGCCAAGGAAACATTGACAGAGCAAGTTACAAACATTTCATTCTCACAACAAAATATTGGTTCTTGGGTAAAAGCACCAGCAGAAATTTAATAGTCCACAGATGTTTCTGTAAGACGGATACATTAATGGGAAGCCTTTATGTTCGGACCAAAGATATGGAGCCAAAGACCTCGCAGTTCACAGTGAAAACTAGCTGAGAAATTAAGTTGACAACCTTAACATTAAGACATGAAAAAATAAAAGCCGCCAAGCCGATGACGGTACAGAAACCACATGCACGTCCAAGACGAACTCAAACAGAATCTATTACTGTAGTTCTCCCTGGAACATCCTGAAGAAGAAAGGAATGTGCCGAGTGAGACGAAACCTTCAATACAATTGAAGACAAGACTCATGAGAAAAAGTATGGCACTTTGATCTTCCAAGGTATTTGAGAAGAATCTGTTCATGACAGTAAAACACCACATGAAAATCTAAATTGATAATTTAGTTCCAAAGATCACCTTGTATCAAAGAAAAATTGTAGACTAAGGGTCTTCTCGAGCTTTCCGAACTCTGCAAACTGCCATAGGAACTGCTTCTGCTGCAGAAAACTACTTAGAATTTTAATTATGTACTGCTTCAGAATAAAGTTCTGCTTTGGTGAAGGATGAGTTTCCTCACAATTAGGTACCAAGAAAAAACATCTATCTGCACGTGAAATTATGAAACTAGCAGAACTGCAGCTAAACTAATAATAAAAGAAAATGATAAGTATTAGGAAGTTTGAAATCTGTGCATGTCATTATGATTTGTGCCATGATTCGCAGAAGGATGCAAACCCAAGTAGAACATGATTATACTTATACATATGAAAAGCTAATTTTTCATAGGCCCAAAACAGCTCAAAGCTATGTGGCACCTTCTTCCTACCTAAATGGATCAAAAGCTCACTTGTCAGCATCATTAGTCGTTATATGATTCCGCAGACAGTAAAGAGCGAAGGTATCACAAAAAGAAAAGAAAATAAATTAACACCACCCAAAGACACGAAACTTCATAAGCAATTGCAGATAAACTACTGTTAACTTACCTTCCCAACAATCAAGTCCGATAGTAAAAACCAATATTTTCAGAACCGGACCGACGATCGGACCGGACTTTTTACCGGGTCACGGTTGGACCGGTCCGATTGGGTTCGACCGGATTGAACTAATTTTTTTTTAAAATAATATTATTTATAATAATTATAAAGATATAATATAAATTACATGATAGTATATGAATATTGTATTAGTAACTTATTAATAATATTAAAATTAATATAACATATTTTTTTATTTATTAAAAATTTAATAATGATTAACATATAAATATAAATAGATTATTATTAATTTAATATATATTATTTATTGATGATAGATGCTATATTAATAAATTATATCTTAAAGTATTCTTATTTCTTTAACACTTTACTTTTTTATTTCTTTTATTTATGCCCTTTGATAATTTCCATTTTAATGTTATTCAATTATAAATACTTATCTTTTTTTATTTAAATTCCTATTTAATTTTATACTTGTCATATTTCCTCCTTTTTTACCTTTCTTATAGTCCTTTCCTTTTTCCTTTTTTAATTTTTCTATTTTCACCTTTTTTAATATTATTTTTTAAAAATTGACTTGAACTAAGTTGAACCGGTTCAACTAGCCCGGTTCAACCGATTTTTTTCGGTTTAATGCAAAAACGGTTTTGTTATCAAACCGAATCGGATTTTTGACCGATTCGCGATTGAACCGGTTGGTCCGGTCCGATTTTGATAACATTGGTAAAAGCCCCACCATCCACTTCTTTGATTGAATGCTGTAACATTTAAGCAGCAAAGATGCTCCGCGAGAACCAGGCATCATAATCAAATGTAAGAGCTAACTAATGTAAGACATCATAACTCATAAGCAGCAAAGATTCAAAGATATGTTGGCATTCTTGCATCATTGTTAAAATGTTTTAAAAATCAGACACAGATAACCGGGTTCAACCTGAACCAGTTTCTTTGGTAAAATATTATTCTTTTAATTTCAAATATATATTATAAAAAATATTCTGGAAATAATATAGAAAAGACTTACATTTTTGCAGTATTGAATATTAATTTAAATATTTTTTAAATGATATCTAATTAGTAAATTAATCCACAATCTATTCTAATTTTATAGTAGTTTAATATATCTGAATGCAAATAGAAAAAGAAAATTTTGACTCATTACTTAATAATATGAAAAATACTTGTCTTATTAGAAAAACATGTCAATTCTTGAGCTCCATATTTATTATGTTTAAAAGGATATGAAATATTGTATCAAGAAAAAAACTAATAAATTAAAGTGATATAAATTCTTTTATTTTAAAATATATTTTATTTTATTTTATTTATCTTTTATCTTTTATTTTTAATTTAATAATTTTTTTAATAAATAATTTTTTCATATTTTTATTAAATTATTTCTCCTTCCTTCTTTTCATTCAATTATTTTCATTTTTACTTTTTCTCTCACTTCCATTTTTTCTCCTTAAATTTCTCCCTTAATTCTTTTCAAAATTCTCACTTCATTTATACACCATCATCTTCCTTTTTTCCCTTTAAATTTTTTTTATTCTCTTTCCTTTTATATTTAATTCTATAATTGAAAATTCCACTTTACATCTTTTTAATAGAAAATAAAATAACCAGCTTAAATTGGGTTTTTCCTTTCATAATTTTTTTATTTTCTTTCCTTTTTTATTTGATTATGAGATTTCTAATTTTATATTTTTAATGTAAAAATAATAAACTAGATTAAATTAATTTTGTCCAGTTCAATCCGGTTCAATACGAAAAATTGAATCAGTGCAATTGAATCATTCGAACTAGTTTAATTTTCAAAATATTGGTTCTAATACAACTACATACACTATTCCTATTTTGAGAGGTTAAAATCTAAAGAATAAGTGGTATAGAATTCTCACCAACAATAGTGCACGGTGTTGCCATATGACTGATATGGTTATGGGCACGATATTCGTGGATATCAGATCAATGAAGCCACTAATGATGATTTCCAATCAGTTGAGATTGGCAACTTACGATGTCAATCATCGACGATAATGAGACCAATCACGATGGTTGATGGACTATGAAATGGACGAGCATGATGAATTCACTATAAAATTTGATTGAATTAGATGGAAAAGTAATGACATAAATTCCTTCAACCAATCTCTCTCTTCTCTGGTAGTACTAGTAGAGACTAAAAAAGTTCTCTTTCACAAAAAAACACATTGGGGAAGCACATTTTTTGCAATTGGTTCATCCATATCTTTTCAAAACTCCTCTCATCTTTTCCAAAGTCACAAATTGAAAACTCCAAGAAATTTCGGCCACAATTGCTGAAACTTGAAATCGGAATCACACTCAGGGTGCGTTCACTGCATTGCCATTCAACATTACCTAGCAATGTAGATTGCCTCTAAAAAGGATTGTCACTTGTTAAATTATCAGCAATGTACATTACCTTGTTTAGTATGCATAAGTAATCTATCAGGCAATCCATATTAGTTATTTATAAGAAAATACAGATTTATGAGTTAATATACATTTTTTACCAATATACCCATAATCAAAAGAATTATGTTTAGATATATAAATTAGTTTTAACTTCGTAAAATTAAATCACAAATATATATATTCTCATCCATAAAATTAAAATTTATAAAATAATTAATATATTTTTAAAATATGATAATAATATAGTAATAATAATTATAATATTTATTTATTTAATTTTATAATTTATTTAATTATTATTATAATTTATTCAATGTGTTTTAGAATTTATTTAAATAAAACTGTAAATGACAAATTTGGAAAGTAAAATTTAAAAGATTACAACTCAGGTAGTAATATGGATTGCCTACCCTCCCATAGGCAATCTGCATTGCCACTTCATAGGCAATGTGGATTGCTTGGGCAATGCAGATTACTCATTACCTGTCACAAGTGAACAAGGTAATGTGGTGGGCCCAGGTAATTTAATACAACATTATCTGGTAATCTACAAAGATTACTTCTAGAGAAACGCCCCCTCAGTTTAATCTCACCACTGACAGAGAAAACGATTCAAACCTCATCGATGGCGATCCTTGGAGGGCCATATCATCCTAGTGAATCATTTCCCTCTCTTAAAGTTGTCCATTCGATCACCAAAATTCACTCTCCCCTTACTTTTTTGCATGCTATTGATCTCGTGATTTTTCAAAATTGTTTGGCAATTGAGAAAGATATGGCAAAGGAAAAAGAAGATTGAAATATTTGAATATAAAGGAACCAAAGAAAGCTAAGAAGAGGCCCAAGTTGTTTAGCACAAGAGAAGTTTCGACTAACTAAAGCAACATTTCAATGGAAAGCATTAAAGGGCATTGTGTGGAGCTTGATATTCCTTCGAAAAAATTGATCATTTCAGGATCAATTATCCCACAAGACGAAAGTATGAAAACAACAAAAAGTCTACAAAGAGAACATAATAACGATCAGCAAAAGGGAGATGCTAAGTTAAATTTCACCGGAATAATCAAGTACAACAATGTAACAACAAACATAAAAGGATGATCGATTGATTTTGATTTGTAGCGATCCCCTACACTGTCAATATAAAAAATGATCTGATCGACTTCATCGAATTGAAGAGGATGAACAGAGGATCTCTATAAGAAGCATCACCAAACTAGGCATTGCAACATTGACGGTTGATGGTTCAGTTCAGTTGTGAGATCGATCGACCAGTCGATAGAAAAATCAAAATTCAAGTCATATCACGAAGATGACAGTCATGGTTGGGTCGTGGCATCAGTCAATCGGTCAATAGAAAATCGAAATTCAAGTCATATCGCGAAGATGACGGTCGATATTCTGATCACGATACCAGTTGACCAGTTAAAAGAAATAGCAGACAAAAATCACTTAACGGTTATGTTGATCGATCGATCGATTCATTAAAGCGACCGACTGAAATGCACTATAACGATCATATTTTGGCGTAAAAGGTGGGAAACAAGTCCTAACGACTGTAGGAATCATCAAGACTTCTAAGGAAAAGTTGAAAGAATAATTGAGCTATAAATTGCAAATGTTTTATTTCTTTCTCTCTTACTTTTGTGTGAGATTTCAAAATTGCAAAAGAGAGATTGGAGAGTGTTCTTGCAATATTGTAATAGTTGTTTAGTTTCTGAGTGAAAGATGATTGCCTTATCTGTTGAAACAGAGAAAAGACAAGAGTTTTAAAGGCTTTCTTCCTTGCCCTATTTTCTTCCTTTTTCCATTTGGAACGAAGGAAGGGTATTAGTGAAAACATCGACGGTCTTGAGATCGAAAAGTCGGAGCGAAGACATAGGTCAAGGTGCGATTTAACCTCGTCAACAAACCACCGTATATCTTGTATTTATCTTTCTCTCTCCCTCTCCTTCCTACTCTATTATCCTTGTGATTTGATTGCTATTGTGTTAGTTTAAATATAACGAATCAATTTTAAACTTCCGTGATGATTTTCTTAGAATTGGTATTTTCAATTTAACACTAATTCATCCCCTTTTTAGTGCCTTGTAATTCTACATTTAGGTACTAATTTAGAGAGACATCAGAGTCTTTATATTGCCGCTTTTTTCCAATGCTACTTCATCTTGCATCGATACTTGAAGGAATTATTCGATGCCATTATATTTCATTCGCTCGCCGACGAGGAGAGGGGGGGGGGGGGACCTCGTCCCCTCCCACGCGCCGACCGAGGGGGTGTGTGGGTGGGGGGGCTAACGCCCACCCTCCACGACCTCGCTGCCCACATTTTTATTTTTTAATTATTTTTTAATATCATCACATTGGACGGTTAGTTACGTGGAGGAGAGATGAGATGACTATGTGGACGCCATGTAGACCGAAAATTGGGAGATCACTATCTCAAGTAAAGAAGGCAAGGTTGGAAGAAATCGTTGAGTAAAACTTAAAGTTGGAGGACATTTGATGTAATTTTTTCAGCCAACTTAATGATGTCTATATGGGTGAAAGTGGGTAAACGAAAGGAAAAAAATGTGTATCTTGGTCCACATTCACAGATCAAAATCCATCAATCTTTAGGGCCACGGATTAAAAAAAAAAGGTCCTTTTTTTGTGTACCTTCGTAAAGAGTCAGATTATTGCAACATAATGTTTTAGGAAAAGAAAACAGAAACCAACCCAAGGCATTGGGTCAAAATTCAGATATTTCAGTTTACCATGTAGTCATTTTGCCAATAAGGTTAAAGTTATTTATGAGCCTACCTTAATTCTTTGTTAAGAGAACCCAAGACTTCGAATCAATGTTATCATAACCACGGGACTTACACGAAATATACTCATTTAGTCGTATCATTCAGTTATGTAAGCTGTCCACCACCAAATACTCAATTACCTTGGTGTCACGTTAATATGGATTTGTATGTTGTCGGCAATCACATCAAAGTTATTCAATTTTTTTTCTTTTATACATATTATATTGTATATAGCATTTCCAAGCCTTATGATGATCATTTGTCTTGTGCATGTTGTTGGCTCCTTCGTTGATGTTGCCATTGTCGGGATCACCATCGTCCTCCGACCCGCTGCCGCCATGCTCCTCTGGCCATCATCTACAATAAGTCCCCATTTTTTTCTTCTTCTTACGAGTTAATGTGCGTAGTGGCATTATAACAAATTTGTTCTTTGGTATATAAGATGAAAGATCCAAATCTTGTTCCTTTCTCCTTTGTTAACATAAATCAAGGCAAATTAATACAGTGCACCATAAATCAAGGGAAATCCAGAAGGAAAAAAAAGTGTAGTCACCAAGAAATCATATCTTTTTTTCTTTGTTAACAAGGCAATAACATCTTCAAGATTATAACGAGAATTTCTTTGTTAGTCCCTTATGACAAGATTTAGTAATAAAAAAAACATAGTGCCAACATAATGGAAATGGAGTAAATATTTTATTTTATTTTTCTAGTAAATTTGAGGACAGACTCAAGTTGAAACAAAATTTTGATCACTTTTTTGTCATATTTTAGTTCCTTTTTTGGTTGTATTCTCAATTTATTTACTAAACATTCTTGATAATTAAAATGAGAATATGAAAAAAAAGAGGCACCAAAACATGACAAAAGTTTATTATTTCATTTCAAGTTTAGTCCAACTCTAAATTTTCTAGAAAAAAATAGATTATTTCTTCATTTTTTCTAGGAATTAATCCTTATGCTAAATAATATGATCTATATGGAATATGCCTTAATGCTATCCATATGCAAAATGATTAACTAGCTGCCTCATATCTCAGACGAAGAAGTTGAGAATATTCAATTAGTGAATAACAATGAGCCAATAGAAGAGTTCAATTCAAATGATCTTTTGGAAGCAAACTTTCACAATTTTATGGATGACGACTCAACTAAAGATTATCGTGATAATGATGAAGATGATGAGAATCAATTAGAATACGAGACAAACGATTGAATGACGTAGTTATTGTAACAATCTATACAAATATATGTTTTTAATTTTATAAATTAAATATAATCATGACACGAGCTTAATAATTTTTTTCAGGTATCGTAAGTAGAAGTCGAGCTTTGAAATCATCCAGTTCTTCTAGATGCCCACTCCATATATTAGTGAATCATCTCAAGCATCAGGTGATATATTTATTGCATGTGTATTTGATTTATATCGATATAATCATTACTTTTTTTATTTTAATGATGACAATTGTTGCACCGTCGACAAGACATGTAATTGAATTATCACATAGCAGGCGGTCTATTGGTAAATCATCTTGATTACACAACAGACATATGCCTTATATTATGCCAGGTTATTTTTTGTGTATTTAATTTATTTTCTACATGCAACTCAAATTTTAATTAAATTTTATGATGATAGTTGTTATGCTATCGCCAAGACATATAGACACTTATTCGTCACATTCTAGCATCCGACCATCATGACCACATGATAGGGAACAACATATTATGCCAAGTGAAATATTTATTATTATTTTTTTTGTCATGCAATTATTTCTTATTTTAATAGTGACAGTTACTACGTCGCCAATAAGACAAGTAGCTAGATCCTCACTTTCTGGCATTCGATCGATCGATTAGTGAGTTGGCACCACCACACGATAACGATCAGATTGCCACAAACCAAGCACCGATTGATACTACGTGAGGTGAGAACTTAGTGCATGTATCTTTTGTTTAGTTTGAGTTAGTATTACACTAATGATTTAGCTTTTAACAGTGCTCGTCGATCATTTTGAGCCTTCTTAGCCTACCATTGCTGCAACAGACGATTCCTCTTCGATTAAAGATGATAAATTCCACGACAATGGGATGGACACTATCAATAATATTGTTCAACCGTAAGTTAAATAAGTTTTACAAATTTTATTATCGTTCACCTTATAATTTGAAAATAATTCTTTTTTTTGTAAATTGTAGGACTACTTTCATACCTACAACTACCGTGCAAGATATCAGTGCCTTGTCCTCTCCACTTCCCAGAAGGGATGTGATCATGGAAGAATGTCCCGATTAAAGAGAAAGATGACATCTTTCACACATTTATCGTATAATTTATGTTTTTATGTTATATAATTCATTTTTATTATTTGTAAATTACTTTCTTATTTTTAAGGAATCAAATTAGTTTCGCCTTGAGCTCAGCTTGGGGTTGGTATGAAGATGCTTCGAAGAGGTGGTTGCGAAACGTCTTCAAAATTGTTTGTATATGTTTCGCATGGCCGTCATGTCCGCCGACCTCCCCATTGAACAGGGCATATAGAAATGCCAAAAGCATATTAGCATTCAGTTTGAAAGTCACTATGCATAAAATGATAAGTAAATTTATATTTGAATTATTTTTACTTAATTTTTTATTTTAGAAAATTTAATGTCGATGCAGAATGAATGAAGATTGGCAAATAATGTCTCAAACAGCTAAAGTTAATACAATTTCCAACCCGAAAGCCCATAAACATACATGAAGGTCAATCCAATTTAAGAAACGTCACCGACTCATGGTAAAACTTATATCTTTAATTCGTCTTTCATTTAAAACTTGTATCTTTCATTTACTTTTTTTTTTGCAAAATTTAATATTTGTTAGAATAGGAGAAAGAAAAGGACCTTGTCAATTTTTGCACGGTCTACGAGACTATGTATAAAAGAAGGAAGACCAACTACTTGATCACTCTCAGTGCTCGTGGAGTCTTGGTAAGTCTCATCGCTTATTTTTCTAGTTGTTCAAATTAGTTTAAATGATTTATTAAATTTACAATGTTTAAATCTTTTAGAATGCATATAATAAAAACATGACAGAAAAATTTGGGGATGATGCTAATACTCAGCCACCAAGTAACATATCTAAAAAATTATTAATATTTTTAATGTTCATAACACTTTATATAGTTATAAAAACTTATCTATTTTGTAGGGACGTTGCTGCTTGGGAGGAGGTGTTTGGTATGACATGAGATAGATACTTGAGGGGCTTAGGAATAGGCACCGGATGATATGTTGGTGACCCATCTATTCCGAGCTCATCCATGGCACAACTGACACTGGAGAAGATCAAAGGACTCATTGTTGAGCAGCTTTTTCAATAGTTTTCTTAGTAGCTGCCTCCAATTGCATATTATTCAGACCATCATCTAGCTTTAGAACCAAACACCATGAGCTATAGGACTGACATTGTCTGTCGTCGAATGTCAAAAATGATGTCGATGACGATAATGATTTAGGAGGGTATAAATTTTTGTATCTCTAGATGTGATTAAAATTTTGTAACATCAACGATTTTGTAGTGATAATAATTTTTATATTAATAACTTTTTATGATGTTATTAATTTTATTTTGAGGCATTATTGATTTATTTTACATTGTTATGGATGTCGAGAATGCATTATGCATGCATTGTAAATTATACAGGGAGGGAAGGGAAGAATTAAAGGGTAATAGAGGGTAAGATGTATCATAATTAGAATCTCATTAGTGACACATTAGCGTGGCATTGATCGTATCACACTAAGACATCTTAGTGTCACATTAACAACGCAACAAAATTAGATTCTAATATGACATTGGTGTCACGATAGCATCACATTGGTGTGTAAGTTTAGCGCTTCAAAATCATCATCATCACGACAACAACTAGCACCTCTTTGAAGTCAAAATAGCATTGCAGTTTGCAATACAAAAGGTGGTGGTGACAATGGATTTAGCGTCTCGGTAGCATCACTATAGTGCCAAAATCCAGCGCCACGTTGACCTTGCCACTTTTAGATCCTCTTTGGCATTGTAAATGTCATCGCTAAATGCATTTTCTCCATCCAACATCTGGTGTCATTATACCGTCTCAGTAGCATCGAAAGAAGATGCTAATAGTGTCATCATCCTTGTTGCCACCAATGTGATGTTATTGGCACCGGAACGCTTGTGTCGTGTAGTTTGTGGCACGAAGTTGACACTGATGCTATGTTGGATAGCGTCAATTTAAAGCCGCTTTAGAGATGTCATTTTGTGACTCTAATCACGGTATTTCTTGTAGTGGTGTAATGATGTGAGCTTTAACAATCACGTTTTGTACAAGACATATTTCCTAAAAAGCTTTCATAATATCAAAGAAAAGAGAAGTTAAATAGAAAAAATAAAAACTCTCGTAATAAGAATTATGAACTATAGTTTTCTGACCATGTCAAAAACTTGACGCAATAAAATTGTAGAAAATTAATTTGGTAGCAAGTGCACTAGCCATATCAAGTAAAAAGTAACGAGTAGAATTGCCAATACCATGGTGAGCTAATCAAATTTAATCTATCCCAATAATCTTCCATGAGAAAATAATAGATTTCCAATGTCAATATGGAAAATAAATGTGAAAAAAGTAAATGACATAATATCAAATAAATTGTTGTGTCTTAGCATTATGATGATTCATGATAATAATTAACTTGTATGAACAACAACGATGATTGAATTATAATAATGATAGACATGTTAAGTTCTTAAGAAGAATAATGATTACTTAAGTTAATAATCAGTACGCTCAGTAAATCAAACTACCTTAATTTTTACTGGAACTTAGGACTACAAATGATGAGTCAATCTTTAGTTTGACAAAATATTAAGACACATAAAGATATATATCCTAAATTAATAGACCCCAACACAAACTATATTCACATTATGAATGCTTCAATTCTCAAGTTAAAAAATAATTTGTTGAGAATTATCAAATCATAAAGCTAACCACCCTATACCTAGTTTGTAGTCTTACCTTAAAATATAATAATGATAGTAAAAATTATTAAATACAAGAACCATAATCAAAAGAAATCAAAATGAATTATATTAACTCAAATCTAATCAACAGAGTTGATGCAGTTTTCTCATCAAAGTAATTATCTTTATTACAAAATAAATTGGGCATATGACTAAAGGGCATCCGAACAAGGATTTTAAGAGAAAATTCATGACCTCCGATGATCTTTCGACTATTGCAAAGCACAAGTGTCGAGTTACCCTATAATCTCCTTCGATCAATCATTAAAAAACTCTAAAATTTGTCCTCTACAATAGAGCATGACACTCAGATTTCAAGAACCACATTTTTTGATATTAAACTCCTATGTTTATATATATTCCTGAGTGCTCCCAAGGTTCCATAAAGTCCTCATTTGATTGGTAATGTCAAAACAAAAATTCTAATTATATTCCAATTAGGATTTGGAAAACCATCCAAAACCTCTTAAGAAATAGTTATAATTTCAAATTATTCATGTAACTTATGATAATATTTGGAGTCGATTTGCAATTAACATTCCTAAGCAAAATCATCAAAATCTCGAAATTTTACTTCATCACAGTCTGTGACATGTTTATAATGGCTTAAATGGTGTTTGATCCTAAATTAAAATGTGATTTCACAATCTGTGACAAGGATATGCCGAACCTTATAGTGTTGAATTAGGGTAAAGATGAATTTCATGACCCGTGATATTTTTGTGATGACCCATAAATCGGGCAATTTTTTAAGGTAAAATTATTATTTTCACAGGCCATTATGACTTTGTCAAGACCCATGTCATAGGTCGTTAATTATGACCCTAACATGACCTGTTACATTCAATTATTGAGTCCCTACCAACTATACTAATTTTTGCTTTATGATTACTTCGATTTGGGTGTAATCTTTTCTAATGACTTTTACCTCTTCTTACGGGCTTTCTCTATAATAAAATACAGAACTTTGATAGATTTTTATTTTCATAAAATTAAAATAAGTAAGCTCATAAAATAACACATGCGAGAAAAATGAATCAAAACCAAATTAATTATAAGCTGGAATATGCATGCATCATTTAATTACCAGAGTAACAAATCACTAGCACCTCAAAATTTGTGGAGTCTGCAATTGCCATTTATTAACTAGTGTATCATCACCCACATTTTGCATGTTTTATATTCTTTTTATAACTAATATGCAACTTCATGATATCTATATATGAAGGCAACAACTTGAAGTTTTGTGAGGACACATGATGTATTTTGATATTAGTAAGTAAGATTGCACTTGCAGCTAGCCCAAGATTGGCAGCTAACGCTTCTCAAATTGTAAATAATTTTTACAGCAAGAAAGGAAAAGAATGAGAAATGATGATGGATTTTGATTCTATAAAAAAAAGGGCTTAGTGGCGACGACTTGCAACGGACGGTCACTACTGTCGACTGAAATTTCATCAAATATTTTTGTTGGAAATAAAAGAATAGTAGATTTAAATATTAGTATTTCTTACTAACAAAAAAGGATTATTGATGGACATATCCGTCATTTTTTTTTATGAAAATAGTTAGTCCATCGAAAATTTAAATATAATATCAGAATATAAAATATAGGGTAATATTTGAAATGTCCCACTTACAAAAAATATTAAAACATATATTTTTCTGATGGATTGTCAATTGGAAATGTAAACATAACAATAAAATATATTTTAGCATTTTAAATTTCTGGATTCGTCAAGTAATGTTCAACAATTTTTTGTCCGTAAAAAAATGTAAATGTAATAATAATATGTAAAATATAATTTAGTATTTAAAAATGTCTAACTTAAAAAAAACAATAAAAATAATAATAAAGTTTTTCAATGGAACTTGCGGTCAAAATTTTAAATATAATTTAATATTTGAAATGCCTGATTCCCAAAACTACAATTAAAAAAATATAGCCTCCGACAGAATGGTGCAATTTGCAAGGAACATTTTCTATTGCGATGGAAGAAGGGCCACCATAATTTATGACGGATGTCCATTTGTCAAATTATTTCTGATGAGTTGATTTCAAACGTTCGCTCGTGGAAAAAAACTTATCTTTTACAAGGACCACTGCGTTGCGTTCTGTATGGTGTATAAACGCCACGATAACTCCCTTTATGTCTCAACATGCAAAAGTCATCAATCTTAGAATAGATATATAATTGCAAGTAGAAAATGATTTCCAGGTTAACATTAGGATTTAAGAAATGCGTGAATTCAATTATATTTTTTTATAAGCATTTTTTAAGATAAACTTATTGTTGGACACGAGTCCCTTTGATGGGTTGTGAATGTGCATGCAACAAGAGCACATCACATGCGGTTGCTAAGAACAGTACAAAATAATTCACGTAATTTATTCGATTTGGAGCGTTAAATGATGTGGATGACTTAAATGACGTGGATGAGAGAGAAATGACTTAAATGACGTGTCGGCCACGTATGCAAGGCAACCGAGAAATCCACTATCACCGATCAAGAAGACTAATCGTGCAAAAAAATAAAAGACGAGGGACGTTCTGATTACAAATTGAAATTGGGAGACCAATTAAAAATCAACTCAAAATTAAGAGACCATTAGTGTAATTTCTAGTTTCTTATTTTCTAGTTGGGGGATTAGTTTCTTATTTTTTAGTTTGATTATATCTCTTTTTCTTATTTGGCTTTACCTTATAAATAAGGATCCTTGAAACATTTATTTTATTATACTTATGAAAATTAATCTTATCTTGATAATTGCTTATAGCAAATATCTTGGGACTTGCCTCCATGAAATGTTCTATTGAATACTGCGTACACTCCGCTCCATATATAAGGAGTGGTGCCATGTTCAAAGTGTTTGTGTGACTCCATGGCTCCAACAAATTCCATCGCAAGGCTGTCGAATTTTGACAACGTTGGTGATTCTTGAATTGTAAACATTTGGTCCTTTTTCGCACGTGATTAGGATCCCGACGATGAGTTCGAAACAATATAAAAAAGTCTCAGACAATCCAGTGAGGAATTCCAAAGTATTTTTTTTATTATAGTCAATTCTTTCACTTATAATAAGTTTTAGATTATCATTGATATGCAAATCAATGATAATTATCACTTTGGATCCACATTATCCTTCCATTTTGAGGTGCCAGATTCCCTTTTTCTTATCAAAATTTTGTCATAATGATACAGTGCACATGGAAATTATATATAGTTCGACACTTCAGATGTATGCATTTGCACATGAGAAATTGGGACGGAAGATATATACTAAGAATTCGGTCGTCAGTTGCATCTTTTAGCTTGTTCCATTTTAAATGAAAATTTATGTTCAATGGTGACGTAGAAGAAGGGTAAATTACATTAAATGCTCTCGAACTTTGAAGTCGGTGGTGATTTACCCGGTGGGAGAGCTATGCATGAAAAAGACTTTATAAATGAGAAAAAAAGTCGTCCTTTAATTAATTTCTTGCTGGACGTACATTAATTAATTAATGACGCATGAATGCAGAAATCGTGCCTGTAGCCTTGCTCAAGTCAAAACTAGCCACTCACTCGATATATTGAACATCGTTTCACTGTATTTTCTTCATTCGTTCCTTTTTTTGTTAAACTCCGGAAGAGATTAATGTTTAATAGTGCTGTCAACATTTATAAGACTTTGGAAGCTGATCGAGTAAATTATCAGGAAATTTGACAAGGTCAAACGCATGCACTTTTTGTGAATCGTTAGGCGTTAATTTTCTCTTTGATACCCTAGACCATTAAAGACGAAATGAAATGAAAGACGAATGAAGTCAAGTCTTACTGCTATTATTGTGTAGCCTGTGGGAAATGAAGCTGAGCGCTGCCATCATTTTTTTTTTGTCAAGTGAGTTCTCTCTCTCCCTCTCTCTCATCTTCACTTTTTGTTGTCTTGCGATTCAACCGATATGTGATTCTGTTGATCTGTGATCCTTGTGGGAAATGAAGCTGAGCGAGCGCTATCACCTGTGATTTTGTCGACCGTCATTCTTGCTCCTCACGATTGTTTGTCAAGTGAGTTCTCCAGTCTCGTTCTTCTACATTTTTTTTTCTTGTGATTTAGCTGACCGTGATGATCGTTTCCATAAAAATGAATGCTATTGATTCTTTTTTCTCTTCTCAAAATGAAATGCTTCCGAGGACATTTGCTTTGTGTAAAAAATGGAGTAAGTAAGCAATAATGCATGACTAGTTCCTGTACTTTAATTTGGACAACTTAAGATTAATTATGTGTATGAGTTTGGCATTACTTTGATCGATATTGGTCACTAATAGATAAAAAATGGCAACTACATGGTATTAATTTTATCGTTGAGTTGAGTTAATTATGGTTACAATTTTTAGTTATTAAATGTTTTATTTTTTATGGTTTCAGTTCCTGAAGAGCTAGACTGAGCTGTTGCTATTGCTCGATGAAGAGGTAATCTGCTGTTGTTGCTTGTCCAGTTGTGTTGATCCTGTGTTGAAGAACAAAGTGGCCGGAAGACCGGCATTTCTATTTTTTTTATCTTATATTACACATTTATGTGGCTAGAACATTTGAGGAAGTTTTTTTATGCGCTACTGCATTAGAAATTTCAGTGGTTGTATTGATCTTGTATTATACTTTTCAAGCTCAATGATAAAGTTCTTGTTGATATTTTTATGACACATTCGTCCATTCAACAAAAACCATCTTTGTTGATATCTTTATAAAATTTTTTATGATTCATTAACTCTTCTACATCCATGTACATTATTCCCCTCATGCCAAACAAGGCTGCTGCTAGCTCTTTTATTTGAGCTTCAACCAAAAGAATTGAAAGGCCCAATATTAGTTATACAATAGGATGCACGAACTCTTCTGCATCTATGTTCATCCCCTCTTGCCAAACAAGTTTGTTGTTAGTTCTATTATACCACATTCAGTGCATAAGCCATCTATCAACCATTCGACTGATGTACATTCAATGCAATACAAAGGTGATCCATCTTTGTCGTATATTTGATACCACATGAGCGCAGAAGCCACTAATTCAACCATTCAATAGAGGCAGTGCTAGATTTGGTCCTACATAAGATTTGGAGTATGGGAAAACACTGGAAGTATAAAGATTGTAAGCCTACATCTAATGGTAAAATACACATAGCACTCTAGCATAAAAAATAATGAAATATAAACTTGAATAAAACATTATAAGCAATAGATATTCTATCCGGAATCAATTATAAACTTGAATACATATCTAATGGTTGACCAGATGCCCATACTACCAGGAATACTATAAGCACTTAGAGAAGCAAGAGGAATCAAAGAAAATACAAGAAACTCTGACATCATATGTTTCAAATGGTTGAACACATATCTAATGGCGAAATCACAGAAAAAATAAAACCTCAAAACAATAATGAGACTGTCGAAAGTGATGATCCTGAATCACAAAAAAAAAGCTCAAAAATGGGAAAGAAAATAAAACATCAAAATCTTGATGATTAGCTGAATCACCAAAAAAAAAAGAAACGAGATGGAGAGGAGTCGCGATGGTCGCGAGGGGCTTCGCGAGTGACAATCGGAGCACTGAGCCTCGCATAGCAGCAACAAGAAAAGGGAGCTCTCGTCTAGAGCATTTTTTGCGAAGGGAAAAAGAAGGGCACGGTTTCCCATTATTTTAGGGAGGTGGTTTTAGAGCCTTACGGTGGTTTTAATCAAAACCGTCCAACGCTACACAACCATTATACCCATATATATATATATATATATATATATATATATATTCGACAGCATAAGGATTTCAAAGCACGTGCGCTGACGTCCCCGAATGAATCCATGATCTGCAGTCTCGACCTTGAGAATGGTCAAGAGAGGAAAAAAGAGCCAAGAAATTGCAAGTCGGCCATGTTGCTGTAGTAGCCTTTGAAGGACCTTCCCAATAAAGTGTTTTCTATTTATTTTAAGTACAGGATTTTTAAGAACAGACCAGCTTAATTCTACCGGATGGAACGTGTCAGGCAGCTGCTTTTGTCTTTGAAAATATAGTTGTTATATATGCCTATGGATAATCAAATGAAAAAAATTCTTAATCTATGAATAAAACATGAGTCGCTGTACATACCTTTATTAATTATTGTGCATAGGGCTATTGGACTTAAACTATATATCCCAGAACTGTCCTAAAGAATAACCATAAAGCTAAATTTTGAAAATATATACACTAAATAATTTTTTGTAACAATTCAACACCATTAACTGATTTTTTGTAACACTAAATACATAAATATAGTAAGTGAGGGCTAAGTAACTGCGGGCAGGGACGGAGCCTGCCCAAAATATTGGGGGGGGGGTGCGGGCAATATAAAATGTATTATTAATTATTAGATAGGATATATGTCTATTTTTGTAATATTTGATAATAAATTTTATTAGTGACAATTAGAAGATTCAAAATGGAAAATTTAAATATATATTATAACTAATAATGTGATTTATAGCTACATTTATAATAAGATAAATATAAAAGGAAACATATATATTCAATTTCCATTCATTGTGGGGGCCAAATTAAGTATTATTTTAAAATATATAAGAGACCTTTATATTATCATAAGGTGTACAAAAAAATTGGGGGGTGCCAACCCTCCCTCTCCCCCCCCCCCCCCTCCCCCATGGAAACGTAGCTCCATCCCTGACCGCGGGGGGCATGCTCGCCTCCTCATAATTGTCTACTCATCTATTTCTCTCTCCCCTTCTTTCTCTCATACATTGATAACCTCTCTCCTTTCTTTGGTGCACCACACCTCCGTCTATTTGTCCACACGACATCAGGAAGGATGAAGCCGCTAGGCATGAGAAGAGAAAGTAGAAGAAAAATTTTAAAATCGCAAAAATGTACATTTTAATGTGGTCTTCTTCTCAAGATGATCTTTTCGGTGATGATTGGAAGAGAGTCCAATGTGCATCCTGTTAGCTAGGATGTTTATGTTGGACCTGGTACCATTCTCATAATTTTAATGATAACAAACATAAATTGGCCAACAAATGTTATTAACGAGCTTGTCAAGTGATCTATATACAAAAAAGTAAGACTGATTGAAGGACCGATCGATCGGACAAATGACCGAGAATCGGGAAAGGTACTAAAGGTGCAAGATCGGTTGAAGAATCGGTTCGACCAGACAGACGACCGAAGCGAACAGAAGTGTTGAAAACTCTTAAGTCATAAGATCGGCTGAACGGTCAGTCAACCAAATACAAGACCGAAGTAAACAGAAGTCTCCATCACATTAAAGTCATAAGACCGGCCGAAGGATCGCTCGACCGAAGGCAATACCGAACTGAACAGAACATAGGCATTTTAGAAAAATCAATGACCGGTCAAGTGACCAGTCGACTGGATGCATGTTCGACATGAACAGAAGGTTGAAGCAGGTGGAATCGAGGGATCGGTCATAGGATCGGTCAAACCGATCAAACGACCGAAATAAATAGTGATGTCAAATACAGTGGAAAATCTACAACTGGTCGACCGACTTTGTCAATTGGTCGACCAACTCAACGTGATCTAAAGAAATAAAAGCCATATTTCGAATCGAATCTGTTGAGTACTTTCCAGCTATAGAAGATTTCGTTAAGAAGGATATAAAAGAAGCTTATTGGTCATTAGCGACCAGCATTTTCCATCGTCACCGATCATTGTAGATGCCACCAATAAAAGTCAATAACGGCCGCTTAGAGGTGTCGGCCGTTAAAAGTCATCAACGACCACAAATAATGTGGTCGTTAAATCCATATAAAGATAATTTAATTAGTTGTCGAATACATTGATAGCTAGGAATATATTTGTCGTTGATAATATTCAGCGGCTAGTCATCCGATCGTTAAAAGTCATCAACGACCATAAATAGTTTGATTGTTAAATCTATATAATGGCCATCTCTATCATCGTTAAATGCATTAATGGCCATCATTATCTTTGATGTTGATAATCGTCCGCAACCATTAATCTGGTCGTTAAAACTCATTAACGACCATAGATAAAATGATCGTTAAAGTTATATAATGATCATTTAGTTAATCATTAAACTCATTAATGATCATCACTATCTTTGTCGTTAATAATCTTCAGCGACTTACTATACAATTGTTAGAAGTCATGAACGATAATAAATATGTCGGTCGTTAAATGATCATTAATGACCATTTAATTGGTCGTTATACACATTAGTGGCCATGAATATCTTTGTCGTTGATAATTTTCAACGACATACTATCCGATCATTATCACTTCTATCAACTAATTAATCAATGGTCGTCATTACTTTTTAAAGACAACAACTTTAGTCATTAAATATATTAATGTCTAGCTATATTGTGATCACTAAAATTTTTATGTTGGTCATTAACACTACAAGAAAACTGTGATTTTTCGACAAGTCATTTTCGGCAGAAAAAATCCATCGCAATTTGCGACGGATAGGTTTCTGTCGGAATTTCCGACGGTTACAATCGTCTGAAATAAAAATAATAAATTATCAAATCTGTTATATTATTATTTTATTTTCTTACGGTCATAACCAATTTTGCGACGGATAATTTCTATAGAAAATAAAAATAATAAATTATAGAATTTATTATAATATTATTTTATTTTTTGACGGTTTGGAAAGTCAAAATTTTCGACGGCTCCCAATCCGTCGGAAGTTCCGACGGTCCGAATCGTCGGTAATCAAAAAATGACTAAATATTATAATCTTATATATTGGTATTTTATCATAATATAGTTGGTCTTTTATTATTTCTAATGAAAAAAATAATTAAATATTGTAAGCGTATATATCATAATATATAATATTATTAGAATATTATTATTATAATTACCGATGGTTCGAACCGTCAAAATTTTAGACGGTCGGGACCGTCGGTAACATAAAAAATAATTAAATATTGTAAGTGTATATATCATAACATATAATATTATTAGTATTTCATTATTATAATTATCGTCGATTCGGACCATCAAAACTTCTGACGGTCCAAACCGTCGGTAACGTAAATATATTTTTATTATTATATGTTTCGATGGTCAAAATCGTCGGTAATTAAAAAATAATCTCACCCCATTTCCCCGCCTTTTTTTTCTTTTCCCCTCTCCACTTTCTTTCTCCTTCTATTTATTCACGTCTTCACTCTATTTTATCCTTCTATTTTCTATTTTCTCCGCTCTCCACTCTCTCTACCTCCTCTCTCTCGAACGATGACCCCTCTCGCCAGCCTTCGGCCGCCGGCGCCCCCCCTCTCTCTCTCCCGTCATCAGCGAGCCCTCTATCGGACTCTCTCTCCCTCTCATGGCCTGATCCGGCCGCAACCGGCCAGATCGGTCGCCAGGCGGTCTGATCCGGCCACTGTCGGCTAGATCAGCCGCTGCCAGGCTAGATCGACCGCCAGGCAGCCTCATCCGGCCGCAGCCGGCAAGATCGGTCTCTAGGCGGCCTGATCCGGCCGCTGCCAGCTAGATCAGCCACCAGGCGGCTCGATCGGCTGCCTGGCGCTCGATCGGCCGCCAGGCGCCAGATCAGCCGCCAAGCGGTTCGACGGCCTGATCTGGCAGGCTGCGGCCACATCGGCCGCCAGGCGGCTCGATCGGCGGCTGCCGGCCAGATCGGCGCCAAATTTTTTATATGTTAAAAATTGTTTGCGACGGTCGCAACCGTCAGAACTTATCGACGATTCAGCAATCGCCAGAATTATCAATGATCACGACCGCCAGAACATATTGACTGTCGCAATCGCCAATAATATTTTGGCGATTGCAACCGTCGGAAGTTTGACGGTTGCGATCGTCGAAACGTTTTGAGCGGTTGCAACCGTCGAAGTTTCGACGGTCGCAGCTATCGGAACGCCTCGACGGTTGCAACCGTCAGAAGTTTCAGACGGTCGCAACTGTCGGAACTTCTGACGGGTGTTTTCCAAACCGTCTGAAATAGTTTGTGACACCACTTTTTTTGACCGATCGTTTCCGTCGATAAATTCGTCGAAAACCTCTATTTTCGATGGATTTTTTCAATTTTATGACGATTTTGACTGTCGGAAAATACCATTTTTCTTGTAGTGTAACCACTATTATAATGACTATCATTGCTTGAAATTGGTCAATCGACATAGTATACTAAATCGATTTAAATGGACTTTATCAACTTGATTTAATTGACACATAATCCGCAACACACTTTCTCAAAAATCATTCAACTTAAAATAAACTCACAAACTATAATATAAAATGTAAATTAATTTACCACAATGGATTATTCATATAACTTCAAAAACAACAATTATCCAAGCAAACAATTGTTCATAGTAGTCAAGATCAATAACATTTAGCATCCAAATTTTTTAAGCCATTAATCTCGTTCCTTCCTCAAAAAAATGCTTACACTATTCTAAAAGTAAAATAACTAATTTGAGCTTTGAATTGCATCTCTTTGTTTCCATATATTCAAAATCTGAAAAGTTGACAAAATACATAATTTTTTTTAATAAATGTGCAATGATTGTTGAATTAACAACAAAATGGAAAGCAATAACTTATAAATAATAAGGCAATTTAAGATAAAACATACAATGAAACAAACCACTTAGTTTTCATTGTTTGATCCTTGTGTTGCTGGACTTTGAGCATTAAATTGTCCAAAGCAATGTTGTAGTACTTGTTGCATTTGAATTTCTATAGAGTTCAAACGATTCTTCAAAGACTCATTCTCCTCTCAAAAAGAATTGTTCTCTTGTCAAGTGACCCGCAACTCATTTAATAGTACACTTTTTTAATTTGTTCCTCTCAAATATTTTGCCTTTATTCCAACTCCAAAGCCAATGACATGACTACGATTTTAAAATTCAAAACATCTCTCTACTACTTATATAAGTTTAATTGTCAGTTCCAACCAAACAAGTTCTTGAATTTCAACCTACAAATGAACAAGAAAAAATGAATGCAACTTTTTGTCAAAAATTCAAGTGAACATAAATGAATAATTAAATGTACATGTCTTTCAATTGCAGTAGGACCAATAAGCCTAGTATCCTTTTTTTATGTTTCAAAGAAAATTGCTCTTACATCTGGCGGATTATCATCTTTGCCTTCCTACATGTTAAAAAGATAAAACAATGTCAAATAAAATATAAACGCACAATGTTAACTAACTATATGGTCTAAGAGGTGGGTGGGAGTATGGAAAAAAATATTAATTATACATTACTAAATGTACTGACTACATTAACAAGTTGACATGATCAATATTATCTAGTTAATCAGGTATTGATATTCTAAGAAGTCTAAGATAAGTTGATAGGATCAATATTAAATTATCTAGTTATTAGATAGCATATGATAAAGTCAAGGAGTATCTAAAGGACTTCAAAAAAGGAAAAATACCACTACAAGTATTTTGCAGTCTAAAACTTTACCGTGGAAAATCTAATAAGTTGAATGGACACATAAGTTCACGAGCTGTATGTAATTTCTTATATATGTAACTGATTGATGAAAAGTACGAACCGTGACCAACAAGAGATCAATATTGTAAAAAAAACAAAAGGATAGAGGACTTACGAATAACATAGGACAGAAGGTTAAGGGGCACCCACGATTGAAGGCAACTTCAGTTAACAACCTAGTTGAAAAAATGACCTCTTTATCTTAGTATCAAAAATACAATTCTCAAGAAATATGATGGAAGGTATAAACTATTTGCGAATGAGACTAAATGGGAAACACAAACTCTATTAGGGTGAAGTTATAAAAATTTTTGGGAAGCTGTACAAAATTTGGTTTTAGAAAATTTCAAAGTATACATAAAAATTTAGTTATTTCTATTTTCCTCTCCTAAATTATAAGTTATTTATATTTTCATCCTTAATCTATAAAAACATTCAGTAACTTCCAACTTCTCCATTTTGCCCATCCGTCACTTTTCTCTTAAGTTCCATATCTTTATTTATCATATTACAATTTTACCTTTTACTATTATTTGGAGATAAAAATATAATCGAGGTTAAAAAAACTAAACTGATTAAAACATTATGGCTACCACTAAAATCTTATTTTTTTCAGAGTGGAAAGGATGACAAATAATGACAAAAAGTTAAATTTTGGCACAAATTTCACCAGCACAAGCATTCGAATAAGTTACAAAAATGGTGCCATGAGACAGGGGAGGGTGGAGCTTTTTCCGGTGGCGGCGGCGAAGGGGGACCGGGATGCGGATAGTGGCGAGGAAGGGGGTGGGGGGCACCAACATTAGAATTTTAAGAATATACAAGTATTTATATAAGTAATGTTAATTATTATTCGTATTTAGGTAATGTTAATTTGTATAATTATATATGTTATTTATACTCAATACAAACATATATATGCTACCTATATAAATAATACATATACATACATACATACATACATACATACATACATACTATACAATACAATGTACTATACTTAACTATATTATACTATATTATACACCATACTATACTATATTATTCTATTCTATAATATACAAAATTTAGTATGCCATGCTATACATACATTATACTCAAATTCTCAAATTCCAAAATTAGGATAATAGTGCTTCTTCATTTTTCATGGGATTCAAATGGCGATTGTCGAAGATCCGACCATCGGATCATCATGAAATTGTACCTCTTGTAGATCATGTTAATACAGATTTTTCAGTATTTTTTGACAATTTTAGGAGGCCGGATGGCAGAGTTAAGAATCTAGGAAAAAAGGCTTCCGACGATCGCCAGCATGAGTTCGGTGGGAATCGGTCAAAACAAAAATAATAGACTCGTAGAGATCAATGTAAGCTCTCCCGGCCGCACAAGAATCATGGAGATTGAAGGTCGGAAGAAATTCAATAAAATGAGCAAAGTTTCAGAATAGAAACGACCGGTTCTCCGCGGTCCTCACTCGGATTGCCACAAAAATAGGCATTTCAAAGGGCTCGAGAAGGTTGGGCGGTGCAAACATTTTATCTTTCATGTCTTTTCCGTTCCGATTCTCAATATACCTAGTTTTTGTAATTATAAAAAATCCTCAAAACTTCTGCCCCACCTAAGAAAACTAAAAATGTGTGTTCTCAAAATTTGGACCTTTCGAGAGTGCTCGGAGCAGTCCCATTTAGTTGACATATAGCTTTCAATTTTTTTTTGAAAAATGTTGATTTTCTTAGAATTATTTGGGTATCCAAATGTAAAAAGAGTATTCAAAATGGTCCTTCGGGCACTTAAAATAATATTAAAAATTATTTTTCTTGAAAATTGGACATCTTGGTACTTCGTAGAATTGCCTCATTTGATTGACATATGACTTTCAAATTTTTTAGACGACGTTGATGAACATATACATATGTACTGCATATACATACATATACACATATACATATATACATATACATATATACATATACATATATACATATACATATACACACATTACACACACACACATATATATATCACATTTATATATACATATATACATAGTTAATAATTTACACCACCTTTGCGACGCATAGCTATAGAGACACAATGGGTTCACAATAGCGTCGACAATTCCGTCACTACTCCATTTTAGTGTCAAAATAGCGTCACTATCTTGTGACGCTAGTTTAGCGTCTCAGATTGTCGACGCCAATGAGACGCTATATCCTAGCTTAGTGTCGCAATATCTGGGTCGATAATCTGCAATGGTATTTGACATATTTTAAAATTAATTATCTATCTAAATTAAATTAACGTGGTGCCACATTAGCAACGCAACAGCGTCACCAAATTTGCGACGCTAAATGGCAATTAGTGTGCTCGTAGAAGAATAAATCCGAACCGTCCTGTCATTTAATCCGACGGTTCCGCCTGCTCGGATGCTAGTTTTCACCCTTTTAACCACTCAGCCTGCCCAGATAATGCCGCCACATCCTCATCTCCTCCACCTCCGTTTCTGCCTGCCCGGATGCCGCCGCAACATCCTCGTCTCCTCCTCCTCCATTGCTGCTTGTCCGGATGCCACTTCCGCGGCCTCGTTGTCCTCCTCCTCCTCCATTGCTGCCTACCCGGACGATACTGCCACATTCGTGTCCTCCTCCTCCAACTGTTGTCGATTCCTCCACCTCTTACTGTTGCTGCTCTTCCGACGATGCCGCCTCCTCCTCCTCCCTCCTCCTCCTCCTCCTGCACCAACGCCGCCCAAGCGCCTTCGCCTCCTCCACATCTTCATCTCTCCAACGACCACCACCGCTCCAGTGCCCGCCAGATCCGGTGCCTCTCCTCCGACGATGCGTCGGTGGCCTCATCTTCTCCATCACGGACTTCGATGACATAGCCACCGTCCAGGTGGCCATCCAGGCATGCGCAGTGGCTGAAGGTGGACGCATCGTCTTCCCCTATGGCGGCAACTACCTCATGGTTGGCGGCAGATGCATCTTCTTTCCCTCTGGCGGCTGGCCTGGCCAGCGTACGAGGCATTGCATGACACGCGGGACTCATGGCGGTGATGGGTCTTCTCGCAGTCATCCAAGGAGGAGGACGATGAGGAGGCTCTCAACTGTAATTTGATGTAATTAGATCATCTAATTGTGATAGATGTAATTTGATGTAATAGAAATGTATATGTGTTGTAATGTAATTTAATATAATGGAAATGTATGTACATGTAATGTAATTTGATGGTTTTTCAACTGTAATGTAAAAATTAGCAATCAATGGATGGAGCGTCGTTGTAATGTAATTTAGTGGCTGAATGAGCAAGGTGACAATTCAATCAATGGATGAACATATTGTTCGTAGTATCTCTTTAGCGTCGCAATGGCATCTCAATATTTAGCGTCACGTTAGTGTTACAGTAGTGACACAGGAAAATTGAATTATAGCGCCACATTAGTGTTTGATTAGTGTCGCAACGTAATGCCAACTTGGCATCGGATGAGCGTCGACAATTTCAGTGCCGCTTTAGAGTCGGAGTAGCGATGCATGTTAGTGCTTCACGATGACACTTCTTGCGTCATTATAGTGTCGTATTAATGTCACCGTTCGACGGTAATAGCGTCGACATACCCATAGGCACGAAGTCGATGCTATTAGCATTTGAGAAATGGTGTCACCAAGCCTATGGTACGAAGTCGACACTATTAGCATTTGAGAAATGTCGTCACCAAGCCTGTGGTGCGAAGTCGACGCTAATGCGTCACTATTGTCTTTAGCACCGAGTTAGGGATGCATTAGAGTCTATATTGTTACGTTACTAATCGATGATTTTCTTGCAGTGGGGGGGGGGGGGGGGTTCTGATCGGCGGCGGTAGAGAAGGGGGACCAAGATCCGGAGAAGGAGGACGCGTGCGAGCGGGCGAGGCGGAGGGGCTTCTACCACTGGCGGCGGGGGGGAAGGCAATGTACTTACCATTTGCTCGGATGAAGCTTTGATCGCGTGGCAAATTGTGAGGAGAGGAGGAAGCTAGGAAACAATTTTTTTCATCTACTAGGGTTTTTTAACATGTTTTTGCTTTCTTTTTATGGGGGAAATTATAATAGATTGTATAACAATTTTTTCTATCTTTCTTTCTATTGGATTTTATAATATGTAATTAAGTTAACTAAATACATAAACTAATTTATTTTTTAAAATTGGTATTGCTTGAGGAAGTAGAAGAGGGAAATGTTTAGTTCCCGCCAAGTAAAATATTAATTTCATGCCTACTTGATCTTAATTTATAAATAATTAATGACGACAAAATTTAATGGTCATTAATAATCACTTTAAGTATTGAAATTTATTTTTTTGAGAAGAGAAATTTTATCTTTCATTAATAATATGTTTAATAATGTCCGTATCTTTTTCTTGTCACTGTTATTTATTTATAATGATCATTTTTTTATCTCGACATTAATAGTTGATCGTTAAAGGCCCCTTTTCTTGTAGTGATAGTTCTTCCAAGTTGGTCATTGTTTCATGTTGTTATTATTAAGATTGTAACTATTGAAATTGTGATCACTGAAAGTTATTTCACGGATGTGACTGTTGTCCTTAATTTTGTCTTCACGAAAAATTGGGATAATTTCATCAACTTGGATTGTACATGTTTCTCATGGCTGGATTTCTGAAATAAGAATTAGAGACAAAGTTAACATCTTCAACTTGATTAAAATTATTACCTCCTAGGCATTCAGAATTCAAGTGCCCTCCTCCACGAAGTTCTTATGGGTTATTTTACTAATGAACATATCAAACGTTTTCGTTTAATTACTCCGGCTAAGTCACTACTTGATCACATTCAACTTTGTTTAATCCTCTTCTTTGCACATTATGTTTGGATTTCCAAGAATTAAGAACTACATCATTTGTAAGATCATATATCTCTTGCAATTTCATCTTCCCCATAATCGTTCCTCCAAATGAGGAATCAAGTGTCCTTGTGCAACCCATTGTAAAAGCCTTCAAGTTTTTCCCAAAGTGGACTTGGAGACACCAAACAAGAGTTCCTTAATCTTTCCCATGTCTCAAAGAGCATCTTATCTTCATCTTGTCGAAAAGATCGGACTTCATTTCTTAGCTTTGCTATCTTTTGAGGTGGTTGTTGATAAATTTGTCCATGAGTTGATATCAAGTCTTGATCAATCATGTAGAAGGAGTTTTCAGCCAAGTAAATATTTATCTCCTAAGGAAAAAGGAAATAGCATTAGTCGAGAACCATCTATAGAAACGTTATTGCTTTGAACAGTGCTACAATGCACAAAAATTTATCAAGATGATCAAGAGGATTTTCATGGAAAAGTTTGGCAAATTGATGAGCTTCAAACATTCAAGTGATGGCGAATTAAGTTCAAAGTTGTTTATTGTGATTGTTGGAATCACAATGCTCGAGTTGGCATCCGAATATTTTGCAGAAATTTAAACCCTCATATTCAGTTGTTCCTCTTCCACTACAAGAAACAAGATTTTTAACGATGATAACTAATGACCAAACGAAAATCTCGTCGTTAAAGACATGTTTTTATGGTCAAAAATTATTCTGGTCGTCTAAATTAAGGATCGAACTTTGACCGGTCATTAAATGTTATCCTTCAAGTCGTTAAAAGTTTGATACAATGACCGGATTAGGCTGGACGTTGAAGAGAACACATACAAGGACCAGAGTCTTGTCGTTAATAGTATTGGCGGGTTAAATAAAAAAATCCCTCCATACAACAATAACAACAACAACAAAATCTTATCCCACTAGGTGGGTCGGCTACATGTCCCTCCATGATGAGAAAAAAAAGAATGCTAGCCGTCTCATGAAATAGACAAAGAGAAGCCCTAAACAAAAAGCAAGTTGTGGCTCTCCAAAAAATTGTGCCTGGCCGCTTCATCTTCTTGGTCGTGATGGCTGTGATGGCTTTTGGACATTGCAAAGTTTAAGGATTGCTGCCGCACGAGGTACATGTTTTATTTTTTTCTCATGTTGCTGTACGCTTGCTACCCCATGAGGTACATCTTCCAATTTCTGAGATCTTTTGCTTTCTAAATCATTTCATTTTGTCTTATTAAAAGATTTGGGAAAATCCAACTTCTTATTGTCGGAGGAGTTTTGCTTGGAGTCCAAGTCATTCATCGGCCTCAGGTTTGCTCGCCCTCTCTTATCAATTGTCCTGCTTCAATTGGATTTCCATCATTGTAGTTGTTAGCTTGTGTGATTTTATTTTGTTACTTTGTTCTTTTCTTTTTGTTGCTGGATTTTGAATCTGCAATAAAAAATTCCTAAAGTCTTAGCATATTTAATTCTAAAATCTTAGTTTCCACTGGCTTCATTTTCTCAACAAGATAAAAACATTAAATAACTCTTTTGTGGAATGAAATGAAATCCACGTCCTGTTCTTTTTCCATTTTTATACACACCAGGTGTCAACTTGCCTCAAATCCACATGGTTTCTAACGGAGTTCACATAGTCCATATAATATTCTACGTGCCAACTTGTCTTGAATCCAACATTTCAAAGTGCATGGGTGTCTTCCTTTTTGTTTTCTTTCAGACATTTCTATTTTATGAAGGGAATTCCAACAAGACACCTTGAGATGAATGGAGAGAAAACAACAGGAAAGAAAAAAAAACAGATTCCCAAACCATTTAAAAGCTCTAATTTTTATGATCATTCCTTTTTGTGCTTTAACTAATCAGGATCCCCAAGAAGGACAAGTACTAAACATGTCTCGCACCTCTTCACTGTATCATTCACCCTTTGATATTTTCCTTAAGTCAAAGTAGTATAAATACATAACCAAAATTCTGGTGACATTATTATGTGGGCACACAGATGTGTTTTGTGCACAATTCAGATTCTATCACCCAAAAGAAGACTGGCAAATAAAATCCATTTTTCTTCTCTTCCAAATTTCTTGCCTTTTGTTGTTCTTTTCTCTTCTTCTCCAACTACCTTGCATAATTTTCTTATATGACATATTTGTAACTTTTTTTCTTGTTAATGGTCATTTTTCTTGTAGTGTTCTTCATCTTCATGTTCGATTCGACGACGTTCTTATCGTTTAGCCATTGTCATTTTTCACAATAGTTGTGTAGTTCATTCAATCTTAAGATCAAATTCTAGAGACACCTTTCGAGTGTTATGACGAGTGTCACGATTCAAGTGCTCTAGAGTGTCACAAATCAAGGGGTCCATAATAGATGGTATGTGAAAAGAAGACTACGTACAATCACCAACCAAAAAAATAGAAAACAAAGAGTCTCAAAGTATCATGAAATAAGAGTAGATAGTAGAGATTAATTCCCCGATAAGAGCGTCAAAAACATGACATGATGATCATAACTGTATAATTATGCCGTCAAGCACACTAGTCACTTAAGTAATAAAGTGTAAGAGTATAGAGTCGTTGATCCTATGGAGAACTAATTTACTTATCTATCTCTCAAAGGTTAATAGGAGACAACATAGATGAGATAAGCGATGTTAAAATAAATAAATTTTAGAGAAAGATAAAGGACCAAAATTAAATGAAACTAATGATGTGTAGGTCATTAGGATTATCTACAATGATATCAAATAACTTATTAACTTGTGTAAATCATCAAAGATAATCAAGTTTAGTCTTTATATGGATTAGGAATACCAAAAATATAATTTCCCTTACCAAATAAATAAACTATCTTAAACTGGTAATAAACTGAAAATACTCCACTCGGTTCTACACTCAATTTTATCGAAATTAAGATACTATGTGTGTAATTCCTAAACTACTCAATCGCCCTTATCTAGTTAATTAAGCAGATCACATAATTAATATTCCACACCCGATTCCACTAGACTAGGACATGCATTATTTTAACATAAAAGATAATAATTAGTGCTTATAGAAAATTATGAACTAAGAATTTATCACACCCTATTAATAACTAACTCAAAGTCATTCAAATATGAAGAAAAGCATTATGCATAATAATCATGTTCATAAAGACTGGATAAATTAATATTCAGTTAAAGAAAAATCCAAAAAAAAATTACCAATAAGTATTTTACAATTCTAACTAAAAAATAAATATAAACTAATTATCTAAATTAAAGTGATGAAATAGAATAATTTTTTAAATCTTATAACATCATTCTAACATAAAGTGGAATAGGAAGTGCTCTTTAGAAACAGTGTGCCAGAACTTTTATGCACATACTCGATTGAGTTTAGTGTGCAAAATTCCTCTCCACGTTCTTCAGATGTTCTCCTTCATTCTTGGTTTGAAAGCTCTTGGTTTGAAAGCTCTGATTGTAGGCTCTAGCAGTTGCTAGACATCACTAGTTATTAGAAAATCGAGTTTTCTTGCGATCGAAGAAAAAATAAAAACCTTTATCATGCAAAATCTGGTAAATTCGGATTATAAATAATTCTAAGATTTTAGCCTTGTTAAACTCTAATTTTTTATCATAATTTATTTACAATTGATCTCCATGGCATATGATATGTGTATGAGTCCTTTTGCATTGACAATTCTATTAAAGATATATTACTAACTCGAATTTAGCCTTTGTCAGATAATTCTTTGTAATTGTCGTGACAAATTTGTCACAACCTATGATAATATTTTTTATTTTTTGGAAGCTAGTTTGACTCCATTTTGTGTGATTTTTATTTATCCCTTCCTTTGTTGTTTTCTATTGATTTTTCCTAGAAAATAACACCATCTAGAGGTAGATTACTGATTCAAAGAATTTAAATAAATAAATAAATAAATTGATAAATTCTATTATCAAATTAAGTAAAATAAGTTTAAATGCAATTCTAATTTTTCTATGAATACATGCATCATGAATATTTAAAACTTTATTGCACTCCTTTTGACTTGAAAGATTAAGATCTCATCATAATGAATCCAAAGATATTATGGATTAAGCAAGATATAAGATGAAAATGTTATCAAAGAGCTCTTGGATTATATGTTGATGATAATGAACTAAGGAATTGAAAGGCACAATCCATAAATCACAAAGGAGTCAAAAGATACACCACTGACTCTTTTTAGGAATTGAAAGACACTCCATAATCATATGGGGTTTAGATTCTTTGCTATAGGCACAAGAAAATCTAAAGATACTCCACATGCTTTTTTAGGGAGTTGAAAGACACTCCATAATATAGTGTAGAGGTTGTACGCCCTAGGCACAAGAAAATTGAAAGACACTCCAATTGCTTTTTTAGAGAGTTGGAAGACACTCCACTCGTAAGTGTAATGTTAAACAAAGAATAAATAATATTTAATGGTGATGATTATATATGATGATTGTCATAATGCAAACATTGATGTTATCAATTTTATTGATCACCATGATTACGAGGATATATATACATCATTGGCATGATGTCATTATTGATCTTTGTAATGTCAACTCCACCTCACAATGTTTGGCTATTGGAGTGATGATTCTACTGATCATTATGATGATGATGCATTTTATGATTAATGGATTTCATAATGATGATGATTTATGATAAATGTTGGCAATACCCCTTTGATGTCTTACTCCTATTGCTCTTGTAATAATGTTTTTATTTGATGCTTCTCTATGTGTATATTGATTTACAATCGCTCCTTATGATTATGAAGAACCCTTATTGATATATTTGATTGATCATAATGCACCTTTTTCTTCACCATATTTATGCCTAATTATTTATTATTAAGTTTTTCGACATTATTTGTTAGATTGTGGACGTTTATGAGAGGTTTATCTCCCATGCACATTTAATATTATAGACACAATTAACCCTATATAAGATCAAGGATGGAAGTCTCACTTTAAACCTTGGAAAGATAGTTTTGCTTAGATTTTTTGTAATTGAATCACACCTAATGGTGGTTATGACTTGAATCAACTTTGATACATAATCATAGACTTGAATTTTCTAGAGTTTGGGAATGGTCCCATAAAACAATACCCTAAACATCAAATATTTCTATTTCAAGGATACCAGTTTGAGACATTTCATGACTTCTATTAATGGTTCCATTTCATTGTCATATGTCACAATGCTATATATAGATATTCACATCAAGATATGAGGCCAATAGTAACCCGCATGCAATATCCTTATAGTTGTTCATTGAAATCCACCATGTCGATTATGTGTGTAATACCCTCTATAATTGTATTAACTTCATATTCAGCGACATATCTTCTGAATTCACCATCGAACACTTCTTATACATAATGGGATCTTTCGATAGTAATGTTTAAGTTGACTGACGGGTCTTATCTTTTTCATGGATCATGTCAAGTGTTAGAAAATTAATTGTTAGGTAGTTTGTTATAATTGAAAGCCATGGTGATTTAAAGTGGGAAATTGCGTATAGACAATCACTAGGTAGGTAATAATTAATACGGATGGAATTGTTAGCAATGAATTCAGGAAGTCCTAAGAGATGATCTAAAATCGAGTTTTCATATCCCTTTGTGTCCTTGATATCTAATTCAAATTCTTGAAGTAGGAGAATCCATCTGATTAGCTTAGACTTGGATTTTGATAAAAGTTATAATCTTCATTGACCACATGGTTGTGTAATAGAACACATGATTTCTGGCTTCTTTGTTTTGTCCTAAGACAGCTTCAACAGAAAAGTTAATTGTATCCGCACTATCAATAGGAGCTGAGAAAGTGCCTCTTTTATTTTTATAAAATCTTCCAAAAATCACTATTAAAGTTAGATTCAGTATCCTTATGAAGTAAGGTAGTGAGTGGCTTGGCAGTCTTGGCAAAGTCTTTAATGAACCTCCTATAGTAGTGTACATTGCCTAGAAAGATTCTCACATCCTAATGTTTGTGGTTCGAGGATCATGCTTGTACTTTTTGAGGATAGAGACGGAGACATTGTGCATTCATCCTTAGGAATGGGTAAGGCCAACCTACACATTCCTATCCAATTAGATCCAAAATTTTGAAGGGTCTCAATAAATCAAGGATTGACCTTTCCATTCTTGCTTAAATGCATAACCTCCTTCATCGGGGATACATTTATAAGTACAAAATTTCTAGCCTTGAACACTTGTTCTCATATTCCCTTGTTGGCATGGCTCTTTTGCCTTGATTGTGGGGCCTCCATCCTCTTCTTTATCACTTCGACTATGTCGGCATACGCTCATGTCTACCCTCTCACCAATATCGCCCCAGTATGCGATGAGTGACATGGTATCACATACATCATCTCAAACGGTGCCATGACGATGCTCAACATATATTTATTGTACCCGATCAACAGATGCTCATCCTAATTTTTGTTTCAATCCAACGTGCATGCCCTAAACATGTCCTCCAGTGTCCTGATCATCCTCTCTGGTCATTCGTATGAGGCTGGAAAGTTGCACTGAATTTAGTTAGTGTCGGAGGCATTATGTAAGAGCTTCCAAAACTTTGATGTAAACTAGGGATCTCGATCTATTACTATCGAGATTGGAATATTTTGGAGTTAGATGATTTCTTTGGCAAACATCTATTCTATGATATCAAGAGAACCCTAGCATTTGCTTTAATATCACAAATGTAACGTCCCAAATTCAACCTCTCCATGTGGTAAAGACTTTCTCTTGGGGTCATTACATTTCTTAGATACATTTTAACCCTTCTATTGACCAAGGTGATCAATAAGGGTGCAGTGCGACTTAAAAATAATAAAGTATTAATGAAACATAATTGTGGAAGATTGATATAAAGTCCAATAAACGAGTATGTAATGTAGAAGCTCGGAATAATAAGTACATTACATAGTCCCAAGTACATCACATATAACAAATAGGTATATAAAGTCCATACTATAATACAACATAGTACCTCACAAGATACGACATAATAATAGAACGACAACCTATCCATGTGCATGTTCCACCCAAACAAATGTCACCGCAGACACATATCAGTCGGCCACATATATGAGCTCAAGTAACTGGGGATCAACAGGAGAGGAAACCTTCCCATTAGAATAAGCTTATGTGTGATAGCATTAATAATAAGTCATAATAAAGATCCTTTAAAGTGTAAGTATGAATAACATAATATTTTATCATTTAGATGCAGAAGTATCAACATGGAATTGGAATAATGCATAAGACTTTTTAAAATCCATCATTGGAAAGGAGATCAATCTTTGATCATGATGAAGAGGTCATTCTTAAATTATTCAAAAGTATCATATGACAGTTCATCTTTCACTCATCTTTCACTTGGAAAGGGTCATATGAGAGTTCATCTTTGATTTAGAAAGGAATTGCATAAGTTCACTATTTTATATTCATCATCATTAGGACATAGTTCTTTCATTATGATTTAACATTTCATTTCATATTTTCATTCATCGTGTTGTTCATCTTTTTATTTCATCATTTAATGGTTGGAAGAGCTCTTCACTTTAGGGTGTGCCATGAAAAACAATATGTACTACATATGCCAATATATCCGATGAGGAATTACTGCCATGGCGGGTGCCCTATAATAAGGGAATGATGTGCCTTTTTTTTTTGCAAAATCCTTTTGGTTATTTAGGGATGAACGGATCCACAAAAAAATAATAGTGACTCATGTGTTTTGTCTTTGACGTGCCATATAACTTCATTTTTTTGCCTTCACTTCCACTACATATTCCTCCATTATCATCATCATTATCTCATTGGTAGGCAATGACAATCTTTATTTTTTTGTCTTTTATCTTTCTTAGAATTTAAACTATCTTTCGGCCACAGGACCCAATCATAGCTTGTGTGAGCAAGGTCTCCTAATCATCATTAGGCATCACATAGAGAGATCATGGAATCAATAGATAGATTTTGTTTGAGTTAAAATTAGGAAATTAGATCATTCATCTCCCTTGTCCAACTTTGGGATGCCCACAAGGTCGAGTGATCATCTGGTCATTAACGATCTTCGGACATAAGAAGGGTCGGAGGGACGCCCTGTCTCAATGGCCTCACTCGATCATTCTAAGGCTAGGTGCGATGCAAATACTCTCGATAAATTAAGTGGATGTACAACATTCCTTGGACAAAAAAGACAAACTCTCGATCAAGAGTTTCATATGCCAGAAGGATTGACCGGGTGTTCTATCTGTCCAAGTCACAATTATCTATCTTCTATTTCATTTTCACTGGTCAATCGATATGACAAGTTCCCTTCCTCAATAGAACATCACATATGTCCATTATGGATATCGGATCTTCTTCTTGATAGCAACTAAGTTATTTTGCTGAAGAGGAGTGGACATCTACTACTAATACTGATCATCCATTCCTCCTCGCTAGAGTAGATTATTGTGGAATCCTTCGATTTTAATTAATCAAGTTTTTTATAATTATTATGGAATCCTTGGGTTTTAACAAATTTTTGGATAATACAATCATCTAAAACATATTTAAACTCAACCCTAACATATAAAATGATCCAAAGGCCATTTACAAACATCTTTATGTCCATTTTATCACCAGGTACCAAATATGCAACACACAAGCATTCTTATGCATCCTTTCCAAGGTTATCAAGATCTCAATCTAAATCTTAAGATCTTAAAATTTTATGATCTTACCACCCTTAACCGATCTCGATTTTATCTTGAGGATCTTATATGTAAGATCTTAATATAATTTTTATTTTGATTAAACGATCTTATGATCTTATCCAATCATATGCTCTCATATGGTTAATATAATTATTTAAATACTAATAAAAAAATATATACATCATAGTAATAATTAATTTAATGAAGTTTAATATATATTAGTTATTTTAATTATGTTTTGAAATAATTTAGCTTAAGAATTGATAAAAAAATATCTTAGTGAGGTGTAATTTAATATGTGAGTGTAACAAATTTATAAAAAAGATATAAATTATCTTTAAAATATATTATTTTATTAATTAGTAGGATCTTATGATTCTTCGTTCAATTTCCTTATCTTCGATGTTATGAACCGTTTCCGATTTTATGTAAGTTCTCGGTCTTGACGACCTTTCATTTCACCATCATATGGTCATTCATAACTTAAATCACATCAGCTAAATCATAGTTCTAGAGGCTCATCTAAACATACATAAAAGACTTATTTATAATTCATTTCATGCATAACATCTTAGTACCCAAGAGAAGCATGCATAAATTCACATTCTTGAGTTCATCAAGGCAACATCACGAACTGAGAATCTTAGTCATAATAACATGCCTTAAGCATTCTTAGAATATATTAAAACATGACATCAATCATACAACATGATCAAGACAATCCTAGGCCTAAATTTTAGCATACGAATTATTCAAAGAATAAACTAAGTCATCATAAATCATGCTTATAATAAAAAGTATATTATAGGCATTTGTATCACCCATTGCTAGCTTGAACTTAAGCCTAAAAGCACCCTAGGACATGCATAACCATCAGAAAGAATATCATGTGACAGATCCCAAAATCACATCTTTAAAAAGTCATCTTTTTTAAATACGTTTTAAATAGTTTTATGCGGTCATTAAATGTAACACATAAAAGAATTCACTCTAAAAGCTGAGGGCAAATTCGACCTCATTCACATTACATAATCATAATAATTGCAGTGGAAAATCATTAATCAATAAGATAGAAAAAACTTACAGCAGAAGTCTTAAATAAAATAAAACTCGTCTTTTTTGAGTTCGCACTCTAAGCATTTCTCATCCTTCCTCAATTTCTCATGTGTTCGACAACTCCAAGTCACTTTCCAATGTGACCTGGTGGAGTCCACAGCAATGGAGAAGCCAACATAACAATGGTGGATGAAAGGATGTGAGGGAAATGAAGTGGCTAATGGGATTAAAAAGGGAAACAATTGGAGATTTATCTCCTATAATCTCCAAGAGATAAGAAGATGAAAAAAAATATTCCAATAGGTTGAAGAAAGAGGAGGAAAAATAACTTTAACTTTTTCAATTTATTATTGACGATCACGAATTTAGAATGCTCCTTTCTGTTCGTATATAATTTTTAAATTTGTGAGATGCTACATTCAATGATTCAATTTTTTATACAAAGAAATTCTATGCCCTGTGTTCGTAGAAAAATTAGCCTCGACTTTGGCTATCACTTTCGAAAAACTAGACCAACCTTTTTATATGAATCATATATGTTATAATTTCATCGTGTGTGTATATAATATATAGATGTAGTACTATTTATATATGATTTTCTAATATTATTATCTTTGATACTTTCTCCCTGTTGAAAGGAAGAAATAGTATAGATTCGATAGTGGCTTGAACAAATTATTAACACCCCAAATATTTCAAAGCAATAAGTCGTCTTTATGGACACTAATTAGTGCATGTTTGACTCGCACCATATAATCTCCAACTTGGAGCACGTTTTAGTTGTTTTTTTTTTCTTTTGTTTTGTTCTAATTAAATTAAAGAGGTGGAAGATATCTTATAAGTGGAAGATACGTACTTGTAAAAGTCACCAAAAGAAATCCCAAAAGAAAGAGAGGAATAAGACGTGCCAAAGAAGGAAAAAAAATGTATCACTCTAGTGACCAATCACGAATTAATTATCGATGATAATTATTTAAGGTTTTAATAGGATCATTTTTTTATTTTTGCAGAAACATATTTAAATTGCGTTATGTGTTTTATTAATGCATGTATCACACGAAAATAATTATGGATCAATGAGATAATGAACGTGCATGATTTGCACAGGGATTATTTCATAAAACAAGAAAAGTCGAATTTAAAATTTATCAGCCTTTTATTTTAATTTCTTGTATTAAACTGGTTGACTTTTCTTTGTAAATGAAAAAAAAATGGAGAAAAGAAACGTGGATTGAATAATCAATTCATAATTCCAAGTGATCGGCAACACCTTTTAGTTCCATATCTTAATATTTTAGATACTAAGTACTATAAATAGCACAAAATTGAGTAACAATTTTGAAAAAGGACACCATTATTTATCTTTATTAGAACAATATTGAGGAATGTTGAGAAAGACCAAGTCGACGATCACATGGATGTTGGCATATACGACATATTTTAATTCTTCTGGATCCCATTATATTTAGAGGATTGTTGTGTACTATTAAAAGTCAACATAATAATCCATCTAATTTTTCCCCACGGCATTAATTACAAATTTAGCAACTTAAGGAATATTTTAATAATGTTTTCTAGTGGAAATTTTAGAAAGAACACATTTTTTTCCTTATATTTATGGAACGTCGCTCCAAATATTTAATTATAGAATGAGCGAACCTATCAACTAGATTACGTCAATAAATTACATCACGATTCTCGAATTTACCTGAATTTTTATTATAAAATAAATTTTTAAAATAAATTTTATATAAATCATCGTTTTCTAAGTAACACGAAAACATGTTTCTTATTGTTTATATATTATAATAATTTTAGTTTTATCGTTCCTTGTTTGATTTTTTTTTTGTGAACATTTTCTCTATCATTTTTTTCTCTGTTTCTCTTATTTTTTTCCCTCCTCCACCGATTTGACAGTAACTTTTCTCATTAACCTTTTCTATTGCACTATTCATTTTCTATTTTCGTCCCCCATTCCACTCTTCTACCCTTCTTTCTCAATTATATTTCTTATTCTCTATTATTTTCATATATTCTCCAAATTTTTAACAAAAAAATGTAAATTTTTTCGTTCAACCCAGTTCATCTCAATTTTTGTAAAGAAATTTTATTTCTGACATAAACCATATCAGGTATAAAAACACATTATTCCATTATTACTGCATAAGTCATCTTATCATTTATGTTATTATAATAATTTTACACGATATAACACACACACTTCCTGCTGTTAAATTATGAGAATTTTAAACTTTATCCACCTCGGATTAAATTTAATTCTTATCACGGATATTAGTTCATTTCTAACGCACAAGGACATACGCACATGTCACGGGATCATTTTTCGCTCGATCGATTCGTGCGGCGTCTTAGACAAAATATGTTAAACGAATATTCATGAATATAATATTGTCATATAATAAGAAACTAACAATTAGTTGTCAGCATTTTCATCTTATTAAAGAATAATTAAATACGATTGATATTTTTACTTCACCAATAGTGCGAGTACGTATCTTACTAACTATCTATATTATATTAAAGAGAGAGTACTTTTAAGGAGAGAATGACATTTGGCATTTTATTATAATGACATGTGTCCTTTAGAATTTATAACTAATTAAAATATATATAAGCATTAAAATTAATTAAAACTTAATTATTATAAACTTTTGAGTGTACGGTTATTTAGTAGGCAAAAAATTTTCGGACAAGTAATTTTACATGCTTAATAAATATTTTTATGTAGTATCATTATAATTAAAAAACATAAATTTTTATTTGTTACATAGTTTAGGGATAGTGAAACATTTTAGGATAACATTATGTCAATAATTTATTTTTTTAAAATTTAAATAAAATTTATATCTTGATTGACAATTAATTACTTAATTACACATAAAAGTTTGTTACGAAAAGAGGGAGAGAGAGATCGCACGAACACAGAAGAACACAAAGAAAAATGGCAGCGAGACCTCCGTAGGGGAATTTTGCTGAAGACTACATAGGGGGACCACAGAAGGGTTACAACTGGGTTCAGATTCAAAGCATTATCAATAAAGTTCTTTATCTATATTACATTAAAAAGTAAAATAGTTTGTAGGACATATTTGGCACACAGAACGTTAATTTACAAATTATACTTTGACATGATTTAATTGGAGTAGTGGATACCCAAAATCGTTAGACATAAATTATATTTATTTTTCATTTACAATTATAGAATATAAAATAGATATGATTTTATTATCTATATAATTTTATAATAATTATATATTTTTACTATTTATTCAGGTAAAATATTTTGTGAGGAATATCTATACAGTAATATCATAATCGTAATATTAAAAGTACTTTGAAAGAGGAATACTAAATTAATGTGATAATAAGTTTTATACTTTTAATATTACTACTATTTCAAATTTCACACATCTTTGAAGAATAACGAAATAAAATTAGAATACTAATCCATCACAATAATTATAATAATCGGTTAGTAACTGCATTTTAGATGGTTTTATTTAGTAACTACCTCCTCAATCATGTAATGCCTCCTTATAAATACCAGCAAGAAAATAGATGACCTTCCACATTCTCTCTCTCTCTCATGTTTTTCATAATTTACTGTATAAGTTGTTTCTTAGTTTTCATCTTTATCAATTACGTAGTTATTATGTATTTATTTATTAGAAATTAGAAAGGTTAGGATTTACCTAACTAATTAGATTTTTATCTCATTGATATATATATATGTATATATTCATATTTTAGAAGTTTCATGTTTATTATAAGCCTTAATTGACTCTTATATTATATTTTTTATTTTTTCAACATGTTAGATCCCACCATTCAGATGGTAAATAATCTTCACATTCTTTGTTTTTTTGTATGAGTTTTTAAGTCAGTTTTGCTTTTAAATTACTATCCTACCATTGCTTAATTTTTTGTAATTACCATACTTAAGGCATGGGGGTTGCCTTGATCGATTCAAATTATTCCAAATTAATATATTATCGTTGCTTAGTTTTGACCATTTTAATCTTCTAGGCCTTTTACATAGTTGAATAATTAATTAGTTAGTTAGAGAAAATTCAGTTTTTTTTATTTTATCACAGTTGAAACTTATTTACAACTTATCATTCACCATTAGTATTTTTCTAAAGGTACTTACAAATTTCATATTTTTGACGTAAATAATATCATAATTTATAATTAAATAATATAACATGTTTTAAGCTTTATATACAATATAAAATTTAAAAGTATTAATATCTGAGTTATAATCAATTTCCAATAAATTTAACAATATTAATATCAATGTAAGAATTATTTTCCAATTGTAATTGAGTAGCATTCAATTATCCACTTTATTTAATTAAAATTAAGGTAAGATTATTTAAATTGCATTTGTAAAATTTAATAACTAACTTAATAAACAGTAATTGACATAAAATATTGTACCTTTTTCATTTCAGATGCAAATTCTAATCATTAAATAGATAATGATTAGTTATTAGTGGATAAAATTAATAAATAAATTTATGAAAAGGGCTTGATAAATAGTGGCTGGGTAATTTTTAATTATAAAATAATTTAAATATATTGATTCAAATTCTTATATGTGCGAGAGGTTTTCATTATAATATAATAAATTATTTGTTAGTTTCTCAATGCCTTTCACACAGATGAATAATTAATTAGAGAAAATTCATTTTCCAATTTTATCTCAGTTAAAACTTATTTACTACTTATCATTCACTATTGGTATTTTTTTCTTAAGGTACCGACAAAGTTCATTTTTTATGTAAATGATATCATAATCTATAATTAAATAATGTAACAGCTTTTAGGCTTTTGATAGCATATAAAATTTTAAAATATTAATATCTAAGTTAATTATAATCAATTTCCAAAAACATAGCAATATGAATATCAAAGTAATAATTATTTTCCAACTGTAGTTACGTAGTATTGAATTATCCACATTATTTAATTAAATTTAAGGTAAGATTATTTAATTATCCATATTATTTAACTAATATCACGTGCAGTCACCATTTAAACATAAGATAATGTATTTGATGCCAAATATGACATCTTAAGTTATCAAGATACTATTTTTTTTAAAATAAATTATTATAATTTAGTTCAGGTTAGAAATAAAATTATTATGATTTACTGAATTAATTCAATTCAGATTTCTTATGTTTTTTTAGCAGTTTTTTTATTTTTTATTTTGTTATATGCTTTAATTTCCTAAGTTTTGATCTCATATCTTCAATCATATATTCAATGGTTCCTTCTTTTAAGAGATGAAAGTAAGTACTTGGAAGGTGAATTGTCTATCCATATACTATTAAAAGGAGGATAATTTTGAAGAAGAGAATGACATTTGACAATATCATGGATTGACAAATGCCTTTTTAAAAATTTATAATTCGTTAGAATATTAATTTAAAAATTATAATTAGACATGATTTTAACTGGAGTAGTGGATACCAATAACTGTTAGACATAAATAAATTTAGTTATCAATGAATTGCAATTAGTGGTGATATTATAAACATACCATAATGGTTATTGATAAAGAAGGAATTGACACCTTTAATCCATATAATGCCACATGTACAAGATAAAATTAAACATACCATTTAGAATAATTTGAGTATTAATATAGATGTATGAACCATCTCCCAATAACGAATTATGTAATTGATAAAGAAATATATTCGTTATAGATCAATAAAAAATGTTCGACCTTTGTTATGTAGTAAAAAAGCCATAACAAAATTGATCAAGAAGAATAGTAATATTTATTCTAAGTAAATAATAATATTTTTTAAATTGAGTGAAGAAATAATAATATATACTATAATATAATAGTCTTTAAAATTATATAGAAAATTAATAATATATTTATGTAATTATATTTTAATGTAATTTTTAAAGCTCATAACTACATAGGAGCATAATCGTATAAAATGATAGAAGCATTATTATTTTTAAATAAATTCATAACCGCACAATATAGTCCTACATTTGAGTTTAATTATATAATTAAATAGTTAAATTATTTACACTAAGTATTGATAATAATACATAACATTTAAAAAATAAATTATATTTTATGAAAACATATTTCATTAAAAAAAAAGTCAGATAAATATTAAAATAATATGTAGGATTTATACAATATATTTGTGTACTTATAAGTAAAAACATATAATACAATCGATATAAAAATATCAATAAATTAAAGCTTAATTAGTATAAATGAATGTCATTTGAAGGAGCAATGTACCAAATAATATTTGGATAAAGTGTGAAAAAGAAAAGTTGAAATAATGTAACTAAGCACAAAAAAATGTTAATAAAACATCTGTGTCTATCTATATTATATTAAAAGGAGCATAGTATGTAGGTGAAGTTCACATTTGACTTAATTGACAAGTGTCCTTAAAAATATTATTTATAAATAAAAGCATATTGAACAATTATGATAAAAAATATGATAATTATATAATAGATATGTAGTTATATTATTTATATGGTTATAATAGCCATTTACTTTAATTTTAATTAATTAAAATCTCATATATTAATTTTTCATTGCAAATTTTAATTATTACCTCAAAGTTGGTTACAAGATTCATAGCATAATAACATTTACTTTTCATTAATTAAATATGACATATAATTGTATAAGTTTATTGAAGTAATGGTTAAGTTATTGATAGCATAATAATATTTAATTAACAATGAATTAGATATTCAACTTGAAGATGTTAAAAATGAGATATTGGTGGTATGAAATAATTAAAAATTAGTGGTGTTGTGAAATAATATAATAGCAATGGTAGTGTATATATATATATATATATATATATATATAGTTATCTTAAAACCAATTATAAAATATTGTAATCATATAATAACTATAATTATCTATATCCATCTTTAGATTAAAGTGTGCATACAGAGGGAATAACTTGCTTTCATACTTAACTAAGATAAGATTATTATGTTATTATAATGAGATATAAAGCCAATAATTGTAATAAATATCAAATAGCATAAATATGTTTATTGTCTTTCTTAATAAATTAAGAAAATAAGAAACTTAGTCAAACTCAAATAAGAAACAATCAAAGATTTAAAATATTGCGTTACTATCACTTTTTCTATTTATTATAAATAATATTTTTTTATTTGTCTTTAAGCAATGTCATTTTTATTTCTAACATTTCTTACATTGTTTTATTTCTTCTCAATATATTATTAGTGTACAAGTGTGAAATATTGTGTACTATATTATTTTTCTCTTTACTCTGAATTTGTCATAGTCCTATAAATCTTTTAGCTATTTTATGGTCATAAAAAAATAACATTCAACCTCTATCTAAATTTATCCAAGCATATAATACATGTTTGATGCAGTCTCCTATCTAAATCTATCCAAGAATTTAACACATGTTTCATGCAAACTCTTTATAGCATAAGAGTAATGCATATAATTCTAATATGTTTCACTCATGAAATTATGATGTGACAAGTTTTTCATGTGACATGATTAATTTTTTAATTATTAAATTATATAATATCAAAACATAACACATTTGCATTTTGGTACTATATTTCATAGATAAAGTTATTGATTAAAAAATAAGTGAGTAGATGTGTCTATGCAATGACTTTTATTTTTAACTTTTAAATAACAGTAAAATATTTTTTCTCTTAGTGATGAAGAAATTAAGAATTCGAATATATTTTACATATTGCAATGGTGATTGTGGATGAAGAACATATACAAGGTTTTGATAAAAAAAATAAGAATAATTTAACATTTGTATGAATCTATTGTTTAAGCATTTATCATGCATTTAAAATTTATCATGTTTCTAAATAATTAGAGCAATATATCGAAACAAATATAATATATAATTATATCTATCATTAAATTCATATAGACATCAAATAAACTAATATCTCTAACTTAAATAAAAATATATTTTTTTTCAAGGAAGAGGTAAAATAAATTGCACAGAAAGAAAATTAGATAGACTAATAAATTATTTTCACTATTTTATACTTATTATATTATTTAAATAATTTTAAATTATCAAACCAATATCTTCTTATTTTATAAGCATATGATTATCTAATTTCATATCATTTGCGCATCGCGCGAGCCTTCACACTAGTTATGTTAATAATTAGAGTGCGAATACGTATCTTACTAACCATTATGCTAATAATTGGAGTAGGAGTACGTATGAAAAAAAATAGAAGTGTTCATTTTTCTTTAAATGCGTTTTAATAGTTTTATGTGGTCTTTAAACAGACCAGTAGAAAAAAAATACTGAAATGGAACAGCTTTAAGCTACCTGGTTAAACACTGAATGGAAGCACTTTCTCGCTAGCTAGCTTTCACTAGGATATGGTCTATATTTAGTGCGTAGTTTTTAAACAATATATTACGTATAAGTAATTGTGTTTAAAAACATATAGTCAACAACATCTTAATTTTTGTGCAACATCCATTTGAACAATAAATTAACAAACATATTGTAACGTATTGATCTCGTCATGTGACGGAACCTTCGATCATCTTGAAGGCACTATTATTCTTCGATCATCTTCACCCTTCGATCAATAAGGATGTCAAATTAGAGAAAAATTTATAATAATAAAATAATATAAATTTGAAATATAAATGTGAGCTAAATTGCCATAATAAAAAAAGTTTAATTCCTTAAACTTTTCCTAAATTATAAATTTTCGTGTCTAACAATAATATATGAGCTTAACGTAAGAGGTCTATCGTATTTCTACTTTAGCATTTCCACGAATAATATTATTCTTTAGTGTTTAAAAAATAATAAAATAATAATAAATAAGAAAAAGACTAAAATATCCCTCTTTTTTTAATCTTTCTGTTTGTATTTTTATATTATATATTATTTCATTTTTTAAACACCGCAAAAAAAATAGCTTGTGGAATGAAAGTTTTGTCTTTTCATAAATACAAGAAAAATGAAAAAGCTAACATAATCAGACGGATGGACTAAAATAAAATTTACAGTATAATTTAGGGACGTCCTATAGTAAGTGCATATATTAGGGTTAGACAAAAAAAATCGTTATAGTTTCTTCCTCCTTCCAAGTTCCACCTACATTCCTCACATCCTTAGATACTCTAAAGCCTTGTCCAATGTCTCTGACCGAGTTAACAAAAGAAAACACCAAACAAGGTGGAAGATGAAGTGGTGTGAAGAGATGAAGAAAAGAAAGGAGAAAAGAAGTGACAAATGGTAGTAAAAAGGAAAACAAATAGATATTTGTGCACTCTAATTCTCAAGGGTTATGATAAGGAAAAGATTCATGAATTACCAAGGATTCGTGTGGAAGGAGTAAAAAATTAGTTGACTTCTCTTTGAGTGTGTTTGATGCCACGAATTTCGGACCCCCGTTCTTTGGAGTAGTCAACTGATATTCGATATCAGTATTTTTTTTCTTTGAATTATGAGATGTTACACAGATGGCATGAACTAATGGAGTTTGGTAACATTGTTCGTCTTAAAAAATATCAAGGTAGACGCAAAATAATAAATGATAAGCTAAAATTAAATCACTTTTTTTGTATCGACCTCTTAAAGCAAAGCAATCTCTCAAGTACTCCATCCAAAATTCTTTTGATAAACATTCCACATCCATTCTATCATTAACATTCCATTTGTTAAAGATATTAACATAACAAACACTAAAATAAATTGCGTCAATTGCAAATCATTAAAAATCCGTGACAAATAATTATTTATGATGGAATTTCCCATGGGTAATGTCTATTCAAAAAATACTCATTGCAAATGTATTTGCAATGGATATGAGAATTTGATGCAACTTTCAATGGATCAGCCACAAATAATGAGGGTTACGAGGCCTTCACAAACTGAGAAAAATGTTGACCTTCACAAGTTGTGGTGGGCTTTTTATGCTTCATAATTTTCGATTGAAAATAGATAAAAAATTATGAAGGACGAACTTCCTTCATATTTTTTTACGAGCAAGATCACAATTTGGGAAAGATGACTTGCCCAAAAACATTATAATTTTTTATGATTTTTTTCCTGAGATTTCCCCATAATGAAACTTTAAACATATCATCTTAAAAGAAAAACATATAAAATCTATAAGGGAAAATCCTAAACAATATAAGAATCATTTGAAATAAAAATAAACCTATTTCAAATTATTTTTAATACATAAATTAATGCAGAAGAATTTTTATTATTAAATATTTTCTACCACAACCACAAAAAATGCATCCTTTTATTGAGGGATACATAACTTAAAGCTATAAGACCAAACTAAGCTTTGATATAATATATGATATGTTACATTAGGTGTAGGTGCATGCAGACCTAATAATTTATTGGTTCAAATGATCGAAGGTGTTAGAGATATGTATTTAGGCAATGTTTGACACATAAAAAAACTAAAGTATTAAATTAGCAGATATAGTTTTCTTCTAGCTGAAACACTAGTGTAAGTATTTAGTAAATATTTTTTTAGGGTTTTTTCCGTTGATCCTCTTGAACTATGAATTTTTTTTGGCTCATGTCTTTCGAATATTCCGCTGATCCCCCTTGAATTATACCGTCTTTTCCACTTAAGTTCATCTGTCAACCTCTGTTAACTTTTTCGTTAATTTTTTTATTTATGAAATGACCAAATTACCCTTAGAACTTAAAATAATATAAATAGTAAATATAAAACAATTGGGGGGCATTGCCCCTCTGAGTCCCCCATCAAAGTAAAGTTTTTTTTATTTTTATAATATATTATTTTATATTTTTTAATATTAGAGGGAAGGGTAGTTTGGTCATTTTATAAATAAAAAAATAAAAATTAATAGAAAAGTTGACAAAGGTTGACGGATGGACTTAAGTAAAAAAGGGAGTATAGTTCAAAGGGGATCAGGGGAATATTCGAAAGATATGGGTTGAGGCGGAAAAAGTTCATAGTTCAAGGGGGTCAGCGGAAAAAACTCTATTTTTTAAAAGTAATGTTTAGATGTTATAAACTACTCCCACTAACTTATAGAGTATCATTAATTTATATTTTATTCCTATTATACCATCAATCTTTTCAATAAAATCTTTATTTAATTTTTAAGTATCATATATATATATATATATTATTTGTAATATATCGCATTCTCAATTTTACTTACAATGTGAATAAGATTTTTATTTTCAAATAACAAATAATTTTATACTAAACAAATATGTTTAAATAAATATTATTATCTAAATATCATAAATTAATTAATATTATGATGGTTATACCAACGAATGTAAATTATATTCTTACATTCATTTTTGGCATTATATTATTATATACTAATTCAACCATTATGTTTATCAAATTTATAGCTATATGACTAATAGTCATCTTTTAATCAAATTGTTAGACTCTAGTAGATTTTTTTATCCTCTAATTTTATCATTAACTTTACTCATGGAATATCAGAAGTAATATCAATTTTTAATTAGTCAAGTGATATGCATGTAGCCAACTTTCACACGCATCTTAAGTTAACACGCTAAATGCTCACATGTATCTCATTGCGTCCAATTAGTTATAAAGATCGATACAACTTGAAAAGTAAGAAACGCCGGGCATCATTTCATGCACCCCTTTCATTTATTTATTCACACACTCTCTGATAAGGGGGATTGGATTCTCTCTCACCTAATTTTGTGCCAATTAAAATTGAAGCTAAAAGGTGGAAACTAACACTGAGGTCTTCCTTCAAATTAAGCCTTGCATACATATATATATATATAAATATAAAGGGAGCCAAAGGCGGAGCCGCATACTTCTTAAGTTCATACTTGATATCCATCAACAAAGTTTTGCTGGATTTTGTTCTTCATCTGCTGATGGAGTTGTGACTTCTTTCTAACATCCCCCCACCCACCCAACCCCCAACGCACCCCAATCCCCCACCCCCCGGCCCTCCTCCTCCGACAAGCCGTACTGAAGTGAAATATCTATGGAACAACCAGAGGCAGAAGAGAAGGGAGAGGCCGAAGCACTGAAACGAGGAAGCGGCTACGGCGGCGGCGTCGTCGACGATGAGGCGGAGAAATGGATCCATGACTCCTCCGTCGATCACAAAGGAAATCTTCCTCTCCGAGCTGCCACTGGAACGTGGAAGGCATCCTTTTTCATCATAGGTGAGCCGCCGCCTACACGTATTAAAATAAAATAAAAGTTCTGAACCAGACTGTATGATATTGATTGCTTAACTACCATAATATTATCATAGATCCTTCTCCTATTAATTCAAATCATTGTTTCATAATTTTGGATTGGAGTTCATATTAATACAGACCATACAAGTATAATATATAGGCAATATATATGTGTGTGCGTGTTAAACCTCGATCGGTAAGTAATTTTTTTTTCCAACTGGAATAATGCGTTTCTTGGGCGCATTACATTACATTTTATGACCTTTTTTAATGGCCAGATGTACTTTCAATCGTCAGATCAAGTCTTCTTTTTCTTCGATGCAACAGTTCCTTGTTGTATAATGTTTCAAATATATGCTTTTATTTTTCCAGTTTGATTTGTGCTTAGAATTAATTAAGAAAAAGAAAATTGATGAAGGAATTTGCATGTGTACAAGAATCAGTTTAATTATATAAGTGACGATTGATTAATTATATTAACATGCAAAAATGGAATGGGTGAAACTAACAGCAATCGAGTTCAGCGAGAGGCTGAGCTACTACGGGCTGGCCACTAACCTGATCATATACATGACAAAGGTTCTGAACGAGGAGCTGAAGACTGCGGCCAAGAACGTGAACTACTGGTCCGGCGTCACCACCATCATGCCCCTCCTCGGCGGCTTCGTGGCGGACGCCTACCTCGGCAGGTTCTACACTGCCGTCGTCTCCTCCGTCATCTACCTCGGGGTAATTAATTAATATTTATTTTAATTAAATTTTGCTTTGTAACTTTTTAAGTTAATTAATTGATATGTCAAAAATTTTGTCCATTCTTGTATGTTTTTCTTGGTCAGTTTGTCATGCCTATAATAGTTCGGTCAAGTTGTTTTGAGGATGTATTCGATTGACTCGACTCTATTGTTTTCTCCACTTTATGACCCATGCAAGCCATCAAGTTCTTCCCGTTCACACTGACAACTGACAAGTATTGTATCCGCCGAAAAAGGAGTCGTAAAGTGTCAATTCGGACTACTATTATTTTCTGTGTGTACATATAAATATATATATATATATATATATATATATATATAAAGTCGACTAGGACTTGGATTTTTATATAGAAAATCAGAAATAATTCTATTGTCGGAAAATGCATGAATTTTGTCAATTTATAACCTATCGACTTGATTCAAGTGATGTTTAATATATCAAGTGATACATAATATATTGTAATAATTAATTATTATAAGGGGGCAATAAGTTCCAATATCACATTTTAAATTAAAAAAATACAAAGCATTGGTGCATGAGTGGTTAGGTGTTAGTTTATTTTCTTTTATTCATGTCAAAGGTTCAAGTCCAGATGAACCAAAAATGTCTAATTTTCATCTTATTACAGACATATTTTTCAAGTTAAAAAAAATAGACACCTAAATATCATATTTTTTTGTTGATCTAAATATCATGTTTTTAATTTAAGGTATGTCTATATTCTGCACCGTGAGTTGGAGAAAACTTTTTTCCATATAGAAAAATTCACTATTGAAAAACTTTTATCACATAATTGAGAAAGGTTATATACCTCATCTCTAATTATAGCAGTTAATAATTGGGCTCAGAAATGTAAAAGAAACAATATTTTTTGTGTGTTTGAACTTTGCAGGGTCTTGGCTTATTGGCCCTGTCTCGACTCGTTCCCCGCCTCAAGCCGTGCGACTGGACTGTCTGCCACAGATCGCCACACATCCACAAGGTCGTCTTCTTTGTGGCCATCTACTTGATCTCCGTGGGCACCGGCGGTCACAAGCCGTCGCTGGAGAGCTTCGGAGCTGACCAGTTCGATGACAACCACGCCAAGGAGCGGAAGAAGAAGATGTCCTTCTTCAACTGGTGGAACTTTGGCCTTTGCGCCGGGGTCTTGCTCGGCGTCACCATCATCCCCTACATGCAATCCCACGTCAGTTGGGCGTCCTCCTACATCCTTCTCACGGCCGTCATGCTCGTCAGTCTCGTCGTCTTCGTCGCCGGCAAGTCCATCTATCGGTACCGCAAGCCCCAAGGAAGTCCTCTCACGCCCATGCTTCAAGTTGTGGTGGCCGCCATCGCCAAGCGACATCTCCCTCTTCCTGCAGACGCCGGAGAACTCTACGAAGCTCCCCAAAAACATACGCGGCTCCTCTGTCATACCACTCGACTAAGGTAAAGAGATCCCACTTGTATATACGTAGGTGCAATTTCCAAACAATTCCTTAGAACATCAAAGTTACTGCATAAACTTCTATTCTAGATTTCTTGACAAAGCTGCAATCATCGAGAACAAACATGGGGACGCTGTCTTCGCCGCTGAGAAGCAGAACCCTTGGCGCCTGGCGACGGTCACTCAAGTTGAGGAGTTAAAGCTGATATTGTCCATGATCCCGATATGGCTAACCGGACTACCATTTGGCATATGCGTCGCGCAGACAACCACCTTCTTCATCAAGCAAGGGACCATCATGAACCGACGGATCGCTAATGGCTTCGAGATCCCTCCGGCGTCCATCTACGCCCTTGCCGCAATCGGCATGATCGTATCCGTCACTCTCTACGACAAAGTGCTCGTGCCATTCCTCAGAAGAACCACGGGGGGCGAGAGGGGGATCAGCATCCTCAAGCGCATAGGCATCGGCTTCGCGCTCACGATCGCCGCCATGGCCTCCGCTGCCCTGGTCGAGAGGAAACGGCTGAGGAAGGCCCATGACGAGCAGACCGCCACCGTCTCTATGAGCGTGTTCTGGCTTGCGCCTCAGTACGTGATACTCGGATTCGGCGACGGGTTCACGCTGGTCGGCTTGCAGGAGTACTTCTACGACCAGGTCCCCGACAGGATGAGGAGCATGGGGATCGCCTTCTACCTGAGCGTGATAGGAGCGGCCAGCTTCCTCAGCAGCCTGCTGATCACTGCGGTCGACCATGTCACGGGACGAGGAGGGAGGAAGAGCTGGTTCGCCAAGGACCTAAACAAGAGTCGCCTGGATCTGTTCTACTGGTTGCTGGTGGTCATCAACGCTGTGAACCTGTGCGTTTATGTTGTCCTTGCACGTAGTTACTCCTACAAGAACGTGAAGAAAAGGATTGGGGTTGCAGAGTCCCCTCAGCACAACGTATAGTGTCATAACTTGTATTTTACAGTTTTCCACTTCCGAGTCGTCCATCGCATACATATATTTGCATGCATTTTGTTCCTGGATTTCTTGATCATTTTGTAGAAGGACTTGAACTCTTAACCTAAAAATTCAAGTTGCAATTGATTTTTTTTTTTTTTGTAACATCCCACAATTTTTCAAAAATTTGAAATTTTTAGTTGCTATTGACGTCGACTTCTGATTGACTGCTGCACGGAGCGGAGCGGCCACCCGATTAGACTTTTCTTTCCTAATTTCAATTTCTACCATTGGGGATCCGTGAGACCTTTGATATCCACCACCTTCGGAGATTAGAGGACACGTAACCTCATTTTTATGTTCATTTTTAGTTCGATGGACCCTTCTTTTCCTTTTTTTTTCATCTTCTTATACCTCTCTTATCCACCATTATTGTGTTGTTTGCTCCATTGTTGCTCGGCCTGAGGCTGATCACTTGGGGAACCAAAGAGGAGGAATGACTAGATCTCAAAGGGATTCCAAAAAACAATCAAAAAGAGACTAAAAGGTGTGATTTCTATATTATAATCATAGGGATTATTTTCAAAGGCTTTGCATGTTTGTAAGAACTATTTTAAACTTAGGTTCATGCTAGAGATGGGGAGTTTAATGCCTTGGATTATTTCCTTGATATGCAGTCTCTTGATGCCTTGAATGAGTCTCCAAATAACTGATGTCTATGCTGAAATTGTTTATGACCATTAGATTATGGTATGTTTCATGGATTGTTACGCATGTTTGAGGCTTAAAGTTCATATTATTAGTTCAACGTATATTTATGCTTAAATGACTTCATGAAATGATCTTATGCTTGTTCAAATAAAATTTTTATACCCTAACTAATTATATTTTGATGGCAAAAATATCAATTAATTATAGTTATATTTAAAGTATTGAAAAAGGTTATTTATGAATATTTTATTTTATACACTAAAGTTGAAGTGAATATTTAAATATGTTTCATTTACATTTAGCTAACATGTGAATAAAAAATTTGTAGATACTTTTGTTAACTTTTCAACAAATAAAAAAGTTACATCATTCTAATAATGGCGCCAAAAGTTATATACAAAATAGTGCATGACAGCCGATCAACTGATTCGATGAATCGATCAATCGGTCAAGTGAATCGTCGATCAACATAGAAATTTTATTTGAAAATCAATCAACTGGTTGGAGTCAATGGTCAACTGGTGACATCAATGTTGATGTCGACGAAGCTAAAACTGTGAGTGATCAATCAATAGTTCAACTAGTTGGTAATTGATCAATTGATGTGTGAAAAAGGTTGATTGGTCAATCATTCAACAATCATATTTTCAAACGATAAGAATAAATAATCGACCGATGGGTAGAGCGAACAATTGGTCTGCGCAGAATGCATAGAGACAACTAACTTTTGGTCAAAACGTGGGCAATAGTCATATTAGCCAAAGAGGCCTATAGAAAAGGTCCAAAGGATGTAGAATTCAAGAGAAATACAGAGCTTCAAAGAAAAATCATTTATTAAAGTTCTTGAGCCATATTGTTGATTTTTTTTATTTTTCTCTCTTATTTTCATGTGAGCATAATATTATAAAATAGAGAACATTTGTGTTTGAGATTTAGGTGTAAATTTCTTTGTAGTAGAGATTTCATATTACCTCTTGGACTAAAGAAAAAAATTGAGAGTGCTCATTTGTAAAGATGTGCGCCTACCTCTTAATAAAAAATAGGTGAGTGAAAGCTTCTAAAAAATGTGAGGTGTACTTAATCTCTTGAAACTATAACATGTGGTATGTTATAAAAGGGTTACATCCTTATCTCATTTGGAATGTAGGAAGGGTGCTAATGAAATCTTAGACAATCTCAAGGTCAAAAAGTGAGAGTGGGAACGTAAGCTAAGGTATGATCAACCCTCATCAACAAATCATCGTGCACATGCATGTGCATGTGCATGTGAGATCATTAGAACCAAGGGAATTATCTAAAGTTCAATATGGATATGGTAAGAGACTTAAGATTTTCTCTTTGATATATGTTTCAAGAGATGAGATAAGTTGTTAATTAATCTACATATTGGATGCTTGAGATGATCATGTGCATTGAACTCATTGTGTAATAATCTTTTCTCTTTTCCTGTGGTTTCTCTCCTTAATTTTCTAATTTCTTTTGCTTGAGGACAAGCAATAATTCAAGTTTGAGAGAGTTTGATCATCTCTTATTCATTCCATTTTATAATTCGGATGACTGTTTTGCCACCTTTAAGCTAAAACTTTAGCTACATTTGAGGCAAAAATTATGCAATTGTCAGCTTGGAAATTTTCCATAATAGCACAAATGATTTTTTAATTTTGAATGCAGGAAAAAGAGAAAAAGGACAGTAGGAGACAATAAAGAGAGAGAGATAACACAAGATAGAGGGGGAGAAAAAGGACGATCAGAGGAGGAGGTGAAATGGAAACTAAAGAACAAAGAGAAAGCTCCATGGAGAAACTTCCGGAGTTTGTTTGAAGCCAGTGTCTAGCTACTACATGATGCTTTTTCTGTGATTGATTGAATAACTATTGTGGTTTAATTTCTATTGTTGGATTATTAGATGTTTACTTGACTTTATACATGTTATATTGTTAATGATTCTTATGATAATTTTAACTTTTACATGATTGACAAATCACTTCTGATTCTATCTTGTTCGAAAGAAAAGGTAGATCATATATCATGAATCATTAGCAACTCATTTATGATAACTTTCTAACTTTGGAGAGACCGAGAGGTCCATTTAAACAGGATTGATTTTCATGCTATACTGAAATCATTTATTTTTAATTACAAAGAAAAGAGAGATCAACTTTGAGAAGGTCTAGATCGAGAGATCGTTAAATTCTAACTCGATTATATTCGGCATAATCCTTATCATTCAAAGAGAGATCTTTGAAAGAGAGGATAAAGTTAGATATTTTTCACTTGCTAGAATCGAGTGATCATTCACATCGTATAGGAATTATATTCATGGTAATTATCAATTCATCTGAATTCTCTATCATTGTTTATCATTTCTTCCTTTTATCATCCATTCAATTGGTTATTATGACATTTCAAGGTATATTGGATCAGAATTAGTCTAAGTCAACAGGGTTATGATACTCGTGATTTTTACTCGACCTGTATACTTGCATATGTGTAGATTTAGAATATAAAATTTAATTTGCATGACATTTAGTCAGTGTGAAAAATCAAAGTTACTAAAGACTGCATCACTTGGCCAGTTAGATATCACTTCTACTTTAGAAGTATCCACAAAAATACCCTTCTTTGAAATCATGTGTCCAAGAAACATAATTTGCTTAAGTCAGAACTCACACTTTAACAGCTTACCATATAACTTGTGCTCTCTTAGTATCTCCAAGACAATTATCAGATGTTCTTTGTGTTGTTCTGGGCTTTCCGAATAAATCAGAATTGTCATCTACAAAGATGATGACAAATTAGTTCAAGTATGGTTTGAACACTCGATTCATGAGTCCATGAAAGCTGTAAAGATGTTCGTCAGTCCAAAAGGCATCACTAAAAACTCATAGTGACCGTACCTTAATCGAAAGGTTGTCTTCGGTACATTTTTTTCGGACACTCTAAGCTAATGGTACCCACTTCGTAAATCGATCTTGAAGAATACCACGGCCTTGGATAGATGATCTAAGAGGTCATCGATCCGTGGTAGAGGATACATGTTCTTGACTATTGCCTTTTTCAACATCTTGTAATCGATACATGGTCTTATAAAGTCATCCTTCTTCTTGACAAAAAGTATCAGACCACCCAAAGCGATACACTCTGTCTGATAAATCCCTTGTCTAAAAGTCCTTAAATTTGCTTCTTCAATTCATGCATTTTGATCAATGCCATCATATAAAGGGCCTTCGAGATTGGGACAATGCTTGGAAAGAGATTAATGCGAGAATCAATCTCTCGTCGTGGTGGCAATCCTGAGATGTCCTATGGAAAGACATCTGAAAACTTGCGAACTACATCCAACTATGGTAACTCGGTTGACGGACAATTTGTCTTCACCACACATGCCAGGAAACATCTTCATCCTTTTTGTATCATCTTCTATGCTAATGACTTTTCCTTCTTTGTCAGTGGTACCTCGAATGGTAGCTTTGCTCCACCTTGGGTGACGATGCTTATCTTATTTTATTTGCATACGACAAATACATCATGATAGGATAGCCAATTCATACCAAGAATCACATCGTACATAGAAATCACTATCAAATCTGTAGAAAAATTCTTGTTTTCTATCATTAGAGGCTAGGAGGTACTTCGTGGTGTGGAGTGTTCCCATAGGAGTGGTCACCTCCATTGTGCGGCTTATGTCATGAAATGGCAAACTCAAGGAGGAAGCACAATCTTTAGATATAAAAGAGTACGATGCATCCAAATCAAATAAGACTGTAGTAGGAAGTCCAGCTATGGATAGTGTACTTCTGATGACCTCGGTGTCAGTCGAAGACACATCTTCTTCTAGGTGCACCTAGAAGAAGATGTGTAATCTTCTTTGTACCAAATTGTTCCCACCTCTAGCACCACACGGAGCTTGAGTTTGGTCATATTTGTTTTTAGTAGGGCAATCCTGAATGAATTGCCTATGCCTGTTGTTGAGATTGCTAGGGCTACTGAAGTTGGGGTTACAAAGGGTCATTCGTTAACTTCTTATTCATCATCCTTATCTGACACTGAAGTTGTTGATGACAATTTGCATCACGAGGCTCATATGGCCTCGTCCTATTATCCCGACCAATGGTGATTCCTACGGTCAGGCCCCTGATTTTGATGATGATCATTCCACCCAGGGACGGACCCACATATAACTTAGGGGGACAGGGGGAGGTGGCCCCCCTAAGTTTTTAAAATTTTATTAATTACATATATAAATGTAGAATTTTTTGAGTTAAAATTAATTTCGGCCCTCCTTAAATAATGATTCGAATGAAATTTTTCACAAGAGTTGCTTTTGTCTTGTGGTTGGCTAGAATGATGGCCAATAGAGAGGTCACGTGTTCAAAACTTGCCCCCCCCCTCCTCTTTTTTTTCGTTGGGTCTATCCCTACTTCCATCGAGGTTGAATCTACATGATGTGCATGGAGGCTTTTCCTTTCACATCACTTGACTCCTTCTGCTCTCTCATATAGTTCTTTTTCCGTTGTGGTCGCTAGCTCGATCGTCATATTTAGGTTTGCACATTGGCCCACTAGAGTGTTTACTCTGATGGTCGGGTTCAGGACATGGCAGAAGTGATATGCTTTCTGTTAGTTGCTCATCTTCACAGTGTTACACATCTCCAGACGAACGAACTAAATATGATACTGAGCCACGGTTATTTGGTTTTGGCTTAGTTGTAAGAATTCATTTTTCTTTTGGGCATGTTGGTACTCTAGAAAGTACTTTGCCTCGAATGTTGGGTCCATCCCTGATTCCATCGAGGTTGAATATGCACGGTGGGCTGCATGGAGGCTTTTCCTTTAACATCTCTTGTCTCTTCTGCTCTCTTATATAGTTCTTTTCCATTGTATTCGCTAGCTTGATCATCATACTAAGGTTTGCACATTGGGCTGCTGGAGTGTTTGCTCTGATGGTTGGGTTCAAGCCTTGGCAGAAGTGATATGCTTTCTGTTAGTATCTCATCTTCATAGTGTTACACCTCTCCAGACGAATGAACTAAATATGATGCTGTCATAGTTGTAATAATTCCTTTTTCTTTTAGGCACGTTGGTACTCTGGAAAGTACCTTCCCTCGAATGCTTCATTGAAACTAACTTGGTGTTAGCAATGGCCCTCCACCAATCTGAAGCATCATTAGTTAAGCAATTGGTGGCATAAAGGACCTTCTTGTCTTTGCTGCAGTCCATCAAGCATAATTTTTCCTTCATGTTTCTCAACTAACTCTCAGCCTTGTCAAATTCACCCATGTCGTCATACTCTAGAGGGCGCAAATTCAAGAATACCTGAATGATGTTCTTAGAGGGGTCTTGTGGTGGCAATCGCAGGGGTTGTACAAGCGGAGGTAGAACTAGTGGTGTTTGTGCTAGTGAAGGCTGCACTAGTGGGGGCCGATTTTTCATGAGCCTGAATAATATGGACCTCATTCTGATCCATTCCTTCTTGTTGACGAGTGACTACTTTGTCATTACTTCAAAGCCGATTTTGACCTCAACCTCAAACATCAAGGGCACGTCGTGGAGGTGTCACGAACATGCTCCACAAACATCATTTTAATATAATCATGCTTTTAATTAGTATATTAAGTTAGTCTAGATGCTTATATAGTCATGTTTGTGTGTAGTAATTAACATTTGAATTAAAGCATAATGATAATTACATTATCGATCGTTATAAAAAATTATATAAGATTATTAGTAATAAATTTTAATATTTGTAAATATTATATAAACATGTTGTACTAAGATTAAATAAGGTTAATTAAAGTTTTAACATTGATTTTTACAAAATAATATGATTAGACCTTTATTTCAATCAATAGGGTTTCAAGCAATTAAAGCACGCCTTAGCTGCTTAGAAAATAATTTTTCCAAATCGCCATATGACGTGTTACGATTCTGTAAAAAATATATAAATCATTTATTCTTTTTCTCTGCAAGCCGAAAATTTTCAAAATGAAATCCATAGCCGAACAGCCTGAAGAAATTCGATAAGTTTGTTGGGTTAAGTTGAATCTGCAGATCCGAAATTGACCTACAAATTGATATGATGATATCTTCCTGGTTAGTTTTTCATAAATCCTGAAATTTTACATGCCCCATCCTTCCGAAGTTACCTTTTCATGAGCATCCAAAAATAACATTTACAGAGAAAGTTATGTGCCGATCTGCATGGGTCGCTCACTTTGTCCCGAGTCATAGACAGGTTGGCCTTGTAGATTAGGGTATGATTCGGGTAAACTAAATTAGAGTTTGGAATTTGTATATGCTTACTTAGGTTCAAATAATTCTTTAATAAGTGGAATAATTCAATTTAGATTTGTTTATGTGGAGAAATGAATTTTTCATCTCGCATAAGCTATTTTGTCTTGTTTCAGGACATAGACATAACATGAGTTAAATTGATTATTTTTGTTAGAGGGACATACAAAGAATTAATTTCTATAAGTTTTATGTCTAAACACTATGGAAGTCTAGATTTTAAAAAAATTAGGATCTCATCAAATGGATAAGTATCGTTAAAGATATAAATTAATCTTTCATTGATACACAGTTTGCCAGAACACAAACCCTAAGTCAGATTGCCTTGGATTTTATGACTTGCTCATTTGAAATTAGTTAATGATATATGAGGACCTTAGTAAATCTAGTTTCTAATTTATCCAGAATCATGATATTTTTCCATGTGATTAAGAAGTTATGAATTATTTATTGACAGTCACTCAGTCTGAAATCCTGAGACAACACTTAGTTAAGCTATGGAAGATTAAAAAGTTCAAAGTGTGAAATAGACTATGAATATAAATATTTAAAGTTAGATATTAGTACAGAAGATATTATATGAATTTTAAAGTGTATAAAGATTCATGCGTCATGAGCATGCATTGCATGCTATTTTAATGTAATTGGAAAGTGAAATAGCATTACTACTTACTACTTGTAGGGAACTATCAAGGTACAAGTGAAATGGAGAAAATCTAATAAACCTCTTTGAAAGAATAAAATATCAAGGTGAATGGATAAATTTGCAACATAGCAAAATGTTACATGTTAGTTCTTTTATTTATGATATTATTTCAAGCAATTATTATTATTATTATTATTATTATTATTATTATTATTGAAATATATCTTGAGTTATGAAATATATTTATAATATGTTCAAGAATTTCATATGAGATGGAGTAACTTCTTACATAAAAATATTTTCAGAGAACAATGCTTGTGAAATTAAAATAATTTTACTTAATAATGATATGTGATTATGACATGTATATTTTGATATTGTTAAACACCATGTGTTAATTGACCATACTATTTGAAAAAGTTTTTGGGACTGCATTCGATATACATGAAGCTTTTGGAACGTACATCAGGTGTCTTACCCTTTGGGGGCTGCTCTGCGTACACGTATTGACCCATGATATACTTTGCGTATTCAAGATGAAATGATATGTATTAATTCATGATTTGCTCTGTGTATTCGAGATTCTTGATTGTGAAGTTATGCTTAATTGTATGACATACAATCATGGAGGGATACGTATTGACCCTCTACGTATTCGAGACTCTTGATTATGAAGCTCTGCTTAACTGTATGACACATGATCATGGAAGGATACGTATCGACCCATGATGAGTATGTGCGATGATACATGAATATGATGATATTTTGAATAACTTTTATTTATGTAAAAGTTAATATGATTTGACAACTTATGTGATATGAGTCAAGTTTTAAATATTTTCTCATATAAAAGAAATGTGTTTATTTAAATGTTATATGCACTTATATTGTTCCCCTATGTTGTACTTTTATTTCACTTATATATTCCTATATATATATTATATATATATATATATATATATATATATATACACACGTGAGGTTGTTAGTGGGAAAAAATATAATGATAATATGTGAATGATATGTCTTATAAATTTTTATTAAAGAGTATATATATATGCATCTATTGCATGTATTGACAAATAACATAAGATAAATAAGGGAAGATGTTTTATCGAAATTATTCTAAAATAATTAAATAAGTTAAGAGTTAAAATAATTAGGATTATGACTTAGTCACAGAGTGTGGTGTGATAGAGTTTGGTATCAAAGCCTAGGTTATAAGATCATGTAGACAGTATGACTTAAGTTTAAGGTAAGGTGACGTTATGTGCGATTAATAATTCATGCTTTTGATTACTTTTCTTATTTTATTTTTAAAGGGGTAAACACATCATCACATAAGTAATGTGGTGAGGGATAATTTTATGTTATTGGCCTTTGTAAATCTGCTCCATCTGACGGTCGACCTATTAGGAGTTCATTTTATCTCATGCATCATGCATCGATACAATGTGTGACATTTTATGCTAGTAATGATCCTCCCTATGTGATGATGTGATCATAATGGTCCATAAAAAATGCTTCGTCAATGTTAAGAATCAAGCTATTGGTACTTGCAAAGAGTCAAAGTGACTAAATGGGAAATATCACATATTTCATTCTTTAAAATATTTAAGATTATAATGTCTTACCCGAAGGTGATTGATTAGTTCATCATCATGGCACTTCACATTATTTTAAGAAAGAAGTTTACTTTGAGTTATCAAGAATATTAAGAGTTACATTTTCTGATAAAGTCAAAAATTTCCCCTCTTGAGTTATTTCTGCAGTAATGACAGAGGTTAAAGATAGAAAAGGTTACGATTGGATGATATTCCAATCATATTTAAATTTGTAAAATATTCCTATAGGATCTTCCTAGACTATGACTGAGTAGATAGAGAGAATTATTTATGAATCTAGTCCATAAAATTGTTCCTACTTCTAAGACTCTTTATCTATAACCTATAAGATTAAAGAACTATAAGAGCATTCCGATGAAGTATGCATTCAGTCGAAATTTTGAGCCTCAGATTTATTCTTAAGATAAGTTCCTTAGTTGGACATGAATTATATACATTTTAAGTGATTGTGGAGAATAACTTATTAAGACTGATTAACTTGCTTGATCAGTTACCAGTGCTACTAGATTCTCCAAAAAAAAAAAGAATTTGACATATGGATACCATTAGCTAAAGTTAAAGAATGTTATATCTCAAAATCTATATGCAAATGGAACTCAATATGATCATTACGAATTCTCAACATTTAAACCATTCATAAACTTATGATCTCGTAAGTCCAAAAGTCATGCACATTATGAGAAATATTTAAACACTATTTCGTAAAAAGTCCTATAGGAAAAATAAAACCAAGAGCCAAATTATGCGTGAGTTTTGGCTTGACCTTATGTATTAGATAATGTCAATTTTAAGAAAAAAAAACAAATCATGTACTGTGTACATATGATCATCTGATATATCTAAATGAGTTTATCAATTATTTATCATGTAGCCCTTTCTTCCAAACATAGAAAGAAGATAGAATGTGTTCCCCTAGATCCAATCTAAGAAAATAGGAACTAATCATTTACATATAATTGTGTTTGCAAGCTTATTAATTTGAACAAGAACGTCACTTAAAGAATAGCTAGTTTGCATTTTATATTGAAAAAGGCATGTAAAAGATAAGAAAAGTCACATCCTAAGATATATGTGTTATAAAAGTTTTGTTGATTTGGAATAAATACATTTGAACCTTATGAAGATGTGATGAGTGGATATTTACAAGACATCATTCATAGTTTTGTATTTAACATACATTGGATTACCCATATGTATGATAATCAAATAATAGTTATGTATTAACTACATCATGCATATTAAAAAAAATCTGTTGGATTTGATCACTATATTTGTTTGACTCTTTCAAGCGATTATGATTATTCAAAATTTGTTAATAACATGCGCATGAATTGACCTTGAAGTTTAATTCAACGAGATTGGGATTAATCTAAATAAAACATGTTGATAGAAAGATAGAAAAAAAATTGAACAAAGGATAGTTATGTTATTTTGAATAGTCTTTAAAAATCATTTTGCAAAATGTGTCATAAGTAACATAAGTGAAATATGAGTATGATTATCATGAAAATTTTATAAATATATATATGAATGATACTAATATGATATTAGAAATTACTTGTTCTGGACTTGTAAATTATAAATTATGGGTTTTCTTCTTCGGATTTGAGAACATCGAACCTTAACATGATTATAAGGAATATAGAAGGTTCTGTAGGGACAATCAGTAAGAGAATAAATGCTTGTAATCCTATTAAGACATTATGAGATGTCTATGTTAATTAAAAATTATAAACATTTTATAAAAATAAATAATAATATTAGACTACGCATAAGGGTTGGAGAACCAATTATCAAATTAATTTAGTATTGAAAATTGATACCTATTTGATAGGATTCAAATTATATGATGGTCATTAAAGTAACATTGTCTAACCTGAATCATTATCAGTTATTTTGAAATCATTATGAACCTTGAATTGCTATTATTGATATCAGAATTATTGTCAACTTTCAACCATAATGTCAAATAACATTTATCGTTATACATTCTGAATCATTGATTAGTTGTTATCGATTGCAATCCCTTATTTGGGAAGTGATTTTTACTTATAATTATCTATCACATCTCATCTAGAGTGACTGATTAAATCACCATTGTCACTCCTTCGAGAGCTTTAATTGAGTGTTCATCAATCATGAAATATTAATTGAAGGTTTAGCGAATGAGCAATTAGAGGGGCCTTTCTCATCTTCAATCACGAACTCGAATTGGCATTTCAACATTGCAAATCAATTAGAGAGGGAAAGTCTTATCCACAAATTTCATTGTTACTCATATTGACTGTCATTCTTACGAATGATAGTGATAGTATTTAACCTATGAATACGTGATAATCAGTGCTCATTCCCCTTATCTACAATGTGTCATCTTCTTTCACTTATCATGATAGACTCTATAAATATTGAAATTCTACTCATAATCCTTGTTATTCATAAACCTTGTCAAATATTTGAAGATTTCCTTACAATTAGTGTTTCACTCATAATCTTGGTACTTATCTTTATTGGAACCTTGTATAAAATTAGTCATGGGCAACAAAACTAGATGAAAGAATTAATCCTTTTATGGAATGCTAAATACACATATATTCAAAAGAATGTTATAGCCAAAAGAATTTTAGTAAACTAATGAAGTCGAAAAATAAATAAACGAAGGATTATTGTGAAATATCAAGAAAAATAAAAAGAGATCACAAGGACAACATTACTTAAAAAACATGAAGAAAGTTATGTCCATGATACATAGGCCCATATGAAATTTTAGAATGTATTGGGTCAACTATTTATTTGTTAAATTCTAACACCAGAGATATTGTGTATTCATGATATCGTCAATATTTCTATACTTCAATGATATCGATCAAATCCTTTGCAGATAAGCTCAACTCATCAATCAACAACACATAACCATATACATATAATTCATCAATTGGAACAATATCTCTAATTGATAGATGTACTACATATCTCCGACCACCAAATTATAAACAAGATTTTTGTTTGTGTCCATCTCTAATCACCTAGACCAAGATCTTTTTCTTTTCCTTATCCAAGTCTCTAAACTACAATGGTTGTTGGTTGTTGTAACTATGACGATAAAAAATATGCTAAGTAAAATTCTTAAATCATCGTATGTACCTTTTGGCCAGTCTTCAGATAAAAGTCCAACAACTACAGATATCAAAGTACAAACCATAAGAATGATCGGTGTCAAATCTTGTAAAGCATCCCAACGAAACATCCAGAAGCTTCTTGGTGGTTTTTTTGACATAACAAAAAAAATATTATGCTTGTCACTATGCCATCAACAAGTGTTTCTTGCTATTCCATCTAGTCCTCCATTGGTCATCAAACCCTTGTTATTATGTCCATGTGAAATGTGTGCTAATTCATCTAGGTTGATGAAATAACCAGCTTTTCTCAAATCTTTTCAGATATGATATTCATGTGTGCTAGCAGTCGCATTAAAGCAAAAAACCAAAGAGAGCATAACATCAACAAAATAGTACATACAATTACCTTTTGTTCATAGATAATTAAAGATTATACCATCAATAAATTGCAGAGCAGCCTTCTGCACATAAAGAGCAACTCGATCTATTCAAGTATAAGAGAATTTGTCTTGAGAAGAAAATATAGTATAAATTATAAGAATCAAGGAAAATGAACTTTGGAAATGAAAAATTTCTTTAGTGTTAGTACATTGGATAAATCACTCAAGAAATGAGGCGACTTGAAAGTGAGAATGGCCAAATAAAAAAGAAGTATTCATTCTTATTCCTGAAAATAGGTATTCAAATTTTGAGGATGAAATTTTTTAAAAGGAGGGGAGAATTGTCACGGATGTGCTCCACAAACATTATTTTAACATAATCATATTTTTAATTAGCATATTAAGGTCTAGATGCTTATACAATCATGTTTGTGTGTAGTAATTAACATTTGGATTAAAGCATAATATAATTACATTATCGCTAAGCATTATAAAAAATATTAGATTATTAGTAATAAATTTTAATATTTGTAAATATTATATAAACATGTTTAACTATGATTAAATAAGTTTAATTAGAGATTTAATATTGATTTTTACAAAATAATATGATTGGACCTTTATTCCTACCAATAGCTCACCGACTACTTAAAAAAAGATTTTTCCAAACCGCCATATGATGTGTTACAATTCTGTAAAAATATATAAATCATTTATTCTTATCCTCTCCAAGCTGAAAAATTTCCAAGATCAAATCCATAGTTGAACAATCTGAAGAAATTCAACAAGTCAACAAGTTTACTGGGTTAAGGTGAATCTGCGGATCTAAAACTGACCTTCAAATTCATATGATGATATCTTGGTTAGTTCTTCATAAATCCTAAAATTTTCTTCATCCTTTTGAAGTTATCTTTCCATGAGCACAAGAATCATCCATAACTTTTATAAAGAAGGTTATGAACCGATCTTCATGGGTCGTTCACTCTGTCTCGAGTCAGAGACAGGTCTGCCTTGTAGATTAGGGTATGATTCAGGTAAACCGAATTAAGGTTTGAAATTTATATATGTTTAATTAGGGTTACAAAGTTCTTTAAGAAGTGGAATAATTCAATTTGGATTTGTTTATGTGGAGAAATGAATTTTTCATCCCACAAGAGCTATTATGTCTAGTTTCAGGACATAGACAGAACATGTGTCGAATTGATTATTTTTGTTAGAGGGTCATACAAAGAATTAAATTCTATAAGTTTTATGCGTAAACGCTATGAAAGTCTGGATTCTAAGAAAATTATGATCTCATCAAATGGATAAATATTTTTAAAGATATAAATTAATCTTCCAATGATACATAATTTTCCAGAACACAAATCTTAGGTCAGATTGCCTTGAATTTTATGACTTGAGCATTTGGAATTAGTTAATGATATCTGGGAATTGGAAACCTTTTTTTAGTAAATCTAATTTCTAATTTATCTAGAATCATGAGATTTTCTCATGTGGTTAAAAAGTTATGAATTATTTATTGATAGTCACTCAATCTGGCTGACACAACACCTAGTTAATCTATGAAAGATTCAGAAGTTCCAAGTGCGAAATAAACTATGAATATAAATATTTGAAGTTAGATATTAGTACTAGAAGAGATTATATAAATTTTAAGGTGTACAAAGATTTATACATCATGAGTATGCATTGCATACTATTTTAATGTAATTGGAAAATGGAATAGCATTATTACTTGTAGAAAACTATCAACGTACAAGTGAAAGGGAGGAAATCTAATAAACATCCGAGATATGCTTTGCGTATCCGAGATGAAGAAATACGTATTGACTCATGATTTACTCTACGTCTCGCTCTGCTTAACTGTATGACACACAATCATGGAGGGATACGTATTGACCCATGATTTGCCCTGTGTATCTGAGACTCTTGATTATGAAGCTTAACTGTATGACACATGATCATGAAGGGATACATATTGACCCATGATGAGTATGTGCGATGACATATTTGTGGAGTTTAATTGTGAATATGATGATGTTTTGAATAACTTTTATTTATGTAAAAGTTTATATGATTTGGCAACTATGTGATACGAGTTAAGCTTTAAATATTTTCTCATATGAAAGAAATGTGTTTATTTAAATATTATATGCACTCGTATTGTTCTCCTATATTGTACTTTTATTTCACTCACTGAGAAAATAATTGTTGCTAAAAATACTCATTTAAATTTTTTTAGATACTCGTAAGTTCTCGAGTTGGACGACTTAGAGCTTGTTTTGCTGCATATAGAAGAGGTCGAGGCATTGGAATAATTTTATTTCCCCTTTCACTTTTGTTTTTGAAACATGCATGTAATAAATAATCCTATATTTTGTAATTAAGTTTGTGAGAAAAATTTTATAAGGTTGTATCAAACTTGATCCTGTAAGGTGTTATATGTGAGGTGATTAGTGGAAAAAAATTATAATGATAATATGTGAATGATATGCCTTATAACTTTTTATTAAACTTTGATGATTATATATATGTATTGACAAATAACGTAAGATAAATAAGAGAGGATGTTTTGTCAAAATTACTTCAAAATAGTTAAATAAGTTAAGAGTTAAAATAATTAGGATTAGAATTAAGTCACAGAGTTGGGTGTGACAGGAGGTATCTACACATCATACATCATAGCATTTTAGAAAATCATGTATCTTACGAAGGAGAAATTAAAACTTACTTGACTTCAGGTGGCCAGTGATTGCTCGTGGCACTTGCACGTTGACTACGACATAATAAATAATAGGACATAAGAATGTCTTGACGTTAGGCTCTAATAACAAAATGTAATGCCTGCAAATCGCACCGCACCATATGACAGAATACGCTTGAGGATGCTACGATCATCAGATAAAAAATAATTTTTTTCATTGGTCAACTCAACATCAAATAATAGCAGAGGACTAATAATCATATCATAATACTAAAAAGAGTATAATCACCATTATAATGCAGAAGACTAATAAAGAACATGATATAAGTCCTGAGTGGCTTAGCTAATACATCAATCTAGTAATAATGAGAAAGGAAAACTTAGATATAAAACTAACTGACTCAAGACACTCATATGCAGCCACCACGAGCTCGATCGGTCATCGTTAGACACCTTCATTATTTTAACCTAGGCCTGCATATATGAAAATGCAAGGGAGATAACATCTCGCAAGGGAGATAACATCTCTATAAGTTTTGCAACTCAGTACAAAAATAAAGTAAAGACATCATAAAATCATGATACTAGACAAGAGTCATACGAACATCATTATCATATAAGGAGGAAATAAGCATGATTATAATATGAGCACTAGTAATTAGGTGTAAAGTCTCATACAAATAAAAGATCAATAAAATCATGACAAAATCATCCTAAATGTGGCAAAAGTTAATCATCATAAGAAAATACTTCCATCTTCTTCATCATCTTATTATTCATCTTTAACTTATCACAAAGTATATTTAATCCCATGGGGAGGTCTCATTGTAACATCGTCATGATAATTGACAAAGTCTGTCTATAATTGATCGTAGTCGGTCTATACCTGATCGTCATCAATCATCATCATAAGAGCTCTCCATTGAACATCTGTCATCTCTTATATTTCAGCTTTTAATTTATCTTTATTAGGACTCAGAGGATTATGATCGAAATTTAAGTCATATAAAACTTAATCAAGACTATAAGATAGGATCACAAAAAAACATAATAATTATCATGAATCAAGATTAGACACATGAGGTGGAAGGATCATAAAAATTAACATCTAACATCGGAACCCGAACCGAGTATAAGCATAACTCGGGCTGAGTTCATATTCTTCATTTCTAGAAAAATTAGGTATAACTCGGGCCGAATTCAGGTCATACCGGGGCTGAGTCTGGACATCTGCAAATCGGGCGACCGTCACATATAGTCTGGGTCAGGTTATCATCAATCCAAGTCGGGTTCATGCTGTTTATAGAACTTTGGAGCTTTCGACAATGGTGGATCCGGACCGAGAGCAAGGCCTCACTCGAGACAGATTACATTGAACCTGAGCCAGTTCCATTAAATAGAAAACTGCGTGAAGATGCAAGGAGTTTTCCGATCATTTTTCCATCGATTATCAGTGTAATGCTTCATCATATAATAATGATCTACGACTAAGGATTAACCAGAACTACTTAACATATTTCAAGCTTAAAATCAAAATTCTATAATAAATCTATCCTAATTTCATAAGCAAGTTTCTGTCCAGAATCTATTACATTAATCTTCTTCTTATTCTTCCTCCTCTTCCTTTTTCTCCGACCATTCCTCTCAATATAGGTGCTCGATCACTGTCGTCCACGTCCTGATTGTTTCTTGTTGGCTGATAGCAATCACGCGTGAGAAAGGGTGAGAGAGACGTAAGAAAACAAATGAAAAAATAAGGTCTTCTTGCATGAAAAATAAGGAGTTAGCTTGGTTCGTTTTGATCGCATAAGGAAATTAAATTGTTAGTACAAGTTCATCTCCTTTTATCTTCTGCTATTTTATGTTTTTGTCTTTTTTTTATTACGTCTTAGGCTTTGGACATTACATTCCTGCGATATATTACTTTTGAAAGGATACTCTGCATATCACTTTTCAATTAAAAAAATAGAAATCATACAGCCAAAGTGACGAGCCACGTATGGTGCATGCCAACTGATGGGAAAGCTCATCATCCTACAAATCATTTATTCTTGTTATTGTATTCTAATAACATATATATTTTTGGATTATTTCCTCTGATCACCCTTAAATTATCATAATTTTTTAAATTTAATATCAAACTACGAACTTTATTTTTTAGATCTTTAAATTATCACGATTTTTTTAATTTGATCATCTCGTCCAATTTCGCCAACTTTTTTATTATCTTTAATTTTTCGCATTTGTAAAAAGTTCATTATACACTATTACAAATGTTACTCTATTTTTCTTAAAATAATATATAATAAAAATCTCCCTCGCCGTGCGAGAGAGAATGGGGGGCCAGCGCTCCTCGAACAAGCTCACCGGCGGGCGAGCTCGCTCAGACGGTCGCCGGCCCCTTAATCGGCGCCCCCTTCGCTAAAAAAAACTCATCTTTTTTTAATTAATTTTTATATTTTTATTATATATTATTTTAAGAAAAATAGAGTAACACTTATACTAAGGATATAATGGATTTTTCACAAATGCGAAAACTAAAAAATAACCGAGAAGTTGATGAAAGGATCAAATTGAAAAAATCGTAATAGTTTAAGGACTCAAAAAAATGAAGTTCGTAATTTGAATTAAATCTAAAAATTGTGATAATTTAAGAATGGTAAGAAAAAATAATCTTATATTTTTTTAATTTTTCAACTGACTCTAGTACCACGATAAGATGTTGGCCCGTTAAATTTAAATTAATATAATAAAACCATTCTGCGATAGATTCCTGATAATAATAAAGAAAATTGTCAATAAATTTTTTATATTTAATAGAAATTAAATTCGAAATTTTATTTAAGCGAACAAATGCTTATCACCGTTCCCCGTTGGTATTCTAATAACATATATGCTTTGGTTTCTGGTGCTTCGGCTTTGTCTTCATCGCAGATTGGGAGGAGGCCAACTTGGCCACCAGGATCCGATCATTGCACCCTCGCAAACCCCAGTGCACTACAGTGACCAGGGTGTGACTAGTCCTCGACTTCCGTGAATCGACGGGAAACTCGGGCGCTTCCTACTTTCCCAACTCCCCCTTTCTCTCCCCTTGTCCCTCAGAAAGCAAAAGATCTTTCTCTCTCATCATCTCTGCTGCTTCTGCGGTAGCAGCACCAAAAGTAAAGTTTCACACGTATCCATATTTATCACAGACAGACAGAGCAAGAGAGAGAGTGGAGAGAGAGCAGGGAGATACGAGAGGAGATGGAATACGAATTCCAAAGCAGAAGCGAGAGCAGGGGAGAGAGAGAGAGCTTGAGCCATGGTCGTACGTCACCTCCCTCTCCGTAACAGCGTCACAGGCCAACATTCTACGCCATGACCGACTCGGTCACAGCAGCACGCCATCACTCACACGAGAAATCCCCGTTTTCCTTTTCTTCTCTCTGTCCCGGTGGCCAGTACTCGTCATATCTGATATCCCTACACGCGTCTAATCATGAGCAAGTATGCATATATTATAACCAGTGCAAAAAAAAAAAAAGAAAAGAAAAAAAATCGATGTTTTGGCAAATGAACTGGGCTCCCTTTGATGCTCATTTTGTTCGGGTGTAAAGTGGGCTGCTGCCAATTGCAATTGATGCGTAGAATTGTAAGTGTGGTAAACTTTGGGATCAATAGCTCTGCAACTTTTTAACGTTGTTATCGCAGCTGCAGCTGCAGCCTCAGTTCAGCGGGTGTAGCAAGCAGCGCAGCGGTCAGGCCACACGAAGGCGGGGGCTGGTGGGGTCCCCTTTTGTACGTGCGTGAGCGAATGAGGAGGTGTGCAAATTTGGGCGGTGTCAGTGGGGCCCCAGGAACAGCTAAGTTTGGATGGGACGTCTCCTTTCGTCGGGCCCATCTGCTTTTGCAGCCCACCTCGTTAATTTATTGTTCTGTTTTTTTTTCCCAATTATTTAAACAGCTCAAGTACAGAAGCCCTAAAGCCAGCAGAGCCCAATCACTCTTGTCTTTACGGGTGGGTCCCACTCAGTCCTCCCACGTGCGCCGGTCCATCACTCGCGATCCCCCTACTAGAAATGCCGTAATCCGGTATTAAAGGGCCATCCATTTAAAAGCCCCCACAAAACGGGTGATTAGTTTTTTTTAAAAAAGGTGTCTTTAAGAATAGTTTACATTTGTTTCTTTAAACTACTTGTCTATAGTACAAAAAAGAAATAGTTATTCTCCGTTCGATGAATAGTGACAACTCGCTATGTAATAATAATAATAATAGGAAATGAGTGTTTGGTACAGTGATATCTTTCTTTTTTGGTAGAATAAGTGATTTTGAATTCAAATATTATTTTTATTTTATTTTATGGGCGCATTGCTCTTTCTCACCGTTCTGCGTCATCTCCCCCCATAAACGCTCCCGTATCTTTGCTCCTTTTTGCTTTTGCTTTGAGTGCTGCTTGTTGCATCTGCTCTATCTACATCTACCTATCAATCTGCGCTATCTCTCTCCTCTTTCATTGTTGTTGCCACTTTGTACAAAGCAAGAGAGAGGAAGAACAAACAAAAAGTTTAGGCCAGTAGTAAATGGTAATGGCAACAGTTGAGGTTGCAGTAGTTGTAGTAGAAGTGGGGAGTAGGTTTAAGTCATCAAGTTATCCTCCCTCCCTCCCTCTCTCTCTCTCTCTCTCTCTCTCCCCTTCTTCTCCACCCTTGCTCTCTCCAGGCCTCCACGAGCTGTTCAAGTACTAGCAAAACGCTGCCGATCTTCTTAATTTTGCTACAACATGTTCTCGCCTGCTGAACACTTCCCCGGAGCCGGCCCCGGTGGGGGAGACGACCAGTCGTTCTTGCAACAACATCACCACCAAGACAACGTTGGACAGATGTACCACGTCCCGCAGCACAGCAGAAGGGAGAAGCTGCGGTTCCCGCTGGAGGAGCAGTTCCCACCATCGCCGCCTGCCTCTCTGTTGTTGCTCCACGACCAGAACGCCTCCGCTTCCGCTGAGGCGCCCATTCACGGCTCCGCCTCCCCGTTTTACCATATCAACTCACTACCACCGTTTCTCCCGTCGTCGTCTTCGTCTTCGTCGCCGCCTTGCTCGTCAAATTCGTCGACTTACTATTACATCAACCAAAACCCGAGCTACGGCGTCCTCGCGCCCTCCACCCAGTTCCTCGGCCACGGAGCCCTTGCGAGCAATCCCCAGCAAGCTCAGCATCAGATCTCCAGCCAGAGCTTCTCCTTGTCGCTATCCTCCTCCTTCCCAGCACCATCTCCCCGGACGCTGCTCAGCTGTCGGCCGGCTCCTATGGGCCCGTTCACTGGATACTCTACGGTGCTTAGCAGGTCGAGGTACCTCGAGCCGGCTCGGAAGCTCCTTGAGGAAGCTTGCGACGTGGATCACAAGCCTATGGCAGAAGAAGATGCCGGCGGAGACAAGGAGATGATGCTATTGGATGCCGATCCGTCGTTGGATGTGTCGGCGCTGGCGGATCATGAGATGGGGTGCAGGAAGGATGATTCTGATCCGGTGATCCCGAGCAAGGAGCAGCAATGGAAGAAGACCCGGCTCATATCCATGCTTGACGAGGTGAGTGGACACAACTAAGTAGGACTCTCTGTAAAAGCAGTACTGCATCTAGCTTGTTCTAGCATCACGGGGTGGAAACTGAGAGAAATATTGATGCACAGGTCCTGGTGGTGTTTTATTTTCTTTTTCCTTGTCTAATTATTTCCTTTGGTTGCAAAGATTTGCTTCACCTTGATCTCACCTCAATCGCAATATATATCGAGTTCTTCAGGGTCTTAGACTTTTTCGTACTGATTTACGGAGGTTTCACGCTGTGATCTTTCTTTTCATGGTTTCTTGTCAAAAATGTTTTGGATGTTAGCACTGGAATCTTATTTACTGTAGGGTTATGGGAGCCTAGGTTTCAATCATAGATTCGATTTGTTTCTCTACTCCTCTCTCAGTTGGATTGGATTGATATTTATATGTTAAATGTTTCGATGACCTCTTCTGTTACGTGCCTCGTATCTGTCTTAATTAAAATGATATCTTCGTTTCCATTGATACTGTAGGCGTGCTCGCTTGCTGATTTAGATGCTTAATGTATTGAATAGTAAAAGAAAACATAGACATAATTAAGATTGACATGCACGAATGTGGTGGGGTGTCAACAGTATGGTGAAAAGAAGTACGAAAAGAATAATATGGAGAAAAAAATTGGTTAAATGTTTCATTATATCTTTTTATGTTTTACGGTTGGCAACTGCATTGGGTGAATAAATCCTGGTCCCGTACAAGAACTTACTGCGCCATGCATGTCATTAGTCTGATTTCTTGAAGGGTTGGTTCATGATAGGCATGGCCAAGATGCTTCACTTTTTACCTGCATGTCGCCTCAGTCTTTGGACTTCTTAAATCGTCGACATTCCAAAAGAGCCCTCTGCCTTCAGACCCCATGGTGCCTAGTCAGTTCACACACCACATTTCACTGAGCTATTTGATTCTGAAACAACATATGAAGTCAGTGCTACCTTGGTTCAAATGGTTTGTTTCATCATTACAGTCATCATAATAAGAAAATGCCATATTATGATGCCATTCGTTAATTTGTGTAGTTGTCCAATTTTGTGTTTTTTATATGTAGTTTGTATTTGTTTATTTCTCATATTAAATGCTTCAATTTCCTGTGTTCACTTGTGCACATTCAAATGTACTTACTGGATACATTCACTTAATTTGGGTCTACAATCAAATTCTCATGCGGTTTAATTTTTGAATTTGTAAATCTTTGTATGTTTGAATGAAGATACACTTATTTCAATGATTGAAAGTTCAGTTTATTTTTTCACCTTATGAAAATTAACTCAGTTGATAACTTGCTATTTTCATGTTGAATTTACAGGTGTACAGAAGATACAAGCAGTACTATCAACAAGTGCAAGCTGTAATCACATCCTTTGAAGCCGTTGCAGGATTAAGCAGTGCTGCTCCATTTGCACTAATGGCTCTCAAAGCCATGTGCAAACATTTCATATCCCTCAAGAACACCATTTCTGATCAGCTTCGCCGGACTAACAAGATTCTTGTAAGAGAAGATCCCAAAGGAGAAGAAAAGACAAGTTTCGCGATTTTGAATGGTGGTGGTGGTCTGCAAAGGGCGTCAGCCTATAATCCAGGTGCTTTCAATCAGTCTCATGTTTGGCGGCCTCAAAGAGGACTTCCTGAACGTGCAGTTGCTGTTCTTCGAGCTTGGCTATTTGAGCATTTCTTGCATCCGTAAGTGAGCAGGGTCGCATCATATATGCTTGATTTTATGCTATTAGTTATAGTGTTATAGTGTTATACTGTTTAATTGTTTACAGAAAATGTATGACAGTGAGACCACTTTCTTATGTTCCAGTCCCCTCCACATACTATATGTCTCTATCTTTGAGCTACAGAACGTTTGGATTCTTATCAAGTTCTTGCTGCAATTTTAGTTGAATGTTTTGTTTGTCTCCAAGTTGTTTTAGTAATTGTTCCGATCATTTGCTTTTTCAGGTATCCAACTGACACTGACAAGCAAATATTGGCTAAACAAACAGGGCTGACGAGGAATCAGGTACGATGTAAAAATTCACACGATTTCTTATCAATTACAAGCTCCTTTACCACTTTTGAAGTTGAGACTGCATGATAAAATAGCTAAAGTGACTGGGATCTTCCATCGTAATGCTAACATATGAATTAGTAGATCATCCACAATCCCAAGAAAGACATGCCTTTCTCTACTTTTTATCTTGATACTAATAATGCAGTGGTGCATTTAATTTGCAGGTATCAAATTGGTTTATTAATGCAAGAGTTAGACTCTGGAAGCCCATGGTTGAGGAGATACACTCTCTGGAGATGCGGCAAAAGAACAAAGTTGCACCTACTGATCATCAGAATGGTTGCGTCGCTGATCAACAATCTCAAGTAGCATCATCTTCCAATGCTATTCGCATCAGCGGCCAACTACCGCAGATTCCTGCAAGCTCACATGAGAACGAATGCTCCATGCTGAAAAATGCTCAAGAGGAGCTAATTCAGATCCAACAGCAGCCACAAATGAACTTGCCATTCAGTAACTTACCGAACCCCCTTCATTTCTCTACCGGAATGTGCGGTGGCGGGAAGGAAAGCGTGTCTCTCACTTTAGGCCTCCAGCAGGACAGCGGCGCCATCGAGTTTTCTGAGCGTCTCCCTCTCAACGTCGCTCGTCGCTTTGGCCTCGATGAGTGCAGTGACGCCTACATGGTCGGAAGCTTTGGAGGCCAAGAGCGCTTGTTCGCCAAGGATTCCAGCGGCCGATTCCTTCATGATTTCGTTGGTTGAAAGGCATCATACATTCTGCACGCTTTCTGATCGATTGCTTGTAATTGGAGCCAAAACACAATCCCAGTCCATGGCTTTGGAATCTTTCCTGTCGTGGCTTGGAAAGCTCTCGCTGCCATTATGTACTTATTAAGGTAACTGCGGCTTTCGTTTCCAGTTCATACATCCATCTCTCACAAGGGCCAAGGGAGGAGGAGCATGCAAATGGATACTTGCATGTAACCTTTTTTTTTTTCAGATTCTGGGTTAAACAATAGATCTCTGTCGTATTTTGCGTTTTTATTACAGTAATAAAAAAAGTAACAAAATCATATGTATGTCTCTTATGGAGTATGATTAATTTGTAAAAAGAAAAGAGAGCCAACCATACTTTAGCTGGTACCGTAGGGGAGGGAGGAAGATGGACTTGCTGGGCATTGGTTTCTGCAATGCATGCATCGTGCATGTATACAAGAAATGACTTCCATGAACTGAGTTTAATAATGGAACTTAATCAACTTTTTGTTCTTCAACAACCATTCTTAAAGGCAGTGGTCGACGTTATGGAGCCATGCAACCCCTCGGATCAATGGATTCATCACATTCTTATACGCTAAATCCCATGCCAAATAGATGGCTTTTTCTTCTTCCTAGGAAGTATGTTTTGAATGAGTTCAGCTCCTCCGACAGATCTTTATTTATTTAATTAGACAAATCCATGCGTGCTCAATTAAGATTTGAATCTATCCAATAGGACCATCAGGTACTGCTACCTAATTCTATAGCGAAGTTTACTGTTTCTTTTTTGGTAGAATATTAGTGGGTGGACTTTGGAAGCGGGTCGCATCAGCATATATAGATCTATAGACGGAGGTCTCTTGGACAGAAGTTGCAAGGGCAAGTTAATGTTTGCCTTGGAAATGACGCACACCTTTGCCTTTAGAATAATTGCCTTTCTTGAAAATGATATGCACTGTAGTTTTTTTTTTCGCTAGATCCACTGATGCAGTTTACTACTGTTCTAACTCGTCGATATCACGCACTCTCCACTCCATATTTTATTTATTTATTTTAAAGCTATGAATATGATACTTGTTCGAACAGATGCAATGAAGTCACCATCAGAAGAACGAAGTAAAAATTTTACACCTCCTCCACTGTGACAACCAGATCAAATCTCTCATTCTTTTCATGTATTGTGGGCCTTGAGGTTCCTTTCACAACATTCGCAATACATGCTCGATCCTGATCTCATGTCCATCCAAAATTGACTCGTAACTCTTTTCTCAGAATCACTCATGGCTTCTTACTCGGAACGTCCCCTTTTGCATTTGCTGACCTTTGCACGCCGGAAACATTCACATCAACTTATAGCTTTCTCAAATTCGATTGTACAGTCCATATGTGTGTGAGAGAGAGAGAAAAAAAGAGGGTCTTCACTGAAAAGCCATCAGGAATAATAACTATTGTGGTCTTTTTCATGGCTTTTGACCATAAGAGATGTAAATTATAATGATGGGGATGAGTAGTATTCGGGGAGTAGTGAGTAGTGCTAGGTCGTAGGCTTCTCTTTTATCTTTATTCGTTGCTCCTGCAAAGTGGAAGTACCTTGTTCACGTAACTCATGTTGCTCACCAAAAAAAGTCCGCAAGGCACGCAGAGGGTAATGAAATCCCCAGCCATAGCTGTACGGGAGTGTGTCTGAGAGCACATCGTATAGAAACCAAACCATGCAGGAGGAACCTTTTTCTAATAACTTTTCTTTCCATTAGCATTAGCAAAGTCGCCCATAAACGCCCCAATTGTGGACAACTTTCCAGCAGCAGTTCAATTTTAACTTTATTCTTGGTCCGCCGGTGATTGGTTCTTTGAGGGACAACGTCTATTGAGTAGCTCAAAATTAAAATTTCTTACTTTTTATTTATGAGGGTTGTCGAAGATGCGCAATGATATTATGTTCAATTCTCATCGAGTAATCATCTCGATTGTTTGGAAGAAGGCTCGGTATAATGATTATATTGCACACCACATGTGTGAGGCTCGTACTCCTTGCGATCCTATTCGAGTTAAGTGGAAGCCTCCTCCTCACGCTCAAATTAAAATTAACTCAGATGGCTTCCCATGGATGGTAGGATTTCTTTGCTTAGATCTTCTAACACACTAAAATTTTTGAAAAATTTATTATTGTCTGATGTCATGCACTACCGAACGATCGAAACATTTTCGGACATAACAAAATGCAACAAGAAGAAGACAAACAGACAATTGTTTTTCAGATCTCTTCATCATTTATCCTCATTAACACATATTGTGTAACTCCTCGATGACCCCCCCCCCCCTCCCCAACACACACACACACCCCCATTATGCCTGAAAAGCCACATTTTCTTCTTCATCTTCTCTCATTTTCCTCTTTTCTCTTATTGTCTATTCGTGTTCTTTCTATGGTCTCGGCCAAAGGGAGAAGGAACGACTCCGGCAGGACCTTCCGGCGTGGCGACATAGGAGAGAGAAGAGGAAGGAGCTAGCATCGTTCCGACGAAGAAGAATAGAACAACACGACGAAAAAGTTGTGTTTTCAGGATCTGAGTCATGAGTTAATTGTAAAGGAATTTTGCATGCTTTAAGGATCAATTTGTGGTTAACGTTTGTGCTTGTACAGAGTAGATCAATTATTTAAATTGTAGATACATGAAACTGTTTATTTTCTTGAATTTCTTAAGCATGACCGAATGATATTATATGATGTTATGACTTGTTCATGTGATTAATGATTAGATCTATTAGAGTATGACTTAGATCATTATTAGATGCTTTGTTTGATGTCTCTAAGTTGATAGTTTATCTTGATTGGAATTAAGATGGATTGGAAATCGTCTTATGCTTCATTTTAAGAAAACTTGTCAAGTTACGATACGTGAAAGAAGGTGATATCAATGATATGTTGATGATGAGATTTACGTTCAGATATGTTTATGATTCATGCTATGTGTTAGTGATAATTGTTAGATAGTGTGAGACTTGTTTGTACCAAAAATTGATTGAAAATGTAAGAATTCTGCAATGACCTACGACTTTGTCGAATTGAAGACCCTTTTGGGCGTTCGATTTTAGCTCGGTAGAGTATAGCAACATGATATATCAAACGTCCGAAATTGGATCGGATGATCAATATGGACCAGAACGGAGGTCCAAAATCTTTTTAGATGACGGAAGTAAAAAATGTCGAGACTCAACAATGGCTATGATAACTAGTCAGTTGATCGAAATCTTTTCGGACAAACGATCTAGATCATTTTGACGAAAGAACTTCTGACGATCGATGGAGAAACTCGACCGTCCGAGGAAGAAGACGACACTGTTCCTAGCGGACGACCGATCCAGTTTCAACCGATCGAAACTCTTGACCGAAAGTCTGAGAGAATCTCTAATGTGATAATGGACGATCTAACCTCTCTCGTTCGACCGATTGTATAAGGCCTTGGAATGACCGACGGATGAACGCAGAATGGACGATCGCTCCCTTTTCGATTGACTAAAGAACATAGATAAACGGGCGTCTGTCACCTTTCGGATGACTGTCGAATGAACCCCAACTAGACGATCGCTTGACTTTCAGGCATCCAATCTATGGACAGAACATGACCTTAACTAAAAACCATATGATTTGATATGCTTCTGTCCATCTGATTGATTATCGAACTATTATGAACTGAATGATGATCAGGAGCCACTTTGCTCCTTACAGCTTTGATCGATCCATGTGATTGAAAAGAGAGGCTCATGTGTTATAAGATAAGATGGAGAGTTACCATTTGCCCTATCTAAATGAGAGTTTCTCCATACAAATGTTTCCTTGCGCGAGTTCATCTTGCCCGATGAGGTTGGTCGTGACACTGATCTCCCATTTGCCAACCATGGTCTAGATAACTACACACTTTTGTACCTGCAATAGTATTCCCTAAAAGTGGAGAGCTCTTTCAATTATGAATAAGATGAAAAAATATGAATGACCAAAGATGAATGAAAGGACTTTGTCCTTATGAACATAAATATGAACAAATGACTATGGAACAATGAATATGAATATGAAAAAGAAATGAAATGAAAAGGGCATGAACTATAATCACGAATTTACTGTTGATTCCTCGTTATGATCCATCCCCTTATCCTAATGGAACTATTTTATAATCTATACGAACTCATATTTGTCTTTATGATAACGGTTGAGCTTGCTCCCTGCCTCACATATACTTGATGTGAACGCGTGCTGTGACGATTACAGTTTGGGTAGCGTGTGCACGTGGTTATCCTGAAGCCTAGTTGGAGTCCTCAGTTTTCTTTATATCGAATTGTATTTGGACTATTATGTGACATATTGTTATTGTACTATGGCATAGACTTTGTATGTCTTGTGGTGAGATCTTTTAATGTACCTTTATCTTTCATTTAGCTTCTGCATTTCCTTTCAATTGTTGTATTATTTTATTTATTAAGTCTTCCACTTAGTGTCATTTTCTTGATCATTTGGATCAATAAAAGAGTCAAAGAAAAACCGAAAAAAGTAACAACTGAAAGGAGATTTAACCATGTGACGGAGTCAAATTTTGGGACGTTATATGAACACTTAGGAGAGATTCCTCTTCCATCTTGGAGCCGGAGATGCTTGGGCTTTTGGAAGAAATTATCATGACTCGTCGATTGGGACACAACATCATCTTGTGCAAGGCCAGCTGTCCTTGGCGCATAAAACATTACATTGTTGATATTATATTGAACCTTAATTGTTTTAATTATTGGCAAATTAGACATTATTATCATGAGATGAATCAGACTGCTGATTACCTTGCTAATTTTGGATGATCTTACACGATGACACTTTTGGAGAGAACGATCCACCTTCGGGCCTTCTCCAGTATATTTCAAATATATTCCTAATCAGATGATATCACTTTTATTTTGGAAAAAAAAGTGCCTCCATCTCTCTTTTTCCATAGCAAACTTTGAATGTAGATGTGGGCAATGTTTTCTTTTTCTTTTTTCCTTCTTTTTAATATTCAGAGTCAAAAGCAAATTTCTAATGTTTGATATGATCAATTTGTCGACTTCACCACGGGATCCCGGATCGACTTGCTCTTTTGGAGCTTGGGATTAAGAGTTCTACTAATTAATCATGCCAACAAAATTTATATGTTAATGAAATTGGTTAAATGTATATATACTTGGTTAATGTATTCGAACTGGATTGATCACCACAGCACGAGGCACCTTAATTACAGGCTATATAACTTGGATGTTCCCCTTACCATGCAAATAGTGCAGCAGTTTTCTGCGGCAGTGCTTAATTCGGAGGTTACAAATTCGCGTAGTTCCTTATTCAATTTTTTTGGGTTGCTCTCGTATTGAATTTGAATTTGATTAAAAAGTGCAATAATAATCAATAAATAAACTTCCTTTTTTTTTTGGACTTGACACGGTGCCTATTATCGTTTTCTTTCAAAAAGTTTTAACAAATATATGCATTTTAAAAATAATGATACTTTTGACATATAATGACTTCGAATGCAAAATAAAATAGCACAAATTGATTTCAAATGCATAAAAGATTTAACAAAATGCAAAGATTGTAAAGCTCTCGATTTGAATCATAAGATTGTTCAATGTTAAGATGTTATATCTCTAAGGGATCTAGATTTTATAGGCAAGATTTTCATCGTATGATGTTAGTGAATCCTATACGATTAATATAATTATTTAAATAATAATAAAAAGACATTTTATGATAATAATGATTACTTTAGATGATATTATATATAATTTTTTTAATATATATATATATATATATATATATATTATTAATAAATAGGATCATACGATCCTAAGATTTTCGATGTCCGTCCTACAAAAACTCTCCATCTTAGTAACCTTAAAAGCAACAACTCAATACTATTTTCAAATGATTAGAAACTTGATAATACAATTTATTTTAATAAATATATTTAGTCAACGATTTGATATTTAAAATTATTTTGCTTTAAATAACTGTAAACTGAACTAACTAAAAATGTAGTCTAGTTTTATAAATAAATAAAATAATTAATAACTTACATCCTCCTCCTCCTCCTCCTGTACCGGAATCTTGATACGGACAGGAGCTGGGAACTGCATAAATACCTGAACTGCTTTTTTTACATGATAAAATAGGGCCTGCTCTAATACGCTGCGAGACCTGGGAACTCAGTTAGAATAGAATCTGACAGCCCGGTGTGCTTCTGATGCAATGCTTCTAGCTGTCTTAGCACTTTAGTTTGAGCATTATGTTCTACTACTAATTACTCGCATCTGCTGGTTGTTGCTTTGGCACAGTAACCTTTCAGGATCTAACTAGAGCGCTATACGAAGTTGATCAGAACGAACTATTTGGTCTCATTGGTTGTACCTCAAATCAACGTTAGATGCATCTGTCTGCAAAAGTTAGATACATGGACACTCCCAGTACGCCTAGGTTCCTTGAAGAACGAGCAAGAGAGAGAATGCTCTGCTGTTGCTTAGCTCGTTGATTTACTGCTAGGAGCAGACACTGGAGCAATTATTTTAGCAGTGCAATTGTACAATGTGGAATCAAGCCATTATTGCATTTGAATACACCGTCCAAGCCGTAAATAATGATAAGCATGTGGCTTGTCGCCCCCAAGCAAGAGAGAGAAAGAAAAAAAAAAAAACAAAGAGAAATCTTGTCAAGGAAGGGGTTTACGACAAGCAGAGTTGTATTCTTCTTCACAAGGGAAAGCTTAGTGTCAGGCGAATGTGCTCCAGAGTCCGGCGGAGGCCGTACTTGTTGACAGCTGCGTTTGCGGCCCTGAAGCCTTCTCCATAAGCTGTTGATGTGTCGTGAGCGATCTGGTGCATGAAGAAATCGCCGAGCTTCTTTTCCATAGCCGACTTCCCTGCTTTCTTGGATGAAGGCAACGAGTAGGACGTAGACGAGGTGGATGAAGAAGACGGCGCATAGGAGGATGAAGATGCTACGCTTGTGGAGCTTGGCATAACCTCTGATTCAAGCCACATATGGGAAAGAACCTGGCAGATACCTTCTTCAACCTCGGGGCTCAAATTGCGAAATCCTTTGCCCAACAAAAGAATAAAGAAAAAAAAAAAGAAAACAGAAAGACATGAAAAGATATGATTATATGAGGAGCTAAGATATTTATGAAAGTGAACTTGATGATATTATTATCCTCCAATGACATTTTACACCATTTCAGGTCAAATTATATAATTGGAACTGTTTTTCCAAAGTTCACTTAGGAAGCTTGAGAGAAATCAAAGTGCTGAGTTGAATAATAATGATAATAGACTAATTGAAATGATTATGTCTAGGAATCTAATCTGCAATCATAATTCTAAAAGGAAATTGTACCTTTGAGACGTAACCAGCCATGCATTAACTCATGAGCAAGAATAGAACCCGTTAACAGTCTGCATTCAGAAGCACAATGAAACATCAGCAGTTGACATTAAGATAAACAGCAACCTCTGCGGAAACTGAATCTAGGAATCTGATTCAACTGATGACAAAGCAATTGAATGTATCCCTGGCGGCTGAAAAGTCTAATTCTGGACATTATCTTTCTTGGCAACTTTAGATGCGATCATATTTATCGGGAAGTTAACATAGCTGCCAGGTTATTTTGGAAAAAGAAGGATGCACACAACAAAATGATACTATTTTCGAAGAAGGTCCTACTTCAGGCCTCCTACACATTCTGTACCTGGACTCTAATGGTTTGCATCACAGTAGATAATCTATCTTCCTTAAAAAAAAAGGATAAGAAGCATGAAAGTTTCTGGACACCGCACCGTCAGCCCCTAGTAGTTCATCCTGGAAAGTGGAAACTAGACTCTGGTTTGCAAGACCTTTTCCTAGTAAGTTTGTTTGGTGATTGACTCTTTATGATGGTTTTCTGTTAAAATTCAATCTTTGTTATCATGCAATTGCATCCAGATAATAGAAGTGATGTTTATTAATACATATACAGTATGTATTTCAAATATCTCATTACAAAAGGTAATGATATGTGTACATAGGCATCCAACAAAAGAGTATTTTGTGACCTCATCCAGATTATGCAGTGAAAGGCCAAAAACCTGGCAGATCAGGAACATTATACGAGACAGTTGGGCATTGTCTACTACTTTGGAAAATTTGATGTTTAAACACATTTTCAATGAAACTAACATAGCTGCAAATTATTTGTCAAATTTTGGTGGGAGATTACTTATTGATGTCTTTTGGGAAATGGTCCAACTCTCGACCTCCATAGCATTATCTGTACCAACTCCATTGGCACTTTGGGTGATAGATGACATAAAATCTTCACTTAGAAAAGTGTATTTTTTGGTTAAGTCAAAAGTAGAAGCCAAAGAAAAAAATCACATAAAAGTTCCAAATGATGGATCAACTTTTCACATTGCCAAAAATCATAAAATTTCCAGCATGATCAATAACTAACCTGGGAAGACCGTATAAAATAAGAATTGCTGTGACTTCACATCGACGAGTCAACTTCTGTGGTTGGGTCCTCATGTTCAGAATTCTATTCCCTCCAATTTTGGGCCTATTATGTATCTACATTTTGATAAAAGCTAGATTCAGAAAACAAATGTCTAACAATTAATTTTAATAACAATGACTTCGTGTATCGCTTACACTGCTAACAGTTTGCTCCTCTGAAAGACATAGTCCTCTTGTTTCAGGCATATGGTGATGACCCTGATAATAAGAGAATAACTTGGAAACCAAGAACAAATTTAAAGTAAAGTAATGTGCATTCAAAGAAAGCATACATCTTTCTCTCCTTCCATGGCTTCATTAAGAGCTTGCCTTTCAACCAAGAGCATGGGAATTTGTTGATCTATTTTCATGTTCATTCCTTCATAATAGTCTCTGATTGAGTGATACAAGGACTGACAATCACCAGTATCCATGATAGCAGAATCTAGACATTCCAGGCATAAACTGCGGCCATCCCCCAAAGAAATATATCTTGTGCTTCTTGACTTTAAAGTTAAAAGTAGTAAAGTATAAGTATCATTAGGAGTTTTTTTTTGCATGCTCAATAAAGAATGATTACTATATTAGCCAACATAAACATTTCTCTTGTTAAAGTGATTAGTGCTTCGTACCTCCATTCTCTCACAACTACAACAACGAGGTGTATTGTCATGTTCATGAGAAGGACAATACTTCTGGCCCCAAAAAGGATGAGCTCTATATTCAATCAAGCCAGCTCTATTTGTTGGGATCTTCAGGATTAAAAGACTTTTAGTAAAGATGCAGTCCCAAAGACAAAGCAGAGTGATATGTAGTTCCAAGGAAAATAAATTTATATTAAGACATTCAAATATATTATCAGACATAACGAACAAATTTATAGAATGGTGCATGAGCAGCTTTAAAGATGTGATCTTACAAATTGATGGCAGACATCACATTTAGGGTGATGCAAGTCCTTGTAACATGACTTGTGGTATGGATCACTTCCGGACAAAGAAAACTAAAACAAGAAACACATTTTAGATCAGCATTCACTTTTTTTATGTATAGATATGCAAACAACTGCCTCTGCAAGAAGAAAACAATGGAAACAACATTTATGTTAAAAAGAATGACATACCTCTGTCTCACGGATAAGATTACCACAAGCATAACACCGAAAGCATTGCGGATGCCAATATGTTCCCATACAACTCAAATAATGACCATATCCTATTTCATGGTTACAACCACCACAAACTCTGCATGATATGATATACAAACACAATTTTCAGGAGCACACAACAGCTAAACAAATGAAATTGAATAAAAAACAAACCTATATCCTCTTGGCAAAAACTGCACAGGCTGATATGATCTGAATGGTGGCACACCCATACTTTGTTGGATAGCATTGGGGAGACCCTCGTCGTCATCATTTCCTTGCCCCTTACATTGTGGCACTTAAGAAAACACATTGATGAACCGCTAACAAAATCAGTGAACCAGATACCTTACGCGAGAAAAGTAAAACATGGGATTTGAAGTTCACAAGATCTTGAACTTAATTTGGACTAGCACATGATTTTGATAAGTTCTAGTCAATTGAGGCAAGTATCATACCATTAGGCTTCTTTCCATCCTCCGCAAGAGAAAGAGCAATTGCATGGTCGAGGTCTTCCTCCTTAGATAGCAATCACAGAAGTTCATCAGGCAAAACATATGAAGACGAAATGGCAACTATATCTTTTTCGCTTGACATTATGAGAATGGATCTCTATCTATATTGTATAATGATGATTGGTAGTGTAACTAAGTAAGCACATTGAGCATTATGTCAAGATCGAAAAGAACTACCACTGGTCTGAGTGGTCCATGCAACATGCTCTCTTCTCCAATTATTCGGGGCCTCCGTCCATTTGACTTCCCACAACTTGTTGATCCTCTGAAAAGCTTGTAGAGCCACTTCATGAAGGGGGACCTTCTCTCAGTGTATGTAGAATATCCTGGTATCACAGATAGTCCTGAGTTATCAATCAAGCTTTCATAATCGCCAAATATCACTGGGAAAGACATGTTGCTTTGCTGGTTGCTTCTTGCAACCAAATAACCAGAATAGGACGTCATTATAAGCTGTCTTGACAATCCAATCATCACATAGAATTTCATAGCCACTATTGATGTTATCATGGTTACAAGTTTTTACCCTGGAATGCTAGGACATGCTGCTGAGTTAAGCCCCGTCAGTCCAATCATCATAAATAGTTTCAACGCCACTATTGATGTTATCATATTAAAAAAGTTATTTCTTTTTGCTGAAATGTTTCCTCTTGTATCATAGATAGGATTTCCCAGTGCATTCTCCCAATTGTAGATTAATCATATTCAAATTTAGGAATTGTTCCTGTATCTTTATCAGAGAACAAATTAGAGGGATTTTTTTCCAAAAGAAAAACAATCTCAGACGTATTTCAGTTTGTATATATGTGGATTATAGAATTGATTCAGTGTGCAGTGTCCAGTTCATAATTGGAAATAAAACCAATTGCGTTGGGGAGGTTAATCACCATGACATGTTTATGATGGTTTTGATTTAATCAAACATAATCTTGTCTAAACTACAAAAATTCTACTCTTTTTTGAACATGGAGTCCGGTCATAGAAAACAGCAACACAAGTTCCTCGAACAAAGCAGATTTAAAGAAAAAAGAGGAGAGATTTTGACAAGAAATCCAGGAGCGTCGGCTGTACCTTGGATGCAGGCCTGAGAGGAAGAAGCCATTGGCTGGAGAGAGTCCGCAAACGTGGTGAGGAGCTGGCGGCCCGAGGCGCGTCGAAGAGATAAGGAGAGGGAAGACGAAAAGTGAAGTGATAAATGGGAGGTGGGGAAGGAAAAGGAGGCGACGTAGTGGTGGTGGAGGTGAGATGAGGAGGAGGAACAGCAGCAACAGCCCAATCACGAAGCATCTCCAAAAGCTCTGTACAAAATATATATACATATCTACATGCAAGTGCCGGGGAATGGAACAATGGAATATGTGTGACAGAGAAAGAAAGAGTTAGGGAAAGAGAAAAAGGAGAGAGAAAGAAAAAAGATTCTTCTTTAGCTGTGAAGGAATACAGGAGGAGGAGGAGGAGGAGGAGGTGGTGGTGGTGGTGGTGGTGGTGGTGAAGGAACAGAGGCGGGGTGGTGACGCGGAGAGAGAGAGAGAAAGAGAGATGCGGGAATAGCACGCACTCTTTGCCTTTGGAGAATTTTTAAAAGATTCTTCTCCCTCCTCATGTGGTCTGGCTGGTCGGCGGCGGAAATTAGTTATAATAAACAGTGTCTTTTTTTATTGCGTATGTTGTCAATAAGTTTTGTTGTGTATTATATTGCCATCAAGAATATAAGGGGAACACATGAAAAAAAAATTGAAAAAAAAGTTTCGGCTTTATCAGAAAATTATAAGTTGAGAAAATAGTCGCTACTTAGTGCATCCGGAACCCATTTAAGTCGTCGGATGGCATCCAACAGTTCCTTTTTTTTCTTTTTCGTATCTTACTAATCACCTCCACTCTCTCATCTTATTCTTCCTTCCCGCCCGCCTACTCATCAGTCGTTCCGTCCTCACCCTTACCATCTTTGAAGCGGTCGCGGTGCTCTACGACTTGGGCTCGTCGGCCGCTGGCCGCGCACGCCGCCTCCGCTTCGCCCTCCTCGAAGCCTTCAACGTCTTCGCCCCTGCACGATGTCTCCTCCTTCGTTTCGCCTTCACCCTCCTCGATGCCTCCAACGTCGTTGCCGTCTTCGTTTCGCCCTCACCCTCGTCTCTGCTGCGCCTCCTCCTCCTCTTCCGCTTCGCCCTTCTCGACGCCTCCCACGCCATCGCCACCGAGATCGATCGCGTCCGCTTCACTCTCGCCCTTCTCGACGCCTCCAAAGTCGTCGACGCCTTCGCTGCGTCGCCTTTCGATCTCGGCCGTCCAAGCCACTACGAACGATGGAGATAAAAAATGTTAAAAAAATGTGCATCATTAGATGAGATTCGACGGTGCGCGATGGTGCTAAGCAACCTCTTCAGCGTGCCCGATAAGGAGGCACTATTTTCTCTTATAAGTTTAATTTTTCTAAAGTTGATTGTAGTTAAGATAGTTTTTGTGTAGTGAAAGATCGACCACTTAAAATTCTTATGCGATTTTAAATAAAATAACTTATTTAAAATATTCTGAAATTTTTTTGCCTAATTAAAATTATACATAAAACATACCCTTTTTTTACTTAAAATACGAGAAATAGAATGGTCCACTCTCCGTAATTGATGTCGTACAACTCGCGTAAAGTAGATATTCCTAATAACAAATATAAACAACGATTACATTTTATAATTTTTAAATAGAGAGATATATTCATTTCCTATTTTCTTTTTTTCGCATGGGAAAGCAATCAATCTTTTATGGCGAATACGTGGAAACATATTAATGAAGATTACATAAATTAAACTTGGTGAGTTGACACATATTATCTTTAATAAAAAAATTGCGCCTAAATATCCGAAAAATATCATATAAATTTTTTAGTTTGAAAATAAAGTTAAGTGATCTTTAAAGGAAAAAAATTAATGTCAAGATTCACTTTTACAACTAATTTTAATGTCAAGTATTTCCAAATATAGAGAAAAAATATGTTTTTTTCCCTAAGTGGGTATTATTTTTTATTGTCAAACGCACCTATTGAATAGGATAACAAATTCAATTAAACGTAAAAGTTAAAAAATCTATTCTTGGGTAATGATTGGGAAGAAGAAATCGCAAAGTTAAAAAATTAAGAAAAAAATTTGTACCGACACTCATGGGTCGACCAGCTATGCCAATCAGTCAGTGGATATCGAGCATAAATACGTCACGAAGATGACAGTTGATGGACCGATTGTGACATTGGTCGACCAGCCAACAAATTCCACACATGACGCGAAGATGACGGTCGATGGTTCGGTCGTGGCACCAGTCGACCGATCAATTCAAAGAACGAATTCAACAAATGTCGCGACCATCACGATCGAGGAACCAGTCGAAGGACCGATTGACCGATCAGTCGATACAATAGAGAAACGGTCATATTGACTGATCGACCGATCCATAAATGCGGTCGATGGGTCATACGCTGAAGTAGTAACGACTATTTTTGAGAAGTTTATGCAAGATTTTTTGGGCATAATCAACACTTGAAGAAACCTATAAAATGAGTGTCAAATCTTGAAATAAGATTATCCAAGTAAGAGAAACACTCCAAAGCTTTGCCTAAGTCTAAAACACTTCTTGAATAAAAAATTTGTGAACCATCCTTTTCTCTTCAATATTCCAAGAGTGAGCATTAGTTGTAAAACAAAAAAGTTAGAGGAAATCTTTATAGTGAGATTTACTGAAGGTGGGAGCTTTTTGTAAGAAGTGTGTATTGCTTCTTAAGTAGAGAAGAAGGCGTGTGGTGTAAAGAGGATTGTTCTCTCCTTACAAGAAAAGAGAAAGTTAGTGAATCTCCAATGATTTCGAGGACGAGAAGTCGGAGCGGAGATGTAAACTAAAGAATTGGGTCCAACTTCGTCAATTACCTCTTATTTGCTTTTTATCATTATTTGCTTGTGATTGATTTTATCGACTTTTCGAAATTAATTTCATGATAATATTTTTATACACCAATTCACCCTCTTGTACTTTCGATCTTACATTTGGTATCTGAGTATGTTACTCTTTTTTTTTAAGATTTAAACATCTTTAGAGCTATGATATGAAGTGAATTTAGTTTTCCCCGAAGGCCAATCGATTAATCGTCCTTCGCATTTTAATGCATCAAATTTTACATATTGGAAAATTAGGATGCAGACATATGTATGTTCTATTGATATTGACATATGGGATATTATTCAAAAAGGTTTTGATTTGCATGGAAAGTCACATTTAGAATATACTAGAGGAGAAAGATTTTTAATAAAACTTGATTGGAAAGCTAAGAATATCTTTTATTGTACTTTGGATCCAACGAAATTTAATCGGATTTCTAATTGTCAAAGTGCTAATGAGATTTGGAAGAAATTTATTATTACACATGAAAGAACGGACAAAGTTAAAGAATTTAGATTGGATATCTTAAATAATCAATATGATTTTTTTCAAAATTCATGAAAATGAATTCATAAATGAGATGATCGTACACTTTAATGATATTGTAAATAGCTTAACCTCTTTGGACGAGCCAAATAATAACTCTCAAAAGGCGAGAAAGTTTCTTAAGTCTCTCTCCTCTAAATGACACGCAAAGAGGATCGTGATTGAAGAAAAAGACTAGAACAAGTTAGATTTTGATGATCTTCCCTCTTAACCGATGATGTCATAATTAAGGAGGATGAAGAAGCAGGCTCCCAAAAGGAAAATATTGACATTAAAGACAAACAAAAATGATGAAAGACACAAGTGAAGAAGATGAGGATCTTGATGAAAAGAAGCTTGCTTTATATATAAAGAAGCTTGCCAAGTATTTCAAGTTTGCCAAGTAAAATAAGAAGAATGACTTCACCAAGAGAAGATTGCCATCAATCAAGAATAAATTAACTTGCTTTGAATGTAAAAAAATTGGACATTACAAAAATCAGAGTCCAAATTTGGTCAAAAGGAAGAAAGATGGAGAAAGTTCAAAAAGGAAGAAAAAGACTCTTCCAGCCACTGAAGATGAAAGCGAAGATGAAGAAAATGACTTCAACACCTTCTTTAGTGACAATGAAGAAGCCTACATATGTCTAATGGCTATCTAACTCATCTAATTCTAGTGATAGTGAATTTTTTTTATGCATAATGAGTTTAAAATTCTTATTAAAAGAAATACGAGAGTCTAAAAATAGATTTTGCAAATTTGAGAAAAACTCTAACTTGAAATTCTTGATAGAAGAATTGAAAATGAAAAATGGTATACTAAAATCATTCTGTGAAAAACATGATCTAGAAAGTACATGATTGAACAAAGAAATTGAGAATTTAAAAGTTGAACTTAAAAATTTTTCAAATGAAAGTAAGATGTTAGATATCATACTTAGTGGATTGAAAATAAAAAGGGACTTAGTTTCAACTCCTTTGAAAAAATGATAAAATAATTTTATTTATTAAAACATCGCATGATTATGCAAGATCACGTCTCACTTGCTTTCATTGTTGATATGAAGGATATTATTTTTATTATTGCAGAATTAGGAAAGAAGTAAGTAAAGGGATGAAGAAAATTCAGATTTTAAAAAGGAAAATTTCTAATGAAAATGGACCCAAGTAAGTTTGGGTACCAAAAAGATGAGAATCTTAATTTCTTTCTTGTAGGGAGTTCCAAAGTACAATAAAGTAAATGATATTTGGATAGTGGATGCTCAAAACATACGACTGATGATGCATCAAATTTCATTATTTTGAAAAAGAAAAATGAAGGAAAAGTCACATTTGGAGACAATAGCAAAGGAAGAGTAATGGATATGGATAATGTTAGTAAGAATAGCAAAGTGTACTTGAAAAATATTTGGCTAGTTGAAAATCTAATATATAACTTGATTAGCATAAGTCAACTATGTGTTAAAAAATATTTAGTCAAATTTGGAAAGGATAAATGTTTGATACTAGATGAAACGACGACCTACACATGAGTTTTAGGTATAATAATGTATATGAAATTGATTTTGATGAAAAATGTCTTAGTGCTATGCATAATGCTTGTGGCATAGAAAATTAGGACATGCAAACTATAAATTACTAAATAAAATTTCAAATCATAAATTGATTAGATATTTGTCTAAGGTTAAATTTGAGATAAACAATGTTTGTGATTCATGTCTAAAAGGTAAAGAAACCAAGAGCTCGTTTAAATTAAAAGGAGTTATTAGTACACATAAGACTTTAGAACTTTTACATCTTAATTTATTTGGACCTATTGATGTTGTATGCTTAGGAGGAAAAATATATGTATTTATAATTGTTAATGATTTTTTCTCGTTTCACTTGTACTATCTTTCTTGCCAGTAAAGATGAAACGATCAATATGTTTTATAAATTTGTAAAAGTAAGGGTTATTTCCTTTAATCACCCCTAAACTATCACGATTTTTCACATCTAACCCCACCCTACGAACTTTATTTTTTGGGTCCATAAACTTTCGCGATTTTTCCAATTTGGTCCTTCCCTCCAATTCCGTCAAATTCTCGGTTAACTTTGATTTTTTTCTATTTGTGAAAAGTCCATTATACCCTTGCGCCCTTTTAAGTGTTAGTTTCTTTTGATTTAAAATATATAATAATAAATATAAAAAATAATTAAAAAAGGACGGGAGGACTCAAGCGACTCTCTCGTCTGAGCGCGAGCGAGCTCAAAAATTAACTTGAACAAAAAATTTCAAAAATTAGAAGTGACCGGAGGAGAATTTGAAAGTCATAAATTTGAATTGTTTTGTGAGGAAAATGAAATTACTCATAACTTTTCCACTCTTATGACACCTCAACAAAATGGGATAGTAGAAAGAAAAAAAATAGAACTATATAAGAAATGTCTAGAATAATTTTAAATGAAAGTAAATTGCCAAAGTATTTGGACGGAGGCCATAAACACATCGTTATGTTCTTGATAGAATTCTACTTTAGGCCTCTTGAGAAGAAAACATGCTTTGAAGGTTTATATGGAAAGAAACCTAATATTTTTTATTTTAAAGTCTTTGGTTGTAAATGTTATATCTTGAATATCAAAGATAAGCTTGGTAAATTTGATGCTAAATATAATAATGATGTGTTTCTTGATTATTCTAGTACAAGTAAAACTTTTAGAGTTTATAATAAAAGAACACTAGTTGTTGAAGAGTTTATTAATGTTAAATTCAATAAGGCTAATGATTTTTTGATGAGCAAGCAAGTACACGATGATGAAGAAAAAATAATTGAAGTGGAAAGATAACTTGAGGATGTGCAAATAAAAAATGAGGATTTGGAAGAAGCTAAATTTGACACTTTAAATGTGGAATAAATGGAAGAACTTTAAAAAGATGAGAACCAAATCATTCTAAGAAATTAGAGACATGCCTCATCACATCCACTTAACTAAATTATAGGTAATATAAATGATAGTATAAAAAGTAGACACTCTTTAAAAATCTATGTGTTTTTTCGACATTTCTCGCTAATTTTGAACCCAACATCATTTATGAAGCACTTAGGGATCTAAATTGGATAAATGCAACGCATGAAGAATTAAACAACTTTTTTTTTGAAATAAATCAAGTTTGAAAACTTATGGAAAGACCGACCATCTCATCATTGGAACCAAATGTGTCTTTCGAAATAACTTAGATGAAAATTGTGTCATTGTAAGGAACAAGGCTAGATTAATGGCCAAAGGTTACTCACAAATTGAAGAGATTGATTTTGACAAAACTTTTGCTCATGTTGCTACACTTGGGGCCATTATAATGCTTTTAGCTTTTGCATATTATAAATGCTTTAAACTTGTTCAAATATATGTAAAATCGACTTTTGTAAGTTGTTTTATAAATGAGGAAGTTTATGTTCAACAACCTCAAAGTTTTGAAAATCCAAAATTTTCTAATAATGTGTTTAAACTTTCAAAAGCTCTTTACGGATGGAAACAAGCTCCTTGAGCTTAGTATGAAAGATTGAGTTCATTTTTAATTGAGAATGATTTTCAAAAAGGAAAAGTTGACACCACATTATTTTTAAAACATAAGAAAAATGACATTTTAATAGTTCACATTTATGTTGATGATATTATTTGTCGTGCCACTAATGAATGATTGTGCAAAGAGTTTGAATCTCTTATGCAGAAAGAATGCAAGATGAGTCTTGTAGGAGCGCTTACGGTCTACAAGTGAAACAATTCAAGGATGAAATTTTTCTCAAAGAAGAAAAATATACGAGAGAGTTGCTTAAAAGATTCATGATGAAAGAATGCAAGCCAATCAAAACTCCCATGAGCACTACTACAAAATTGGATAAAGATGAAAAAGATAAGTCCATTGATAAAAGAGATACAGAGGTATGATTGATAGCTTGTTTTGTTTAACGACATTTAGGCCGGATATCATGTTTAGTGTATGCTTGTGTGCTAAATTTTAATCCGCTCTCAAAGAATTACATTTAATTGTTCTTAAAAGGATAATACACTACTTAAAGCATACGTGTGAATTAGACATTTGGTATGATAGAAATTCTCCATTTGAATTACATTCCTACACCGATGCGGACTTCGCCGAGTGTAAAGTTGATAGAAAAAACACTAGTGGGATGTGTTAGATGTGTTACTTTCTTGGTAGTTCTCCCATTTCATGGATTAGAAAAAGCAAAACTCAATTGCACTTTCTACCGTCGAGGACGAATACATAGCCGCCGATAATTATTGTGTACAAATACTATGGGTAAAATAATAATTTCTTAACTATGATGTAAGTTACTCAAATATATCAATGAAGTGTGATAACACAAGTTCTATAAAAATGATAAAAAATCCTATTCAACATTTTAGGACTAAACACATGCGATATCATTTCATTAGAGAGCATGTGATCATTAAAGACATTACCATCGTGACTCGCATAAAATGTGCATAGAGAATGTCATGTGAAATGATACTGGTGCACTTAATGTAATAGGGGACCCGTATGAGAAGCGAGAAGCTTCGAGATGTATTTATGTCCCTTACACTAGCCTATTGCTCTTGAACACAAAAGAAAATATCGAATGAAGTCTTAAAATTTATAAATCTTTCTACACTGTCGAAATGTGTTCTCTAAGTATACGGAGCATCATTGTAGTGCTTGAGGTTTGATCCATGAGGAACAACTTTGTAAGATCCTAAAAAATGCTTCGAAACTAACTCGATAGTGAACAAGCACTACTAGAAAACGCTGATTACCGACGGTCCGGACTATCGGTAATCAGCCCGAAAATCATCGGTAACGCAATTACCGATGGTTTTACAATCGAAAATGATCCGTCGAAAAATGCTCGTCATAAATCGATTTGCAACGGTCGAAAAAAATTCATCGAAAATATTGACGGTCAAAACCGTCAGAAAAAGTCCCGGCAGTTCGAACCGTCGAAAGTTTCCGACGATTGCAACCGCCAAAAAAGGTTGGCGGTTCGAACCGTTGAAAGTTTCCGACGGTTGCAACCGCCGGAAAAGGCCGACGGTTGCAACTGCCGGAAAAGGCCGACGGTTCGAACCGTCGAAAGTTTTCGACGGTCGCAACAGTCGAAACTTTCGATGGTCATCGTAACTGTCGATCTTTCGGCAGTCGCAATCGTCGCAAAGATTATTTTAAATATAAAAAAAAATTAGCGACCGTATCGGGCCACGGCCAGCTCCGGCCATGGCCAAATCAGGCCGCCAGTCGGTCGATCCGGCCGCTGGGGGCCGGATCTGCCGCCTGGCGCCAGATCTGGCCGCTAGCGGTCGATCCGGCCACTGGGGGTTGGATCCGCCAAATTTAATTCACATGTAATCACATGGATTAATATTATATCGTATTATTGATAAGAAAATTGATATATGTGTTAATGCATGAGTTATAACTCATAGTGTTTGATCGCTGAAATATGGCGAAAATTTGTCCAAGGCATGAAAATATGATCTTTGAAAATATTAGAATTAAGAAAATTAAAGTCCCGGTAATTGTTTCTATATATCAAAGTATTATAGATGTGATTTTTAACAATTTTTAGGAGGTGTTTTACTTAGGTAAAACATAAATGCAAAATCGAAAAATCTGTGAAATCACGATTTTTGCTCTTCGGACAAAAAATTAAATTTTGATTCCTTGATTATTTATTTTTATAAATATTTTATTTAAATCCAAATGGGGGGTAATTCCTTATTTACATGTAATGTCTTAAGTAAATGAATAAATAAATAAATAAATGAAAAAGGCAAAACCATACTCTGAAACCTCATCCATCTCATTCACTCTCGGATTTTAGCTAATCATGGGGCAAAATTTATGTTCTTCATGAGCAAAATTATCCCTAGCCATGTTCAATTGATTCTCGCATTATTAGCTACATAATTACATACCTTCGGGTGATCCCAAAATTATGAAATTTCTTCTGATTGATCCTATATGAGTCTACTTTCATTGAGATTTGAAATCAAATTAATAGGATTTCTGTAGACAAAGTTATGCTCATATCTTTAAGGTACTATCACTCTGTCCGCCGAAGTTGCTACCCGAATTTGTAAATTATGTATTAAATTCAATATGTCATGGAATTATTTGATAATTTATGGTGTTATAGATATTGATGTTAAGTTTCATTGACAATTGGAATCACTAGCAAATGATATGTATAGTGAAAGTTATAAATATTTTACCGAGCCTTACTCAGTCTGTTAGAATGGAGCTTAGAGCAGATTATGCTAGTATTGGTTAATTTTATTGTGCTCAGTACAAATAGAGAGAAATTCAAGTAATTTTATGACTTGCACCCTAGGATGTCTACAATTTGGGAAAATTAAAATTACTAGAACATGGAATGTTTATTATTTTATATAAATCATAAAATTAAGGTTACTCAATCTGTGAGGACATAGAAATAACATAAAAGTTAGGCTGAATATTAATTTTCATGAGAGCAAACCATTATGAAATAGGAAATGAAACTTTTACAGATGAATGTATATGTAATATGAAACTAAAGAAAATTTGAATGATGACATTCGGTCTTGTATATAAGAAGATATGTATTTTTCTTTACTATGTGTGCAATCTGTCATATTATTAGGTCAATCCTTATGCTAAATAGTTACTTAAGTTATAAGAGTAAATACTTAAGATTCATATACCCTTTGCAATTAATGATGTTTCTTGTGTTATAAGCTTGTGCTCGTATCATAGTAGTAATGTGTTCTTTACTATTATTGTTATAGGAGTAGAAGAGTAAAGTAGTGAAAGGAAAATGAAAACATTTTGTTAGCCCTTATAGGTAAATTGGTTTTCTCCTACTCTATGTTTTCACCTATATTTAATTTGGTGTGACATCGATTGTTATATGTATTAAATATATTTTAGTTAGGTTATGAATTGATTTCAACAAATGCAACTATGAAAAATATATATGATTGATTGTATGATTGCACATTTGAAATGCATATGTGATATGATATGAATGGATTACGAGAAGTGCAATCTTGTTCCATTTGAAATGATTGATCGAGTGATGGTATAATTAAAAAGCATATGTGGTATGTTAAGGATTGATTTAATAAAATACAATCCTATTCCATTTGAATCGGTGTTCGACATGATTCATCTTCTGATATTTGAGCTACAAGATATGGTTAATCCTTTGATCTTTGATATGAAATTATTATATGATGAATCATGCATCTGCATCTGCTTGCATCTGCATATGTGATGGTTGGAGCTAAGTACTACATCGTTGATCACGATGGGAGCCACCTCTAGAATCCAATGCATCATTTTTGTTCCCCAAATATGGGATGAGATAGACTGGAGCTAAGTGTCATACGGAGCTAAGTGCTACATCGTGGGGAGTCGCGAAGGGAACCACCTCTAGAATCCGTAGGGGCCACCTCTAGAACCCATCTATCGCTATATAATTATTCCCCGAAAGGGATGAGGTAGAATGGAGCTAAGTGCTACATCGCCGATCATGATGGGAGCCACCTCTAGAATCCACCTACCGACCACTGGCCAGTTGGTGATTCGTGCATATATATGAGTGTTGCATTGCATACACATGTTTGATATGTTTAAGTGACAATGAATGTAAATTGAGTGTAATGATTATGATTGGGATGTTATATATGTATGTAGTAAATGTATGAAGATATAGACCCTGATATTATGATTATTGCATGCTTTTCTATGTCCCTCCAAATTGATTAGTTGGTAACACATATGCTATGGGTTATCAACTTGCTGAGCTATTTTAGCTCATTCTGTTGTTTCTAATATTTTTCAGATAATTCTTGGGAATCATGCGAGATGATATTATTTGAAGGGTTCATGGTAAGATGGAAAGATTTGAGTCCTTCGTATCCTTCTATTAAAATGTCGAAGGGTTTAGTTATGTACAATTCATATGTATTATTTTGTAAGAAGGCAAAAGAATTTTGTGAAATGTAAAACTTAAGGATTATTGGTTTGCTCTGAAGGATCATTATAAATTGTGTAGTTATTTTATGATATTTTCATTCTTATGTATGTTGTAAAAGGAAAGAGTAAATTACATCACGTTTCCGCATTTCTTCATAATTTTATTTGATCGTCCGTAATGAGTCGCGAACTCTAGTTTAACTCGCAGGTTAAATCGGGGTCATGACAGCTGAGGGCCGGATCCGGGCTGCCAGCGCCCAATCCGAGCGCTGGGGGCCGGATCCGGGCCGTCGGCGCCCGATCCGGGCTGCCAGGCGGTGGATCCGGCCGCTGAGGGCCGGATCCGAACGCCCACGGCCGGATCCGGTCGCAACGGCGAGATCCGACCGCCAGCGGCGAGATCCGGCCGCTGGAGGCCGGATCCGGCTGACAGCGGCCTCCGGACGGAGAGAGAAAGAGAGAGAGACGCCGGCGCGGGAGAGGGTCGTCGGTGAGGGAGAGGATCGCCGGTGCGGGAGAGGGTCGTCGCGCGGGCCGAGAGAGGGAGAGGGAGAGGGAGAGGGAGAGGGAGAGAGAGAGAGAGAGAGGAGATGAGGGAGAGAGAGAGGAGAGGAGGAGGAATTATATATAAGGGGAAAAGATGAGAGAAGGCGGGAAAAGAAAAAAAAAAGCGGAATAACAAAATTTTAATTACTGACGGCTCCGGCCATCGAAAACGTAAATATTAATTATTTTTAAAATTACTGATGGTTGTGACCGTCGAAAATATATTTAGTTATATATAATGTTTATTTTTTATTTTATCGACGGTTTGAACCATCGGTAATCGTTACCGACGATCGAAACCGTCGATAATTGCGACGGTTTGGGCCGTCGCTAGTTATATTAATAAAATAATCCTCATATGATATTATTATAAATTTATCGACGGTTACGACCGTCGGAAATTGTGATGGATTTTGCGACGGATGGATATCCGTCGGAAATATCGACATTCCTAATCATCGAAAAATTAAATAATAATAATAATATAAAAAAATACATAATATAGTTTTTTCATTTCCGACGGTCGTAACCATCAGAAAATCCATCGGAAAAATTAAATAATAATATAATAAATTACATAATTTATTTTTTCATTTTCGACGATCGTGACCGTCGGAAAATCCGTCGGAAATTGCGACGGATGGATATCCGTCGAGAATATCGATGTTCCTAATCGTCAAAAATTAAATAATAATATAAATCATTTCCGACGGTCATGACCGTCGAAAAATCCGTTAGAAATGAAACCGTCGAAAAATTCGTCGCAAATTGAGACGGATTTCGAACCGTCAAAAATTGCCCGTCGGAAAATCACGATTTTCTTGTAGCGAAGACGCTGAAAACAAGGATAAAAAAGTATTGCGGTAAAATAATAACGAAAGAAGGTAACACAAGAAATCTAATAATTTTGGTTGTTTTCAAAATATAAGAGTAATCATGGAAATGATGACGAAATCTGAAGAGTACAAGACAATCAGTAGAAACGGATGTTAAGGACTTATAGGAGGTGCTTTTGCTAAAGGATTCAAGTTCTCCTGCTAGATCGATATGCATAAAATGATTGAATGCCCTTTCACATGTGTATTTTATTAGCTTTACAGTGAAAGACACTCGGCTTACCCCTGACGCTCTCGTGCTCGCGGAAAATCTAGTTTACACACATGAAAGTGTTCATATGTTTGACGCAACCGTCACTCTCGTGCACGATACTTAGGCGTATAAATTGAGCTTTCCTCTTTGAATTGAGCTGAGCTCTCACGATGCCCCAGTACGTAAACGTTCTTAAAGATATAAACTGAGAACAAGACAGCTACGATCACCTTACATCCGTCTCAGAGTAATAAGTATAACCCTCTTGGGTAGAACACAGGAAGCTCGGATATCACAAAGAGCGTTTAGACGATTTGAGGGAGAAACCGATTTAAAACAATCTTAGGATTACTAAGAGTCTTTTGGATGTAATGATCGCCATATGCCTATTGAAAATTAAAGGATAAACTAGAAAAATAATTTACCACATAACAGAGTAATCAAAGAATATTTTTTGAAGAAAAAGAAATATCATTGCATGTTATATTCTGCCATATTAAAATTCAAAATAAGATGACCTATAAATAGACATATAATTTCAGAATGTGGAAGATAACAACATGGAGATCATTCCTAGAAACGTAGGTGATCATGCACACACTCCACCACTAATACACTACTATCACTAATTACATTACCCCATAACCATAACTACTACATCACCACAACCATCCACTAACTCCATAATTAATTTTATTTTTTTAAAATATAAAATGACGTGGATAATATTTTTTGAATCACATTTCAACACTCCCCCTTGATACAAAACCGCAGACTTCAAATAATTTTATGAAAAAGTATGCTTGCGAATAGGAAGAGCTTTAGTGAACAAATATGCAATTTATTCATCTGTGTCACAAAATTCTAATTTGATTTCTTCATCCTCCACTAAGACACGAATAAAATGATGACGTATCTCAATATGCATTGTTCGTCCATGCATAATAGGATTCTTGGTCATTGCTATTGCTGACTTGTTATAAAAAAATAATTGTTGCTTCATTATGTGATTGATGGAGATCCAACAAAACTCTTGTTAACCATATTGCTTGACATTCAATAGATGTAACAACAATATACTCTGTTTTCGAAGATGAGAGGGCAACAATTGCTTGTTTATTTGAACACCATGAAATTGCTCCTGATCCAAGACTAAAACACTTCCTGAAGTGCTCTTTTTATCATCCAAAGTTTCTGCACTATTAGTAAAGACAAACAATATGAAATTAGAAACTTTAGAATACCAAATTCCAAAGTCCACCATGCCAACAAAATAACGCAAAATGCGCTTGGCTACTATAAAATGATGTTTTGTTAGAGAATGCATAAATCTGGATATAAGTCTAACAAAAAAAAAGAGATATCTGGTCTTGTGTGAGTCAAATAAATTAAACCATCGACCAAACTTCTAAATATTCTTTGATCAGCATGACATGTACCATCATTAAGTTCAAACTTTTCATTCACATTCATAGGAGTGGTATCAACTTTGCAATTGAGCATATTGAACATGTCCAACAAATCATTAGCATATTTCTTTTGAGAAATAAATAAGCCATCAGCACCTTGCTTCACTTCTATACCAAGAAATAAATAATTCAATAGCTTCAAATCTGTCATTTCAAAATTTACCATCATGCATGTTTTAAAATTAGTCACAAGTAATTGTAAATATCTCATATATAAAATATCACCAACATATAGCCAAACTATAACAAATTCAGCCATTTTTTAAAGTAAAGTGTTGGTTCAATTTCACTAATGCGAAAACCATTGTCAATAAAAAATGAATCAATCTTACTGTACTATACACGAGGAGCTTGCTTTAGGCCATACAAAGCCTTTCTCAATTTGTAGACTTTGTCTTCCTTGTCATTGATAACAAAACCTTCTGGTTGACTGAGATAAACATCTTCATTCAAGTTACCGTTCAAAAAAGCTGATTTTATATCAAGTTCATAAACATGCCATTGCAATTGAGCAGCTAAAATTAGAAGTAATCTCACTACTTCAAGATGAGTAATTAGGAAGGATGTCCAAGAACATTCCGATATCATCGAAGCCTATGTTTGGTTAACTCTATTTCCTGTTGTGGTGTAATTGCGTGAATGTTGTGGCTTTAATTTCTCTTTGGCCGTACTTTTAGACATCTAACTTATTATGCTTTTGATTTACTGCAATTGTCTTAGTCACGTTTAATTTTCGTTAGATCGAAAGATCCATTTATTACTTCTATCTTGCCTCATTCGAGTGAAGGGGCAGATTATATTCATTTGTAGTATTTCATTAACATAATCTTCGTCAATTTTAAGCGGCTGAGAAGCCCATTCTGATAACTATTATGAGGCTAGAGTCCATAGTAGTAGTTAGTTGTCTTAGTTTCGATTTAATTGTCCATATTGAAATCATAGAATTATATCCCATTGATCGAGAGATCAATCTTTTGTTCTGATTAGGATGAGAGATCAACTAATCAGCTATTTCCAATCCATTTATTAACGGCTTATCCCTTTTACACTCGATGAGAGATCAACGGGTGGAGGGAAAGAGTAGTTGGTCCATAGTATAAGGATTGAGGGATCATTTGCCTCATGATAGAAATTAAAAACCACAGCATTGACCAATTCATCACAAAGGATTCTTTTCTTTTGAATTCTAATCTTTCCGATATTTTGATCCTTCACTCTACTTTTCTCTTTTAATTTTGTGACAACTTTTGAGATATAAATCGGTTAATATTTTGATCTAAGTCAACAAGGTTATGACACTCGTGGTTTTCTACTCGACTTGTATACTTGCAGTAGTGTGGACTCTAGAGTAAAATTTAAATACGATTTGAACTATATTGGTCGGTGTGAGAGATCACATCTCTAAAGTTCACATCAAGTTTTTGACACCATTGTCGGGGACTTAGATAACTATTTTTCCATTTATATCTTTCATTGTTTATCTTCTTTAGTATTATAATCTTTTACATTCATCTTTCAATCCTTTGATTTTCAGAAGAATTGTATATGCCCAGGGCTAACCATAGGCAGCTGCTTGAATTAGACCTTGAAATTGATCAAACCTTCAGAAGGAGAGTGCGAGAGCATAGGGACAGAACACCTCTAACTGAAGAAACAAGTCGCACTCAATCGATAGAAGTTGAACTAAATTCTGATTTAGAAAGAGAAATGATGGCTCAACAACAACAACAACAACAACAACCTCTGGTTCCTTCCTTAGAAGATCTCTATACTCCCACTACGGATGGATTGGAGTCTGCTATTTTGAAGTCAGCTATCCAAGCTAACAACTTTGAATTAAAATCCTCTCTAATCTCAACAATTCAACAGAATAAATTTGGAGGAACCCCAGATGGGGACCCAAATCAACACATCAAGGATTTCTTAGGAATACGTGAAACAATGAAGCTAAATTGAGTCTCACCAGAAGCACTTAGGCTGAGAGTCTTTTCTTTTTCTCTAAGAGGCAAAGACAAACAATGGCTATAATCCCTTGAATCAAGAGAACTAACTACTTGGGAACAATTGGTGAAAGCCTTTTTATCTGAATATTTTCCTCCAAGTAAAACAATCAGAATCAAAAATCAAATTATCGGATTCATTAAAAAAGACCAAGAGACATTTTATGAAGCATGACAAAGATTTAAGGCACTACTAAGATCATACCCTCACCATGGTCTGAGTAAGTGGATTTTAGTTCAGTCCTTCCATAATGGACTTAATTTTACTTCCAAGATGGCACTCGATCACGTTGCGGATGGTGTGTTCACAAAGATGAATGTCGATGAAGCATACTAGCTTATAGAAGAAATAGCAAGAAACCAACATTTCTTAGCTCACTCAAGGTCCAATGAATCCATTGCCTCTACTCAGACACGTCTGGACAGCGAGGATTTTTCTTTCAAGGTGGAATATATCGTTCAAAAAGTGATCAGCAGATTGGGACTTAATGAAGCCAGTGTGGGAGAACAATTGAAGACACTAAGAGAACAAGACCAAAAGTTTCAAGGCAGGAAGAAGCGGCTCAACAGGATGCCAAGTCAAAGGAATAGAAAGAAGCCAAATGATCAAAGACTTCAGAAGGCCCTTCCAATTATTCTACATGAGTACCATTTCCTAAAGCCCTCGAGAGGAGCCGACAAGATCAAAAGTTCATTGAAATCCTAATGAAGCTCAATATATGTACCTTTTGTCGAAGCCATCCAAGAGATGTCTGCTTATGCCAAATTCCTTAAAGATATCCTATCGAAGAAAAGGAGGATACATGAAAATGAAACAGTTGCATTAACTACCAAAGCCAGTGCCATAATTCAAAATAGATTACCTCGAAACTCAAGGATCCCGGAAGCTTTTCTATACCTTGTGAAATGGGCAACAGAAGAATTCAAAGAGCTCTGTGTGACTTAGGAGCCTCTGTTAGTGTCATTCCTCTTTCATTATGTAGAAAACTTGAAAAGGGTGACATCAAGCCCACCAATATGTCCCTCCAATTGGCGGATCGATCCATCAAAATCCTCCAAGGAATTCTAGAAGATATAACGATCAAGGTAGGGAACTTCTACATACCAACCGATTTTGTAGTCTTAGATATGGACGAAGACAACCAAACTCCTATTCTTCTGGGAGGACCCTTCCTAGCTACTGCAGGAGCAGTAATTGATGTCAAACAAGATCGTCTTACTTTTCAAATAAGCGACGACATAGTGGAATTTCGATTAAACCAAATCATCAATTGCCTAAACATGGAAGATTACCATTTTCAACCTGATCATATGGACCCTCTAATCCAGAAAGTTGCATCATTCATCCATATATCCGACCCTTTAGAAGTTTCTCTTGGAGCCCAGGAACCATCACTATGGACAGAAGAAGAAGCTTAACTTCTTACAAGTCACATGCTCCCAGCACTAATGCAAGGTCTCGACAACATACAAGAGAGCCAGCCTCTCAAGCTCGGAGTAGAATCAAGCTTAAGAAAACAACCTAAATCCAAACTGAAGAAGCTAGCCCAGAATCTCAAATATGAATTCCTAGGAGAAGATTCCACTTACCCAGTGATTGTCAAGGCAAATTTGTAATCGAGTAAGCTCCTGATGCTGTTAGACAAACTAAAATTTTACAAGCATGTAATAGGCTACACCCTGGATGATCTCAAGGGAATCAATCCCTCTATTTGTATGCATCGTATTCACATGGAAAAAGATTTCAAACCATCCATCGAAGGACAGAGAAAGCTCAACCCAACAATGAAAGAAGTTGTTAAGAAAGAGGTGTTTAAGCTTCTGGATGCAGGAATCATCTATCCCATCTCAGACAACCAATGGGTAAGTCCCGTGCAGGTCGTGCCAAAGAAAGGTGGAATGACTGTCATAAAAACTGACTCAAACAAGCTTATCCCCACACGTACTGTCTGGAGAATGTGCATTAACTTTAGGAAGCTGAACAAAGCTACCAGGAAGGATCACTTCCCTCTTCCTTTCATCGATAAAATGCTGGAAAGGCTAGCAAATCACTCTTATTTTTGTTATCTAGATGGATTCTCCGAATTTCTTTAGATCCCCATTCACCCGAATGATCAGGAAAATACTACTTTTACATGTCCATATGGGACCTTCGCATACAAAAGAATGTCATTCGAGCTATGCAATGCTCCCTCAAGTTTCCAAAGATGTATGATGTCAATTTTTTTTTATTTTATCGAAGAGATTATGGAAGTCTTTATGGATGACTTCTCAACCTATGGAACCTCTTTCGAAGGTTGCCTAAACAACCTCTGCAAAGTGTTATAGAGATGTGTCGAGTCCAATTTTGTATTGCACTAGGAGAAATGTCACTTCATGGTTCAAGAAGGTGTAGTGTTGGGTCACATTATTTCAGGTAGGAGCATTGAAATTGACAAAGCTAAGACAGAAGTCATAGAGAAGTTGCCTCCTCCTTCCAACATCAAAGGAGTCAGAAGTTTCCTTGGGCATGCCATATTTTATCGAAGATTTGTCAAAGACTTCTCCCTTATTGCAAGATCGTTAACAAATCTCTTGTCCAAAGAAGATGATTTTATATTTGATGAAGACTGTTTAAAAGCTTTCAATACATTGAAGAAGGCACTCACGACAGCTCCAATTACATCACCATTTGAAATCATGTGTGATGCGAGTGTTCAAGCTGTTGGAGAAGTGCTAGGACAAAAGGATAAGAAATAACATGTGATCTATTATGCTAGTAGAACTCTAGACGAAGCACAAATCAAGTACGCTACGACAGAGAAGGAATTCTTAACTGTAGTATTCACAAATCAAGTACGCTATGACTATCTTAGTTGTGATAGAGGTCATCGGATACACCACCCTACACATGGGGACCAGCCAGCACCCCCACACACTGAAGTAAGGAAGCTTCCTGGATCGGGGACCATGAGAGGCAAAGGCTGCAGCAACGACAGGAGCTGCAGCAACGACAGGAGCTGCAGCAAGGACAGAAGCCAAAAGAAGACAAAAAGGTGCGGAATATATAGAGAGAGGAGGAGCCGAAGAAATTGGGAGGCAGATTCTAGAGGAACTTCGACCATTATTAGAGAGAAACATGTCTGATTTTATTCTATGGGATGTTTGTTCATCTCAAATGAATTGTAACTAACCAGCCCTGCTAAGGCCGAGAGGTGTCTTATGTTTATGGATTGATGTTCTTTCGTTCGCATTTTATTTTGTAGTTCTCAAAGTATGAAACTGGATATTGAGCTTTGCTTTCACTCTTATGATGTCTTTTTTTTATCATGATTTTATTGTATGCTTCTTGATTTCTTAGATTCACATTTGAGATTGAGATTTTGAATCGTCTTCATCTTGCATCCCTGATCATAGGGATATGCCAGGCTCTACGTGATTGTACGTAGAGAAATCGAGCTTTGATGAGATGATTCTCTGCTTGAGTTCTTTGTCTCCTTGTAGTTGAGAGCTCAAAGGAGTCCTTGAATCATTATCGCCTTGCACCCCCAATCGTAGCGATATGTCGGGTTCTACACGATCATACGTAGAGAAATTGAGCACCGACAATAGTGATTCTTAGTTCATATTTGATTCGTTTTAGCAATGATGTTTTCTAGTATCTAGTTTAGATGTCGGGCATCTTCGAACTCAAGACCCGAGAGGGTTGCACGCATTCTGAGATTCTGACAATAAATGATCATATTGAGGTAGACTATCATAGACATGTTCGAAGTGTGTTCGTGTGGTTTTCCTTATCATTGCTATTTTTGATTCTTCTCTGATTTTGTGAGTTTCTGTCCGAGAGGGGAAATCTCTAACCCTCATTCGTCATCGGCGGCCCAAGAGGATGGGTGACGAATGAGTTATATCTGAAGAAACTCTTAATAATCTTGAGCTGAATTTCTGAATCGTTCTTTTTGCCTCCTTCTTAAATCATCTAAACATTCTTCATGACATCTTTGTCTCTTGCGTTCCACCCGAGGAGAGTTATCTTCATTTCTCTGAGGTGGATGCAAGACGATAGTAGCTGCATTGCCCTCAAATTATCTCTTTGAAACATCAGGTGCTCAGTTGTCATGAAGCCTTGGCTCAATCCAGAAAGGAAAGCTCATTTTATGAACTAAAGCATCGTACGTGATTGCGCCAGTTCTTCAAACCTTTTCACGTGCACAACATGCGACTTCCAGCAACACGAGAGTGTTGTGGGTGAGTCGAGTGTCTTCCTCATTATGTTGATCATATATGCACGTGAAGGGGCATTTAGTCATTTTTATTCATATCGAATCGAACTAACAGAACTTAAGTCCTATAATAAAAGCACCTCCCATAAGTCTTCAACATACGTTTTTACTTGAATGTCTTACACTTTTCAGATTTAATATTCATTTTCGTATTATTCTCACATGCCTAAAACAACAAAAAAAACATTTAGTTTCCTTCACTTTATAGTGTTATCCTTTTTACTCCCATTTTCAACACTTCTTTTTGTCACCGAGTTAGTTTGAAGAATCTTTCGAGGATTTTACAAACAGTATTCCCTAAGGATCGAACCTCAAATACTACAATAATGCACCGTACGCTTGCGGATTGTATTTCGATAACGTAGAGAGATTATAAATTTTAAAATTTTATTCGACATTTCTTTCTGTGTTCAAGAGCAACACGCTAGTGTAAAGGGTAGACCTATATCTCGAAAGTTTACGCCCCTTTCACGTGGCACTCTTTGATATACACACTTTATGTGAGTCAATTATCCAAACTTAGGTAGAAATCAAATTTAAAAGAAATTTTATAAAAATAAATCAATTCTCTCCTTTCTTGAACAAAAAGACTATAAAAATGCAAATTAAACGACCTAAACTAATGCATGATTTTTCGTGCACCACAAGTCTCTCGATTGTACTTGCATTGGTCATCGGTGACCTTTTTGATACAACCCAATTGCCACCTAGTCTTTCGGTTCAGATGCGATGGTTTGGTCACCATCTCAAGCAAAGGTTATCGGTACTTGAAAACCATATACGCTCATTCAGACCAAAGAAGAAATACCAATGAAAAGTATGAAAAATACTTTGAGAGCCTGCTTCTCGGCCTCACACGGCACTAACCATCATCAACTTTTAGTCGTAACTCAACAACTATCCAATCTCTCAGCTTGCATGAAGTCGTTGAGGAATAATATACCCTCTTGGGAAAGAGACTCTAAACACGCTCGTTGCTTGAATAAAAAAATTGCCTTAATAGAAAAATAGAGAATATCTCGGGTTTGTTTCACAGCTGAACTCACGGCCTTCGATGATTCCATTCACATACCCAACCTCTCATATCGCATGCCTTAACTAAGAAATATATTATCCTCTCATATGGGAAGTTCCAATGCCTAAAAAATAGAGATTGTCCGAACAAAGGACGACATAAATGAGTTTTAAATTCAATGTGTCTTTTGAATTAAACTCAGTTCAAACTTGACCCCTCGGCCTTAAGATTTGTGCAGAGGAAGAGATTACCCTCTCAGGCCAAGACACATGAGATCAACAGAAAGGGAAACATGCTTGACTTTATCGAAAAACACATGCAAAGTCCTATCATGATATAGTACTCAATATCTTGATTGACGAACATTGAAATTTAGCTAACCTCTAAGCTTGAGATGAATTTTTACTGGGCAGATTTAATCCCTCTCGAGCATAGATAAGTTGAGAATGATTAATTCCAAAATCACCTCATGACTTCTCTTGTATATAACTATCAATCCCTCATTGACATAAATTGACAATCACCTAACATCTTGGCTCTTGATTGACGTGAACTTGAAAGGATGTGATCTCTCACACCGGCCAATATAGTTCTAGTCATATTTAAATTTTACTCTAGGGTCCACACTACTGCAAGTATACAGGTCGAGTAGGAACCACGAGTGTCGTAACCCCGTTTACTTAGATCGGAATGTTGACCTACTTATATCTCGATAGTGTCACGCATTTAAAAGACAAAGGTAAGCTAAAAGAGCAGTTAATCAGTAAGATAAAAGAGCAGAAGAAAAGGTTCTCTTGTGATGAATTGGTCAATGCTATAGGTTTTAATTCTGTCACAAGGCAAATGATCTATCGACCCTTTCATTGTGAATCAACTACTCTCTCCCTCAACTCGCTGATCTCTCCTTGGGTTAAAAAGGGATAAGCCGTTAAAAAGATGGATTAGAGGTGACTGATTAGTTGATCTCTCATCCTAATCAGAAAAGAAATCGATCTTTCGATCATCAGAATGCAATCTTTTGATCCTAATCCGAACAATTAAAATAACTCTAAGACAACTAGTCTCTATTATGGACTCTCACCTCACAATAGTTATCAAGGTGGGCTTCTCGGCCACTATAGTTAATAAAGTTATGCTAATGAAGTATTGCAAGAAGACATAATCTGTCTCTTCTCTCGAATGAGACAAGATAATGATAACAAATAGATCCTTCGATCTAATGAAGATTGAATACGATTAAATAAAGTGCAATTCAACAGAAGCACAATAACTAGATGTTTAGAAGTACGGTAGTAGAGAAATCAAAACCACAACATCAACACAATTACACCACAAAAGAAATTAAAGTTCAGCCAAACATTGGATTGGAAAATATTCGATGGTTTTTGGACATCTCTCGCATTCTTCTTCTTCTTCTTGTCCTCCTGATCCTCTGATTCGTTCCCCCTCATGCCTCCTTTATCTCCCCTTTTTTCTTCTGTTCAAGTTCAAATTTCAAAAAGTAGTTAGTTCTCTTAGACTAATTCAAAAAGTCAAATAGTAGCTCAAGTTTTGTAGAATTAATAAATATTTCAATACAAAGGTGGCAGATTTATCTTGACAATCATAAGTAAAATAAGAGATGATCAAACTCCCCCAAGCTTGGATGTTTGCTTGTCCTCAAGCAATGTTCAAGACAAAATCTTAAATTTCGACCATGTTAGCCAATTACTCTTCTCGGCATTCAGACTTTATACTCATTACTCAAGTGCCTCTTCACTTTTCCAAATGACCCAGCTTATTGAAGGTGTTTAGGCGCAAGATATTTTTAAATTCCTCCATATTCAGCTCGTAAAGATAAAGTAAAACATCGTGGCCTGATAATAAAGATGTCAATGTTGAATCCGCAAGTGCAGCATAGGCTTTTGTTTATTGACAGGCATTTCACTACTGATTGCAATTTCTTTTCATTGATCCAGTACTCATGTGGTTATCCATAGTGCACTAGGTGGTCTATGTAGCGGATTATTTATCGGCAGATCCTAGGGCAGTTGCTCTTAGGTTGCCACATGAACCCCTATGGATCTAGTCACCCAAACTCACCCAGATTCCGTAGTACACCTTTTTGTATCTTCTGGGACTATACCAGCCATCTTTTCTTTGTTTTGACTTTACTTCTTTATACTTTTGCTAGGCTTAACTGCACTGGAGCATTCAACAAATATATAATTATTATTAGGCTTAGTAGAAATAAAGTTTGAGCATGAATGGAATTAGTGGTCAAGTTTTTAAAGCTTCACTTAGCTACTTTCTTCAGACCACGACCCAACACTTAGAGTAGTGAATGGTTTCAGAGTGTCCTTGAACATGACTTAAGAGAAAAAACAAAGGGCCGAGGTTATGAGTGTGTGAAAACATCTCCTACTTTTCAGATATCATAGAAATGTTTCGATTTTCATGAAAAAAATTGTATCATGTCGTAACAATAAGAATTAAAGTGGCTGCTATGGTATAGCAATAAGAATTAGAGTGATTGGTACACATCAATAAGTAAAGAGAAAAGAGTAAAAATATACCTAGTCGCCCTCTCCCCCAAGCTTGAATTCGACACTGACCTCAATGTCCATCATGCTAGAAAGAGGGACTCGGAGGAGGTGCAAGCTCAATGTCAGTGACTTCTTGGTGTCACTGAGGGTGGTGAGAATAGAATTTTGCACCACTTCTATCCCTTGGATTTTGTTGGCATGGGCGAGACCTTGTTGTTCCAAGTTGTTGAGCTGGTCTTTCAGTGCTTGGATGTCTTCATGATGGAGGGAATTAGCCTCTACCAAATGAAGAGGAAGAGATGAATGTGAGGCATCAGGCGCAGATGAAGAGGAAGAGATGAATGCGATTCTTCTAGTTGTTCTTAGTGCGGAAGGGACTTGTAGGGGTGGATTGGTCACAAACAGGAAGGGGGTAGTGTTGCAATTGGTCATTGGACTTAGATGAAATTGTTCATCCACCAATTCATACCTTCTAAAATTGTTGTCTTCTAGGGGTTAGGCAGCAGGAGGAGTTTTGCAGGATGAGCTTGTCGCCATAAATGTCGGCCATTGATTGTGAGGAGGTCTCCTACTTGCCTCAGGAAGTCCAAATTGAGTTGGTTTGCAGGTATTGGGTCGGTGTCACCTAAAAACACATAATGCTTAGCGATTGCTGAGATAAAATTTCCACATAGAATTGGGTCATGCTCGCAGGTGGATACTTTGAGCATGGTCTGCATGAGAAAAGCTGCAAGGTTGATCTCCGAGTTAGTCTAGAGACACCATAGGATAAAAAGTTTTTTCAGTAGAGACGAGGTCCATGTCGTAGTCTTGTTTGGGCAGATGAGGTGGTGAGCAGGATATGGAGGTATTGAAAGATAGGATTTTTAAGGTTGCGGCCAATAAATTGGAGAGGGTTGTTGGCGCACACTCTTGTAAGTTGGTACCAGCCTTCATAGACAGGGAAGTCAGGAGGAAGGGTTCTTTGGCCTGCATTCGGGAGATTTAGGAAACAGGCGAAGGTGTTGAGGGTCAAACAGAAATCCTAGTTGTAGAAGCAAAAATCTATGCTATCAGACAATCATCATCAACACGGTGCACACAGAACAACGTTCCGATGAACTCTTCCGTGACCTCTTTGTAAAGGTCCCATCATTTCATGAAAAAGGGCATCGAGTGTGCCCTGTGTAAAAGAATTCTAATGTCGTCAAAGAGACCAAGTTGTTAGAGGGTGGGAAGGTCTAAGAACTTGATAGAAGACATTCTTATGCACCGCCTATTTTCCAGGTGCCATGCTTCTTCATTGTCGATTAGTCTTCTCATGTGTGATGGCCGCCGGAGAAGACCATCTGGATGTAAACAACGTCAGATGGACTCCGACGAGCTTTTAGTGTCGAAATCGAAAGATGTGCGGGTGTGCTTCATTGTTGTTGGCTAGTTTTTTGGGTGAGGTGAGGTAGGGATTGGCGAGAGTTCGTCGGTAGAAAGAAGGGTTTAAGGGGATTTTGGGGGCGATTTTTGGGGATGAAGAGGTGGGTGTGTGTCTGCGGTGTTGATGTAGGAGATCATGGAGATGTGGGAATTTGAGGCGTCGCCGGCTCGAACGTGTGGGGATGGACAGGTTGGTCGGTTGAGTAGATATGCTGATAGATTTTATTGGGATTCTTAACTGAATCTATGTGGTGTACTTTTCAAGTGATTTTATGAGTCTTGGGGCTGATGTGAAAGCTGACGTGGCCGATGACAGTTTATTCAGTTGGGTTGCCTCCTAGTAGCACCTTTTTTTAAAGTCGTTGGCTCGACATAGTGACTAGATTTTTAGTGTTTCGGCTGCAAGTACAAAACTTCCTTGAATTCTTTGATGACGGGATTGTATCATTTCAACTTTTGTCCATTGACTTTAAAAAATTTTGAGTTATCATTTTTTACGTCCACTGCTCCATGAGGATAAACTCTCTCAACGGTGAATGGTCCTGACCACCATGTCCGTAGTTTTTCTGGAAAAAAGACATAGGTGGGAATTGAATAATAGAACCTAGTCGCCCTCCTTAAAATCCTTCTATAGTATGCGGCTATCATTCTATTTCCTTATTCATTATTTGTAAAGACGAGAGTTGTTGTAAGTATCTAGCCTTAGTTCATCTAGCTCGTTGAGCTGCAACAGTCATTTTTTGGTAGCTATTTGGAAGTCAAAATTGAGCGCTTTAATTGCCCAAATGCTTTATGCTCCAGTTCTACTGGTAGATGATAGTGTTTGTCGTAGATCAGTCTAAATGGTGACGTTCCTATTGGTGTTTTATATGCGGTGCGATATGCCCATAATGCTTCATTCATTTTGTTACTCCAATCCTTTCTTGTTACAGAGACCGTTTTTTCCAATATCATTTTGATTTCTCTGTTGGAGACTTCGACTTGCCCATTAGTATGTGGGTGGTACACAGTAGAGACTTTGTGCTTCACTTCATATTTGATCAACAAGTTTTCAAAACTTCTTTCAATAAAATGCGACCCTCCGTCACTGATAACCAATATGGGCACTCCAAATCTTGGAAAGATACAGTCTTTGAAGATCTTGGTAATGGACTTTGAATATGCTGCAACTTTGGGAACTGCTATGATCCATTTTGAAACATAGTCTACTACTAAAAGTATGAATTTGTAATCAAATGAGGAGGGAAATGGTCTCATATAATCGACTCTCCATAAATCAAAGATTTCAACTTCTAGTATCAGTTGTTGAGGTGCCTCATTTCTTCTGCCTATGTTTCCCGATCTTTGACAAGTATCACAAGACTTTGCGAAATTAGTTGCATCTTTGAATAGAGATGGCCAATAGAAACCTGTCTAGAGGACTTTGGAGGCTATTTTCTAATGTCCTTCGTGACCGCATAAGGGGATGAATGGCATTCCCAAAGTATGGAAGATTGTTCTTCTTTTGGGATGCATTTTTAATAGGAAAAAAGGAATATGTGGATCCAAAATAGGTCCACGTATATGAACTCACCCTTGATTGATAAATCAATGGTGATCCTTGATAAACATTTTTTTTAGTGAATTTAAAATGGATTTAAGACCATCATTGATTTGTAAATCAATGGTAGTCCATATATGTGGATCCATCTTGGGTCCACACAATCCTCAATCCCTTTTTGATATATTCCATTAGCACATTTTTAAAAAAGGTATGGCTCATTCTAGAAATAATGTTTGATGTCAGAGAAGAATTTCTTCTTTTGTTGATAAGAGAAATATGGGCGTAAGATTCTTGAGGCCAAATAGTTAGCATAATTCGCGAACCAGGGAAGTTCTGCATCTTGAATTGAGAATAAATGGTCATCTGGGAAGGAATCATCGTTGTTTGATAATTGGCGAGGTCGTTTCCTTGTTCTGATAATTGAAGTCGAGAGAGATGGTCAGCTACTTGATTTTCTGCTCCCTTTTTGTCTTTGATTTCCAAATCAAATTCTTGTAATTAAAGAATCCATCAGATCAATCTAGGCTTGGCATCTTTCTTAGAAATGAAATGTTGGATAGCTTGATGGTTGATATAAACGATGACTTTAGAACCGACTAGATATGATCTGAATTTGTCCATTGCAAATATGACAACTAAAAATTCTTTTTCTGTCATGGCGTAATTGATCTGTGCTTCATCTAGAGTCCTGCTAGCATAATAAATCACATGTTGTTTCTTCTCCTTTCTTTGTCCTAGCACTGCTCCAACCGCTTGATCACTAGCATCGCACATGATTTCGAACGGCAGTGTCCAATCAGGTGGTTGGATAATTGGGACTGCTGTGAGTGCTTTCTTCAATGTATTGAAAGCTTTTAAAAAAATCTTCATCAAATATAATTCCTTGGATAGGAATTTTGTTAATGGCCTTGCGATGAGAGAAAAATCATAGACAAATCTTCGATAAAATCTGGCATGCAACCCAAGGAAACTTCTAACTCCTTTGATATTGGAGAGTGGGGGCAACTTCTCTATGACTTCTATCTTAGCTTTATCAACTTGAATGCCCCTACCTGAAATAATGTGACCCAACACTACTCCTTCTTAGACCATGAAATGACATTTCTCCTAGTTTAATATTAGATTAGACTCAACACGTCTCTATAACACTTTGCAGAGGTTATGCAGGCAGCCTTTAAGGAGGTTCCATAAACCAAGAAGTCATCCATAAAAACTATCATAATTTTTTCGATAAAGTCAGAAAAGATTGACATCATGCACTGTCATGGACGTGCTCCACAAATATCATTTCAACATAATCTTACTTTTAATGAGCATTTTAAGTAAGTTTAGATGCTTATATAATCATGGTTGCATGTAGGAATTAACCCTTGGATTAAAGCATAATCAAAATTAAATTATCGATAAGCGTTATAAAGAAATTATATAAGATTATTAAGAATAAATTATAATAATTGTAGATATTATAATAAATATGTTTAATTATGATTAACTAATGTTAATTAGAAGTTTAACACTAATTTTTAACTAAAAAATATGATTGGACCTCCATTTCAACCAATAGGGTTTCAAGCAGCTGAAGCAGGCAGCTCACCAGCTGCTTAGAAAACGATTTTTCCAAACTGTCATATGATGTGTTAAAATTCTGGAAAAAAATATATAAATCATTTATTCGTATTATCTGCAAGCTGAAAAATTTCGAAGACCAGATCAGTTGTCGAACAGCCTGAGGAAATTTGACAAGTTCGCTGGGTTAGGGTGAATCTGCGCGTCCGAAACTGACCTACAACTTCATAAGATCATATCTTCGTGAGTAGTTCTTCATAAATCCTGAAAATTTACATGGTTCATCCTCCCGATGTTAGCTTTCCATGACCACAAGAATCATAAAAAAGAACTTCTGTAGAGGAAGTTATGAACCGAGAACCGTAGGTCGCTCACTCTGTCCCGAGTCAGAGATAGGTCCGCCTTGTAGATTAGGGTATGATTATTTGGATGTGTAGAGGTGGAGAAATAAATTTTTCATTTCATAGTAAGTCTTCTGTCAGATTCTAGGACATTGACAGATTGCGACCCGAATTAACTATTTTTTATATAGCGAGTTAAATTCTTTAATTTTTATGACAAAATACTAATGAAGTCTAGTTTTCAGAAAAATTATTCCCTAGTTAAATGGACAAGTATGAAGAAATATATAAATCAATATTTCAGTGACACACAGTCTGTCAGGGCACAAACCCTAGGTCAGATTGCTTGCGATGTCCTAACTTACTCACTTGGAATTTGATAATGATATTTGGGGATTGGAAACCTTAGTATGTCTAGATTCTAATTAATCCAGAATCATAAGATTTGCCTATGTTGATAAACACTCAGTCTGAAACCCTGAAACAGCACCTAGTTAAGCTTTGGAGAATTAAAAAGTTTTAAGTGTGGAATAGCTTATGAATATAAATGTCTAAAATTAGAAATTGGTATTAGAGGAGGTTATATGTATTTTAGGATGCATAAGTATTCATAAATCATGAGCATACATTACATATTACCTTACTAGTGATTGGGAAGTAAGAAGATATTATTGTTTGTAGGAAAACCTCAAGTTGCAAGTGAAAGGGAGGAAATTTAATAAACCTCCTTGAAGTGATAAAGTACAAGGTGAGTGGGTAAATTTACAACATAGCAAAATGTTATATGTTAGTTCTTTTATTTATGATATTATTTCAAGCAAAGATTATTAGTATTATTATTATTGAAACATATCTTGAACTATGAAAAGTATTTATGATATTTTTCAATGATTTTATATGAGATGGAACAACCTTTTACATGAAAATGTTTTCAGGAAACAATGCTTGTGAAGTTAAAATAAGTTTTATTTGATAATGATATGAGATTATGACATGTGTATTTTGATATTGTTAAACTCCGTGTGTTCATTAGCCATGCTGTTTGAAAAAGGTTTTTGGGACCGCATTCGATATACATGAAGCCTTTGGGGCGTATATCGGGTGTCTTTGCCCTTTGGGGGCTGCTCTGCGTGCACGTATTGACCCATGATCGCTCTGCGTATCTGAGAATCATGATTGGGTGGCACACATGATTGGGATACGTATTGACCCATGATTTGCTCTGCGTATTTGAGACTCTTGATTGTGAAGCTCTGCTTAACGGTATGACACACAATCATAGAGGGATACATATTGACCCATGATTTGCTCTGCGTATCCATGACTCTTGATTATGAAGCTCTGCTTAACTGTATGACACATGATTATAGAGGAATACGTATTGACCCATGATCGTTCTGCGTATCTGAGAATCATGATTGGGTGGCACACAATCATGATTGGAATACGTATTGACCCATGATTTGCTCTGCGTATCTGAGACTCTTGATTGTGAAGCTCTGCTTAACTGTATGACACACAATCATAGAGGGATACGTATTGACTCATGATTTACTCTGTGTATCCATGACTCTTGATTATGAACATCTACTTAACTGTATGACACATGATTATAGAGAGATACGTATTGACCCATGATGAGTATATGCAATGACACATGTGTGGAGTTTAACTATGAATATGATGATATCTTGAATAATTTGTATTTATGTAAAAGTTCATATGATTTGAAAAGTTATGTGAAATGAGTTATGCTTTAAATGTTTTCTCATACGAAAGAAATGTGGTTATTTAAATGTTATATGCACTCGTATTGTTCCCCTATGTTGTACATTTATTCCACTCACTGAGCAAACGATTGTTGCTCACATTACCCTTGTTGAATTTTTCAGATAATTATAAGTTCTTGAGTTGAGTCAACTCGAAGCTTGCCTTTGATGCATATAGAAGAGGTCGAGCCGTTGGAGCACTTTTATTTTCTCTCAACTTTCATTTTTAAAAAGCATGCATGTAATAGATAAACTCGAGAGTTGTACTAGAGTTTATCAGAATCATTTTGTAAGGTTGTATGAGACTTGATCCTGTGGGGTTATATGTGAAACGGTTTGTGAAAAAAAATATATAATGACCATATGCGAATGTCATATCTTATATTTTTTTTTAAACTTTGATGAATATATGTCCATCTTTTGTATGTGTTGGCTAATAACACAAGAAAGTAAGGGAGGGAGGTTTTGCCGATTTTATTTTTGGAATGGCTAAACGTAACTAAGATTTATGATAATTGGGATTAGCACTTAGTCACGGAGTTGGGTGTGACATGCACCTTTAGAAACTTGCAGGAGCATTGCATAACCCAAATGACATTCTTCTATATGCAAAGGTCCCATATGGACATGTAAAAGTAATCTTTTCCAGATCATCCGGGTGAATGGGGATTTGGAGAAATCCGGAGAAGTCGTCTAGATAGCAAAAATAAGAATGACCTAACCTCTCTAGCATCAATAAAGGGAAGGGGGGAAGTGGTCCTTCCGGGTGGCCTTGTTCAACTTTCTGAAGTCGATGCACATCCTCCATCCTGTGTCAGTACGTGTGGAGATAAGCATATCTGAGTCGGTCTTTATCACTGTCATTCCACCTTTCTTTGCCACAACCTGCACGGGACTTACCCATTGGTTATCTGAGATGAGGTAGATGATTCCTGCGTCCAGAAGCTTGATCACTTCTTTCTTCACCACTTCTTTCATTACTAGGTTGATCCTTCTTTGCCCTCAATGGAAGGATTGAAAGATTTTTCCATATGGATGCGATGTATGTAAATGAAGGGGTTGATTCCCTTGAGGTCATCCAAGATGTAGCATATGACATGCCTATAGAATTTCAGCTTGTCGAGAAGCATTTGAAGCTAACTTGATTCCAAATTTGCATTGACAATCATTAGGTAAATGGAATCCTCTCTCAGGAATTCGTATCCGAGGTTCTGAGGCAACTTCTTCAACTCTAATTTAAGTTGTTTCTTTAGGCTGAATTCTTGTTAGAGCTTGAGAGATTGACTCTCTCGTTTGTTATCTAGACCTTGCATCAATGCTAGGAGCATGTGACTCGTGAGAAATCAAGCTTCTTCTTTTGTCCACAAAGATGGCTCCTGGATTCCAAGGGAAACTTCCAAAGGATCAGATATATGAATGACTGATGCAACTTTCTGGATTAGAGGGTCCACATGCTCAGGTTGAAAGTGATAATCCTCCATGTTCGGACAGTTGATAATTTGATTCAATCGAAACTCCACTATGTCGTCGCCTATTTGAAAAGTAAGACGACCTTGTTTGACATCAATCATTGCTACCGCAATAGCTAGGAAAGGTCTCCCTAGGAGGATGGGCATTTGGTTGTCTTCATCCATGTCTAGGACTACAAAATCAGCAAGTATGTAGAAGTTCCCTACCTTGATCGGTATGTCTTCTAGAATTCCTTGTGGGATTTTGATAGATCGATCCGCTAATTGGAGGGACATATTTGTGGGTTTGATATCACTCATTTTGAGTTTTCTACATAATGAGAGGGGAATAACACTGACAGAAGCACCTAAGTCGCATAAGGTCCTTGAATTTTTCTATTGCCAATTTCACAAGGTATAGAAAACTCCCAGGGTCCTTAAGTTTTGGAGATAATCTATTTTGAATTATGGCACTGGCTTCGGTGGTTAGTGCAAGTGTTTCATTTTCCTGTATCTTTCTTTTCTTGGATAAGATATCTTTAAGGAATTTTGCATAGGCAGACATCTCTTGAATGGCTTCGGCAAAGGGTACATTGATATATAGTTTCTTTAGGATTTCAACAAACTTGTCGAACTGCTAATCATGTCGGCTCTTTTCGAGAGCTTTTTGGTGTGGTACCTATGTAGAATAACTAGAAGGGCCTTCTGAAGTCTTCGGTCATTTGGGTTCCTTCTGTTCCTTTAACTTGGCATCCAATTGAGCTGCTTCTTCTTGCCCTAAAGTTTCCATGTTCTCGAGTGTTGAAACTTCTGGTCTTGTTCTCTTAGAGTCTTCGATTACTCTCCTGCTTTTCAAGGTTACGGCTTGGACTTACTCTTTCGAATTCTGCTCTATTTTTCCTGGTAGAATTCCCCGTTGTCTCGAGGCGGATGTAGCTTGTTGAGCTATTTGTGTTTCCAGTATCTTGTTATGAATGGAAAGGCTTCCGATCTTCTCAAACATCTTTAGCATGAGGGCATCTTGTTTATACATTTACTTCTCCATCATAATTCAAGCTTGCTCATAGAGGATTGCCCTTGATCAATAGGAGGATTCTGAGGTTGCACCCTTTGATTGGATATGTTCTGCCAATCAGGAGCTTAAGCTTGTTGAGAAAATTTCGAATTATTTTTCCATACAGGGTTGAATGTATTGGAATATGGGTCATTATTGGGAGGATATGAGCCTATTGCATTTGCTTGGTGCTGATGACCTTGTTGTCTTAGTAATTTGCAATGTATAAAGATATGACAGATGAGCCACATACTTCACAGCATTTGGCTATCATATTAACAGTAGGGGTGGCTTCATTGAGTCCCAATCTGCTGATTGCCTTCTAAACGATGTACTCCACCTTGAAAGAAAAGTCTTCACCATTCGGTCGTGTTTGAGTAGAGGCAACGGATTCATTGGACCTCGAATGAACTAAGAAATGCTAGTTTCTCGCTATTTCTTCTATGAGCTGGTATGCCTCATCGACATTCTTCTTTATAAATACACCAACCAGCAGCATTGTAGATTGCCATCTTGGAAGTGTAATTTAATCCATTGTGGAAGGACTGAACTAAAATCCATTTACTCAAACCATGGTGTGAGAACGACCTTAGCAGTGCTTTGAATCTCTACTAGGCTTCGTAAAGTGTCTCTTGGTCTTTTTGGACAAACCCGATAACTTGATTTCTGATTCTGATTGTCTTACTTGGAAGAAAGTATTCAGATAAAAAAGCCTTCACCAATTGTTCCCATGTCGTTAGTTCTTTCAGTTCGAGGGACTATAAACATTGTTTGGCTTTACCTCTCAGAGAAAAGGCTCCATTTAGCTTCGTTTTTTCACATATTTCTAAGAAGTCTTTGAGGTGTTGATTTGGGTCCTCATCTGGGGTTCCTCCAAATTGGATTTGTTGAATTGTCGAGATCAAAGAGGATTTTAGTTCAAAGTTGTTAGCTTGAATATCTAGCTTTAGAATAGATGACTCCAATTCATCTACAATAGGGGTATAGAGTTCTTCTAAGGAAGGAACCAGAGGTTGGTAGGGGTATAGAGTTCTTCTAAGGAAGGAACCAGAGGTTATTGTTGCTCCTGCTGTTGAGCCATCTTTTCTCCTTCTGAATCGGAGTTTGGTTCAATTTATGTCCATTGAGTGCGACTTGTTTCTTTAGTTAAAGGTGTTCTGCTCCTACATTCCCGCACTCTTCTTCTGAGAGTTCAGTCGATCTCAGAGTCTAATTCAAGCAGTTGCTTGTGGGCCTGGGCATATACAATTCTTCTGAAATCAAAGGATTAAAAGATGAGTGATAGAGATTATAATGCTAAAAAAAATAAATAACAGAGGATATAAATGGAAAACAACAATCTAAGTCCCCAGCAACGACGTCAAAAACTTGACGTGAACTTGAGAGGATGTGATATCTCACACCGGCCAATATAGTTCTAGTCGTATTTAAATTTTACTCTAGAGTCCACGCTACTGCAAGTATACAAGTTGAGTAGGAACCACGAGTGTCGTAACCCTATTGGCTTAGATCGGAATGTTAACCTACTTATATCTCAATAGTTGCACGAATTTAAAAGACAAAGGTATGATAAAAGAGCAGTTAATCGGAAATAGTAGATTCAAAAGAAAAGATTCTCTTGTGATCAATTGGTCAATGCTATGGGTTTTAATTCTCTATCACGAGGCAAATGATCTCTCGACCCTTTCATTGTGAATCAACTACTCTCTCCCTCAACTCGCTGATCTCTCCTTCAGTTAAAAAGGGATAAGCCGTTAAATAGATGGATTAGAGGTGATTGATTAGTTGATCTCTCATCCTAATTAGAAAAGAAATTGATCTTTCAATCATCGGAATGCAACCTTTTGATCCTAATCCGAATAATTAAAATAACACTAAGACAATTAGTCGCTATTATGGACTCTCGCCTCACAATAGTTATCAAGGTGGGCTTCTCAGCCGCTGTAGTTAACAAAGCTTATGCTTATGAAGTATTGCAAGAAGACATAATTTGTCCCTTCTCTCGAATGAGAAAAGACAGTGATAACAAATAGATCCTTCGATCTAATGAAGATTGAATGAGATTAAATAAAACTGCAATTCAATAGAAGCACAATAACTAGATGTTTAGAAGTACAACAGCAGAGAAATCAAAACCATGGTGTTGGCACAATTACACTACAAAAGAAATTAAAGTCCAGCCAAACATTAGCTTCGAAAATATTCGATGGTTTTTTGACATCTCTTGCATTCTTCTTCTTCTTCTCGTCCTCCTGATCCTTTGATTCATTCCCCCTCCTGCCTCCTCCTTTATCTCCCCTCTTTTCTCCTATTCAAGTTCAAATTTCAAAAAGTAGTTAGCTCTCCTAGACTAATTAAAAAGGTCAGATAGTAGCTCAAATTTTGTAGAATTAATAAATGTTTCAATGCAAAGGTGGTGGATTTATCTTGACAATCATAAGTAAAATAAGAGATGATCATTGAACTGTTGCTAATAAGTAAGAACACCCTCTTGGGTGGAAGAATTTGATATGACAACTTAGAGCATTCTATTTAAACCATTAATAAACGAAAACACATCAAAGCAAGGAATGTAGAAATAGAACAAGAAACATAAGAATGGATAAATTATTGTAGAGAACTAAAAGATAGAAGTAGCTATTTGAAAACAAATATTACTTCAATATCCCCGAAGCTAGCTAGTTGTTTAGCTAACACCCATGTTCATCAAAAGTTTCATAAAAATCTATATAAAATAAAAGAAGAAAATAGTAAAATATAAAGGAAGAAGATGCACCAGCTTCCTCCTTCTCTAGCTCCCAACTTGATACCGAAAAAATGTTGAACCCTTTTCTTTGGCTGCCTCCTTTTTCCTTTTATTATCTATAGCTTTGCTTTCCTTTCCACTGCTCCTTTGTCCTTTTCTGCTTCTTTTCTGCCCTTGGAACCTTCCTACAAGTACCAAAAATGAATATGCAGCTACATGACAGTCTTTTTTTATCTTCTAGTAACAGAGCGTGTCATATGAGAAGAAATGGTACCCGATCAGGTGACTCACTTGTGTGTATCTTACCGCATTAAGCTTTTCTTCTTTTTCCTCTTCAAAATTGCTCCACCTCAAAAGTTTCATTATGCTCTAAGGTCTTGCAATAGCACAAAAAGTAATTTGTTGTAAGGTAACAAAACTTTCAATAATCATTAAATAAGAAAATCGAGAATTATGTCCACAAACATTCACAAAAAGGTATAAAAATCAAGTTATATATATATATATATATATATATATATATATAGGTATGAAGTTTCCTTACATCAGACATCTAGGAGATTTCGAAAAAATTCAGCCTAAAAATGTCTGACTGTTGCACATTTCCTTCTGACTGATCAAAGTTTTTGTGAGGCTAGTTGACTAGTCATTCAACGGGTCATGGCATTTCATTTCTCAATAGCACTACCTATCTTGGTCGATTCGAGCGATCGACCAATCGAAGCAAATTCTTCAATTAGTGAGCATACTGGTCAAACTGGTCGACCTGTGGACCGGTGACATTTTTATTTGCACAGTCAAATATCTTTTGACTGGTCCATCGACAAGTTGGATAGGTTCGACCAATCGTAGTAAAAATTTTATTTTTGACTATTAACTTTGTGAATTGAGGCACCAACATACTATTAACATTGCATTTCATCTTATTTCTATTCATTTTTCAATAGCGTGCATCATTTATGAGCTTATTTATTTTAATTTTATAAAAATAAAAATATTTCTAAGTTTTGTATTTTATTGTAGAAAAAGCAAGAGAAAGGAGCTACGAAGTCACTAAAGAAAATGACACTCAAATCCAAGTTAAAATGGAGCCAGAAATAAAAAATTAATAAAAGTTGTCAATGTTGAAAATTGAATATAAGGTCATCATAGGTAACAACCATAACAGTAAGGATCATGACAGGTTCAATTTTGTACAAAAATCTTGCCCGAGTCATGGGGAATGATCAGATTGTTATGTGAAATCACAATTTTTACTTTGATTTGGACATCGTGAAATCTCATTACGGGCTGTGAATTAGAAGTAGAAGATTTAAAACCTACTGTTATATGTCCTTATAGCTAGTTGATAGATCAATCAAGTATCCTCATATAATTCTTGAAGACATACCACTAAAAGTTGGAAATTTTGAACTTTATTGTTCTTGATATGAATGAATACCTAAACATTCCTCTTATGTTGGGAAGACATTTTTTATGTATTGTAGGAGTACAATTGATGCTAAGGAGGGTAGATTGACATTTTAGGTTGGATAAAATAAAATAGAATTCAATTTAGTTCAAGTCATCAGTAGTCTAAGTTTTCATAATGAAGATTTAGGGGACAAACATATTGATAAGCAAGTGGAACAAGTTTCTGAAATAATTCATACTGAATTTCCTCCTCAAAAATATCTTATACTTTATCAATTAAGGGAAATAGATGATCCTAAAGACAAGGCTTGTCATTCTGTGTCGGATGCAACTAAATTAGTAAAGAAATTAGAAATTCAAAAAGTAATGCAAGATATTTTCACTACGTAATCAAGGTTAGCATTGCTAAGGGGGAGAATTTTCTTAAATTAGAGCTCAAGACATTGGCTAGTAATCTAAAATATGAATTATTAAGGGAGAATTCTATATATTTAGTGATAATCAGTGTCAATTTTCCCCAAAATTAAGCTTAGGAGCTATTGAAAAAATTGAAGAGATACATAGAGGTTATTGACAATGCAATTGATGATATTAAAATAATCAAGCCCTCAATTTGCATGCAAAGGATTCACATGGAAGGAAATTATAAGCCCACAATTGAATGTCAAAGGAGGTTGAATTCAATAATAAAGGAGTGAAGAAAATTTCTAAATATTTTTAGTGATCAAATCATTTATTTAATTTTCAGATAATGAATGGGCCAATCTAGACTAAGTTATTCCAAAAAGAGGTGAAGTCAAGTTATGAAATCTGATTCAACCAAAGAAGATAGGCGGCTTAAGCTAATTTCCACTAGAATAGTGACTACCAAAGAGGATAGGCGGCTTAAGCTAATTTCCACTAGAATAATGACTGATTGGAGAATGTGTATTAATTCAAAATTTTAAACAAAGCTACAAGAAATTATTACTCTTCACTTTATTTCGTTGATCACATACTACAAATATTGGCCAAGCATTCACATTTTTGTTATTTGAATGACTACTCAAGATTTCTATAGATACCTATTCATCCTCAAGATGAGGATAATACAACCTTTACGTGTCCGTATGGAACATTTGCATACAAAAGAGTGTCATTTGGTTTATGTAATGACTCAACTATATTTCAAAGTGTATGATTTCTATATTTTTTAGATTTTATTGAAGATATTATGGAGGTTTTTATTGATGACTTTTTGTATATGGATATTTTTAAAAATTTTCTATAAAACATAGTAAAAGTACTACAAAGATGCAAAAAGTCCAATCTGGTTCTCAATTGAGAGAAATGTCATTTCATGATTCAAAGAGAAGTGGCCTTACATCATATTATCTCCAAAAGAGGAGTTGAAATGGGCAAAACATTATTGAGAAGCTGCCACCACCTAGAAATATTAAGGGAATAAGGGGTTTCTTAGGTCATGCAGGTTTCTATAAGAGGTTTATAAAAAAATCTTTCAATAATACATAGACCTCTTACAAAAATGTAATTTGAAATTATTTTTTTATGAAAATTTCCTAAGAGCTTTTAATAAGCTAAAACAAGCTCTAATATTAGCTTCAATTGTACAAGCACCAGTTCCTACTATTTGAAGCGATGTATGATGTAGGGGTAGTTCTAGGTCAAGAAAAAGATAAAAGATATCATATTCTGTGCTATGCTAGCAAGACCTTTTGAGAAACTCAAATCAGTTATGCCGCCACTATAGAGGAGTTGTTAGCTGAGGTTTTTTTTTTCTTTATGATAAATTCAGGTCATATCTAGTTGGAGCTAAGATACTAATCATCAAGTAGTAAGATATCTCATTTAAAAAAGGAATCAAAGCCAAGGTTGATAAAATCAATTTTATTAATTGATATGGTGCTAATTGAGTATTTATGCATTAATATTGATATAATTATCAACTTATTAAAGATATACTTCTGCTTATTTGATTATATATGTTAAAGATTTCGGAGTCTACACCATTTCTTTACATGTTTCACGGACTTCCGAATATCGGCACAAAGGCTTAAAAGCACCACAAACTGAGAACTATACGGCCAGCCCGTATTGTTATCATGATCAACCGTATTGGACGTCGTCAGGCCGTATCACACTCGCACTAGAAAACACGGTCCGACCGTATTGAAGGACAATAGACTGTATCAAGCAGATGACGGTCATATTACACTCGCATTGGAAAATACGACCTGCCCGTATTAGAGACATCGTGCCCGTATTGGAGTGACCCAATGATCACTAGCTGATCACTATAGGTTTTTACCCCATTTTGGATGCATTTCACCCCTATTGAATCCCTAAATTGTCCAACTTTTGGCCAATTGTGTTTGAAATGCATGGATTGTGATAACTAGTTGATATTCCTCATTTTATACTTAATTCCATGTGCATAGAGGTTCTGAAATGCCAAAATCCATTAATATTTCAATTCTATGCCAAGTTATCATTTTTCCATTGCCAAGTTATCGTTAAAGGGCAAAACTGTCATTTCGATTTGCAAAACTATCAATTCTGCACAAAGGCCTTAAGCAATCATTATATTATTGTCCTAACTCATTGCTGTTCAAATTTGACCACATTTGGATAACCACAACTAAAGTTATGACAAGTTATCTTTTTTAAGGCAATTAAGTTATCGTTTTGACATCCAAGTTATCATTCCTATGAAATATTATCCACATTTGATTTCTGACCTTATTCACTTGCTATATTAATCCCTTGGATGCTTCTAATGCCTTGAACCACTTGTAGTTGGATAAATTTCATGATTAGTACAAAGTTATCATTTTCGGGTTCCAAAACTATCAATTTTTCATATCGATTTTCATTCTTGCACAACACCAAATCCCATTTGATGTTTGAGCTGACAACTATCATTATCCTAATCCTTATATGTTAAAATCTCATTTAAGGATCTTAATGCTTGCTGTTTTGGGTTTTGTAGCAGGGAAAACAAGTTGAAAAAAGGTGAAAAAAGGTGGGGGGACCACTTGCTTTTGCTGTCCAAAAGCTGCAGCAGCAACTGGAATTCCTGGACCATTGGACAGGTGGCTCACATCAGGGGCTATGAAACAATTTGATGCTGATCTAAGGGTGGAAGGAAGTCATATATAAGCTGAAGAAACCATGGAATCAAAGGGAGCCTCCATTTGGAGGGCTGCTAGACAGGAAGCTGAAGTGGAGAGGAGGCTGGAGAAGACCAAGCTACTGTTGATTTCTCCTGTTGATAACTCTTAGTTCAGGATGTTTTCTATCAATTCTTCCTACTATTGTGTATCAATCTTTTTAATTATGAGGAGCTAAACTACATTTCTCCTAAGATAGGGTAGTAGTCTAATTAGTTATGGATGGGATATGGACAAATCTGATTTCCTGCACTGAAATCTGATTTCTGGTTTTGCAATTTCTGATTCCTATTTCTGAAATCTGTTTATATGAATCTGATTCTATCATTGCAAGATCCTAATTGTATCTACAACTGAGAAGTTGTCATTTGATCTATTCTTTGTTCATAAATGAATCAAGAATCAATGCCAAGTTTCTAGATTCCATCCTAACTAGAAATCTGATTTCCTGAATTCTGAATTCTGATTTTCTTGATTTCTGATTTCTGTATTGTTCAATTATGTTTTCATCATTGTGGAGCCCTAATTAAATTGATAACTGAGAGGTTACTTATGGTTTCATTCTTGTTCAGAAATGAATCAAGAGGCAATGGTGTTTCCAAGTTTTAATCCCTGAATTATTGCAAACATTTCACTTGTTGATTTCTGATTTGTAAAATCTGATTTCCTGAATCTTTGAATTCTGTTTTGCTATTGTAAACTCTTGATTTCATTAAATCACTGAGAAGTGAATCCTAAGGCTACTTTGTTGTTCAGAGATAAACCAAAGAGCAATGGCAAGTCTGAATTTCAATGAGTGACATGTGCTGAATTCTAATGTTTGCTAGGTGTTGATTTCCTGAATTTCCATTGTTAATTTCCTAAAATGTGTGGAATCTGCCTTGTTATTGTTAAGCCCCTGATTTCATTTAATCACTGAGAAGTGTACTTAAGGTTTTCTTGCTGTTCAGATATGAGCCAAGAAGCAATTGCATGTGCTGAGTTCCCATATATAATTATGTGCTGATTTTATCCAACTCTTTAGTGAAAATGTGGATTTCATTTGAATTTGCAGCTGAGAGGCTGATTTAAAATCCTCTTGTAGTTTAGAGATAAACCAAGGAGCATTTGCACTAATGTTGGATTGATTTCATTCCTGTTTAGTTAATTGAAACAATTCCCTCATTTTCAAAGTGTAATTGAAGGTTATCATTTCAGATTTCACTAGTTTGTTAAAATTCAGCAAGGGATTTTGTTTTAAACTTAATGTCAACTTGATTTCAGTGAAGGACCTCTTCTAATTCAACTTAGCTAATTAATCATATGAGAATGTGATAGTCAGCCTTGATTCAATTGTGTTGTGAAAACAAATTATTTTCAAGTTCAGTTAAAATTGACATTTAATGATAACTTGTCCATTCCATCCATAATTAAATTAGATGAACCCCAACTTCTAGGAGAACCTTCCTCATTGATAGACAACCCTTTTTAGAGTATAATTTAGCATTTACAATTCAGTTTAAATAATTTTTCAAAAATCTCAATTCAGTTATCATTTTAGCCCTTTTTAGAAATCGGTTTTAACTTTCTTTCAAATTCTTGGATTTTTAACTTTAGATAAGGCTAATCTAGATTGTTTAGAGAGTCTTTGACTTCAAATCACTGTGGATACGACATTTGGGTAACTACAATTGACCTGCATACTTGCAGTAGAGAGTGAGTTAGGGAGTTGAAACAAAAATTGAAAAAAAAATTGACTTTTGACCCAAATATTAGCAAGTTATCATTAAACCCCTAAATATCACTATCAACCAAACCGTATTATCTTGAAGAAGATACGATCAGAACGTAGCGCCTTTAACCAGGTCGTATCATATGCACTTTGATCGTATTGGGCTCATTTCAGAGGTATTTTGGGCCATTTTGTAACCCTAATTTGGAGGGACTATAAAAAGAATTTTGAGGGACGAAAATAGAGGAGCAGACCTTGTTTTAAAGGAGATAAAGACGGCTGAGTTGAACTCTTATTTTTCTCTACATCTCTGTACTTTTCTTAGACTTAATCTCACTATCTTTTTATGAACTCTTACATTTCGATGATGATTTCTTTCTCTATGTGTGGATAAACTTCTTTTTCTTGGGTTTGATGAAACCTATGGTTGATCTTTAGAGAATATTTTTATTGGATCTGATGTGTTCTTTGTCTTTCATATGCTTGACGAAATGCTTATATTAGATTGACCACTTAATTAAGCGATCTAAGATCTTATTGATTACGAAAGTATTTCATCAATATTAGTTCAAATGAATGACATGAAATGTATTATTTCTTAGAAATAAGGATAATCATTTTACTTATGAATCTTGGCTTATAAAGCAATTAAAATAATTTAAATGACCACGAAAGTAGGCATTTATTATTTTAGTTAGAATTGTGTTTGTCTGAAAAGGAGATGCATGACTTTTGAAGATTGAGTAGAACACTAATGATTTTATTATCTCTAAATTCCCTATGATCAATACCCTAGGTGGATTCAAAATCTAAGAACTTTTATTCTTATTTGTTTCTCATAATCAATTCTCATTCTTTCTCGTCATTTTCTGCACTCATTTCGACATTTCACTTTTATTTAGTTTTTATTATTATTTCACATCTTTCTGACCGTTTAGATATCACTTAGAATCATATAATTCTAATACTTGAACTCTTCCCTATGGGACAATATTTTATATACTACGATATTGAATCCGTATACTTGCGGGAGATTTGTCAAGTTTTTTACACCGTTGCCGAGGAAGAGCGTTGATGTAATATCCCTAAGTTAACTATGCAAGATTAGTTGTATGAATGTGATGTTATATTATCTTATTGATAATCTCAATGAATGTGATGTTAAGACTTACATTTCAATATCAACTAAAGTGCGAAAGCGATGAAAATTTACTTAAGGCATGAAAATGTGATTTTCGGAAAAGTGAAAATTTGGAAACTTAAAGTCCCGGTAATTGTTCCTATATATGAAAGGATTCTAAAAGTGATTTTTAAAAATTTTTAGGAGGTGTATGTGTTAGGTAAAACGTAGACACAAAATCGAAAAATCTGTGAAATCACGATTTTTGTTCTTCGGACAAAAATTTACATTTCGATTCCTTGATTATTTATTTTTATAAATATTTTGTTTGAATCCAAATGGGAGGTAGTTTCTTATTTACATGTAATGTCTTAAGTAAATGAATAAATAAATAAATAAATGGAGAAATGCAAAAGACATTTAGTTACATGTGAATAAGTCATACTTCAAGGGCATTTTGAGAAGTACCTCATACACTAGCTGAAGTTGGTATCTACCTCACTTTTAATACTTATCCTTTTATATTTTACTACCATCTTCTGCCCTATTCACCACCCTTGGCCGAATTGCAAAGGTAGAAGAAAATATGCTAAATGGTTAAAGGAAAATTATGAGTTGCACCCTAAGATGTCTACTATTTGGGAAAATTAAAAGTACCAGAACAGGAAATGTTTTTTTATTTTATATAAATCATAAAAGTAAGATTACTCAGTCTGTTAGGACATAGAAGCAGCATAAAAGTTAGGCTGAATGTTGATTTTCATGAGGGCAAACCATAATCAAATAGGAAATGAAACTTTTACAGATTAATGTCTCTATAATATGAAAGTTAACAAAATTGGAATGATATTATTTGGTTATGTATATAAGAAGATATGGATTTTTCTTTACTATGTGTGCAATCTGTCATATTATTAGGTCAATCCTTTGCTAAATAGTTACTTAAGTTATAAGAGTAAATACTTAAGATTCATATACCCTTTGCAATTAATGATGTTTCATGTGTTATAGGCTTGTGCTCATATCATAGTAGTAATGTGTTTCTTACTATTATTGTTATAGGAGTATAAGAGTAAAGTAGTGAAAGGGAAAGGAAAATATTTTGTTAGCCCTTATAGGTAAGTTGGTTTCTCCTAATCTATGTATTCACTTCTTTTGAATTCGATGTGACATCTATTATTATATGTATTAAACATGTTTTGAAATGCTATGAATTGATTTCGAGAAATCCAATTATGAAAAGTATATGTGATATGATCGGAATGGATTGCGATGAGTGCAATCTTGTTTATTTTGAAATGATATTGGATATGATTCATCTTCTGATATTCATGAGATATTTGTTATGTGATGAATCATGCATCGCATTTGCATTTGCATTTGCATATATGATGGTTGGAGCTAAGTGCTACATCGTGAGTAGTCATACGGAGTCACCTCTAGAGTCAAATCCATCATTTTGTTCCCCAATAATGAGATGAGATAGACTGGAGCTAAGTGTCATACGGAGCTAAGTGCCACATCGTGAGTAGTCACGATGGGGCCACCTCTAGAGTCCACCTATCGTTATATGATTTGTCCTCCGAAAGAGATGGGGTATAATGGAGCTAAGTGCTACATCGCTGATCACGATTGGAGTCATCTCTAGAGTCCACCTACCGACCACTGGCCAGTTGGTGATCCGTGCATACATATGAGAGTGTTGCATTGCATACACATGTTTGATATGTTTAAGTGACAATGAATGTAAATGGAGTGCAATGCTTTTGATTGGGATGTTATATATATATATATATATATATATATATAGTAAATGTACGAAGATATTGACTTTGATATTATGATTAATGCATGTATGTTTATGTCTCCTCGAATTTATTAGATGATAACACATACCTTATGAGTTATCAGCTTACTGAGCTATTATTTGCTTACAGTGTTGTTGTACACTTTTTCAGATCAGTAGAACTTTTGGGAGCGCGAGAGACATCCTTAGTGGATCCTTTTTGCTACTAAGGTATTGAGAAGTCATGTGCCCCACTGCGCGTGTTAGATAGAAGACTTGCAGCTCTCATATTCCTCTATTGGGATATGGAGAGAGTTTGATATGTGCTATGAATGAAAAGTAATTTTGTATCTTGTAAAATATAAATCTTTTGTGACTATATGGTGGTGTAAACCCTAGGGTTGTTACATGCTCTGAATGATCAATATAAACTGCGTGGTTTAATTATGTATGTTATCACTCTCCTGTATTATATAGAGGAGTTATGCACAATTTTTTTAAAAAAAAATTATTTATTGATCGTCTGTAATCAGTCGCGAGCTCTGCTTTAAACCACTGTTTAAATCGGGGTCGTGACAGTTGATATTAGAATTTTGATTTTATTTGTTAATCTAAACGAAAATTTATTTTCTTTTTGTGTATGCTCTGCAGAAACATGGCACTTGAACCATATATTCTTGAAATTGAAAGGCAGTGCCGAACAATAGGGGAGTTCAGCAGGTCGGGTTGACCCGCGAACCCGACAACCCGACCCGATCCAACCCAGTTTGGGTAGGGTCGGATCCGTGGTCAGGTCGGGTATGGGTCGGAATTTTTCGACCCTAGTCAACCCGACCCAACCCGAAGACCCAATTTTTTTTTATTTTTTTAGTTTTCACCCTATATTATGTATAAAAAATATTTAAATAAAACATTTTAAATGTGTACAATAATGTTAATGTTTAATAAGTTATTTTATGCTTTTTAAATAAATATTATATGATATTTTTATATTAAATAATAGATAATAGTAAGAAAAAAATTTAAAAAAAGAAAAAATGGTGGTCGGGTAACCCGACCACCCGACCCGATCCAATCCGACCCGAACTGGGTCGGGTTGGATCGGATCTGGCCTTAAAAAATGGGGTGACCCGACTCGATCAAAATTGGATCCGGGGTCGGGTCGGGTCAAACCCGACCCGTGAACACTCCTACCGAGCAAATCGAAGAGCAAGAAGAGAACAACAAATAGCCAATAATCAGAATAGGATACCGAACAAGGAAGAAGACCAACAACAACAACATGTGGAGGAAGTTCAACCTCCAATGAGGGACCTAGCTAGAAGGTCCTACAGAGGCACTACCTCGTGCATAGTGGGCCCTAGGATTGCTACAAATAATTTTGAACTGAAGTCTGGGCTCATTCAAATGGTGCAATTGAATCAGTGTAGAGGGGAACGCAATGAAAATCCTCTATCTCACATCAACCGTGTTCTGCAAATGTACGTCACTATCAAAATGAATGGCGTTGAAGAAGATGTCATCAAGATGAAGCTCTTCCCATTTTCACTCAGAAATGAAACTCAGGATTGGCTAGACTCTCAACCACCTAGAGTCTTTAATACATGGGATGAACTATTCCAAGTATTCATGAAGAGATTTTTTCTATTGGAAAATTCATCAAGCTGAGGAATGAAATTACATGTTTTAAGCAAAAAGATAATGAATCTCTGGGCAATGCATGGAAAGGATTCAAGAAGCTACAAAGACAATGTCAACACCATGCTATACCTACTTGGCTCTTAATAGAGACCTTCCACATTGGTCTTTCCCCAAGTATGAAATTCAATGTGGATTCAGCAACTGCGGGAGAATCCATCATGAACCTCCCTTATTCATAAGCATGCAACTTGTTAGATCAATTGGCAACTAATGATGAAGACTATGATGAAGAAGGACCATCAAGAGCAGCATCTATTAGAGACCATGAAGGATATAGAGAATTGAGTGCTAAGGTGGATTCTCTAGTATAGTTGGCGGCAAGTATGAATACATCACAACCTATTTGTAACAATTGTGGAGGACCTCACAATACCCTGGACTGCATGCACCATGAACAAGCCAATGTCATGGCAAATACAAACACGGAAAACAATCCATATGCCATTACATATAATCCAAGATGGAGGAATCATCTCAATTTCTCTTAGAGAAATCAAATCGGGCCATCTCAGCAAGCAAGACCATCACTTCCAAGCATTTCACATCGGCCACACTATCAGACTCCATACCAATCACCATATCAACAACCACCCCACAACCTCAGGTGGAAAAGAAACAATCTTGGGAGCTTGCAATTAAAAAACTGGCGAATGCAACAAATGACAAATTTCAAAAGATTCAGAAAGAGATGGAGCAACTAATCACATCCAACAAGAACTTAGAGTATCAAGTGGGGCAAATAGCCAGCTCCATAAATTCTAGAGGAGAGGGCAGCCTTCCGAGCAAGACTCGGGTGAACTCTCGTGAGCATTGCCGAGGAGTGGCAAAGCATTGGAGCTACTTTTGAAGAAAACTACAGACAAAGGAAAGCAAATTATGGAGGACAACACTACAGAGCCATTAGAGCCTCCTTACAAGCCTCCATCACCATATGTGCCACCAATTCCATTCCCTCAAAGGCTTCAAAAGCTCAAGATGGATCAACAATTTGAAAAGTTTGTAAAACTATTTAAACAACTGCATATAAATATTCTTTTTGCAGATGTCATTGCTCAGATTCTTGCATATGCAAAGTTTTTGAGGGAGATTATGTCAAAGAAGAAGGCTCTTGAGGAATATGAAACCATTTCTTTGACAGAGGAGTGTAGTGCAGTGATACAAAGAAAGTAGCCACCAAAGCCAAAAGATCCGGATAGCTTCTCAATCCCTTGTACTATTGGTCATCTGAACATTGAAAAAGCTTTGTGTGATTTAGGGGCAAGTGTATCTGTGATGCCCTTTTTTATTTGCAAGAGATTAGGATTGAACGAATTGAAGCCTACTACTATATGACTACAATTGGTTGATCGTTCAATCACCTATCCAATGGGAGTTGTAGAAAATGTACTGCTGAAGGTGGATAAGTTCTTTATATCAGTAGACTTCATTGTTTTGGACATGGAGGATGGTGGAGAAATACTCATAATATTGGGAAGACCATTTTTTTGCCACTGCCGATGCCCTCATTGATTTCAAGAATGGAAAGTTGACCTTCACCATTGGGGACGAAAAAGTGGAGTTTGACCTTTCACAATCTCCTAAATTTTGAACTCCTACTAATCAAGTTTTCTTTGTAGACTACATTGACGAGAAGGAGCAAAAAACATTGCAAGACATGCTTCAGAAGAACCCTTTCGAAAGTCCATTGCTGAACTCAAATGAAGCCGGATGTAAAGAAATACATGAATTGAGTGCCACATTAGGAGTTGACACTAACCACGCTATGAGATTATTAAAGATAGACAAGAAACTGAAGCCATACTTATTGGTTGATGAATTTGAGAGGAGGAAATCATCAGAACTTCATGATCCATCACCTGGATGATCCTTCAATGTGTCGGGCCAATGACATTAAATAAAGGCGCTTCTTGGGAGGCAACCCAAGATTTTTCTCTTATCATTTTGTTCTTTGAATTCTATTTTTGGAATAAATAACTGCTCATCAACGCATGTATGTTCATTGTAGGATAGTGACATGCCTGGAGGCGATTGGACCTTGGTCTACAAGATTAGTTACTAACACACTAAGCAGAGTGATGGGTCTACGTTCTCGCCTCCAACATAAAGCATGTGAGCTTTCTTTTGCCCAATCCTAATTTTATGTTTTGACATGTTAGAAACATTGAGGACAATGTTTATTTCAGGTTTGGGGGAAAAGGAGGTTGGCTAATGTTAGCCTAAGTTAATGTGTTGTTATGAGTGTCTACTGGTCGGTAGTGAGTTTAATTGTATCGTTAAGTATTTGCTTTTGCATGTGTTGGGTCAAACCAGCTGTCATGTATGATCCCCTTATCTTTTAATCCATGTTGTTGTCATGTTTTGAATATGCATAAGTTAATGTATCTAATCATATATATATTTGTTTGCATTCTCTCATGTCGTTAAGGGAATAATGCATGTTATCAAGCATGGATTAGGAAACATTATATATGACATTGTTGAACTCCTCTCACATGTTGGATTTATTTTGAACATTCCTGAAGAACATAAAAACATAATCAACCCTGACTCGGAATCAAAGTAAGTGACATGTACACTGATTGCGCACATAACTCTTTCTAGGATTTAACATCTGTACCCTCGATGCTCAACTATGATATTTAGCATTGTAGTAATAATAGATTATGTATTAAATTTGTGATCCACAATTGCACTGCTCTTCTCTAGTAATTTGGAGTTTGTTTTTATAATTTTTTTAATAAAAGTCCCAAGTGCCTCATGAAAAAAAAGTGAGGAAAACTATGGGCAACTCCTCTTCTCCATAAATAACTACTCCTCTATCACCTCACTTGAGGGAGACAAGAGTATGCCAAAAATGACACCACTAGCACCCAGGTCGAGTATTCTCGGAAGAAAGACGAGGTTTGTGCCTAGTGGAAGTCTTCTTTTTATTTGTAGTTCCCCAAATTACAAAAGAAAAGAAGTGACAAATATGGACTAAATGAAAAGAGGGTTAGTTGAACCCAAGGACAGGTAAGTGTCCTCTACATGCTTACATCAATATTGGGTATTTATGAAAGTGAGGTGTAAGTTCAAAGTCTTAGGGAGAGTTATATGAATGATCAGTTTGTAGGATAGCTTAATACGCATCCATAGAGCACATACTTTAGTGATTCAGAGTCAATGATTAACAAATTTCTAATTTGTAAATAATGTTCAAGTAAAGAAGTCTAAGAGCTAAGGAGATATCATGTCACTTATAATGTGGTTAGAACTGACCCTAAGTTTCTAATTTTTGCTTGAGGACAAGCAAAGTTTAGGTTTGAGGGAGTTGATAATTGCGTATTTATGCATTAATATTGATATAATTATCAACTTTTTAAAGTTATACTTCTGCTTATTTGATTATATATATTGAAGATTTCGGAGTCTACACCATTTCTTTACATGTTTCAGGGATTTCCGAATATTGACAGAAAGGATTAAAAGCACCACAAAATGGGAACAATACGGCTAGCCCGTATTGTTATCAGGATCAACCATATTGGACGTCGCCTAGCCGTATCACGCTTGCACCAGAAAATACGGTCTGACCGTATTGAAGGATAACAAACCGTATCATGCAGACGACGATCGTATTGGAGTGACCCAAACTGTATCATCTTGAAGAAGATACGACCAGATCGTAGCGCCTTTAACTAGGGCGTATCATATGCACTTCGACCGTATTGAGCTCATTTCAGAAGTATTTTGAGCCATTTTGTAACCCTATTTGGAGGGACTATAAAAAGGATTTTGAGGGATGAAAATAGAGGAGCATACCTTGTTTTAAAGGAGATAAAGACGACTGAGATGAACTCTTATTTTTCTCTGCATCTCTGTACTTTTCTTAGACTTAATCTCACTATCTTTTTATGAACTCTTACATTTTGATGATGATTTCTTTCTCTATGTGGATAAACTTCTTTTTCTCAGGTTTGATGAAATCTATGGTTGATCTTTAGGGAATATTTTTATTGAATCTGATGTGTTCTTTGTCTTTCATATGCTTGACGAAATGCTTATATTAGATTGACCACATAATTAAGCGATCTAAGATCTTATTGATTACGAAAGTATTTCATCAATATTAGTTCAAATGAATGACATGAAATGTATTATTTCTTAGAAATAAGGATAATCATTTTACTTATGAATCTTGGCTTATAAAGCAATTAAAATAATTTAAATGACCACGAAAGTAGGCATTTATTATTTTAGTTAGAATTGTGTTTGTCTGAAAAGGAGATGCATGACTTTTGAAGATTGAGTAGAACACTAATGATTTTATTATCTCTAAATTCCCTATGATCAATACCCTAGGTGGATTCAAAATCTTAAAACTTTTATTCTCATTTGTTTCTCATAATCAATTCTCATTCTTTCTCGTCATTTTCTGCACTCATTTCGACATTTCACTTTTATTTAGTTTTTATTATTATTTCACATCTTTCTGACCGTTTAGATATCACTTAGAATCATATAATTCTAATACTTGAACTCTTCCCTGTGGAACGATATTTATATACTACGACATTGACTCCGTATACTTGCGGGAGATTTGTCATATGGCATGTTAATATATATGTTCCCATGATTGTACACTAAATTAAAAAGGCACCTAAGTGAATAATTAATAAAGATAGATGTCATAGATAAGGAAAAAATTAAGGTGTTCCCTACCTCACCTTGTTTCCTATCTTCTTCACCATAATATCTTCATCCAATTGTGATAAATTATTTGAAGAAGATGAGGTAGGGAACACCAAAATTCAACCCATAGATAAACATGATAAAAAAATAAAAATTGTGGGTTATCATGTTTTGCATATTGTGACATTTGTTTGTGGCTCATTGACCCCATGCGACATTAGGTTCCCTTAATAAATAAGCCTTTCAAAATGATGGTTGTGTATGGATTTCTCCAAATGTTAAACGAATAAATAGACAATTATATCATAATAGTTATGGTTTTGATAATTGTATTGTAGTCCTTATGTCTGAAGAATATGTAGAAAATAATTG